>JARQOC010000002.1:383795632-384321889 GCA_033576535.1 Allobates femoralis | reverse complement strand
CCTAACCCTGGGTTAAAGTAGATGTAATGTACTCGCCAATCGACGTCTTCAGTTTCCAGTAGTACTCCAGACCTCTTCTTCCTCACGTGACTGAATGTCTGTCTTTCCAGATCACGCTGGGGTTTATTTGTGATCCAAACGTGACTCTATAAATTTACATTGTTGGGCGAGTCTTGCTCACACATAGACCCCAGTGTGATCTGACGCATTGTAATGTCATCCACATCAGTGAGAAGATCACCAGACTGGTGCTGGATACCAGGGAATGCAGAGATGGCTGACTATATTAATACACTTACATTACATACACATTACATAGGTTTAGTGAATAGAAATGTATATAGGAGGGTGTCTTTGAGGGGGTTATGTCCTAAAGATAGCCTCTTTGAGGTCATATGGCTAGCATACACGTGATCTTTTGCTTCTTACACCCGTCCATGTGCCATAAATGGAGAACGACCCCTATTCTGGTAACATAGTTACATAGTAACATAGTTTTTAAGGTTGAAGGCAGACTTTAAGTCCATCTAGTTCAACCTATAGCCTAACATGTTGATCCAGAGGAAGGCAAAAAAAACCCATGTGGCAACACTAAGCTCCACATTGGGGAAAAAAATTCCTTCCTGACTCCAGATATGGCAATCAGACTAGTTCCCTGGATCAACGCCCTATTAAAGAATCTAGTATATATAACTGGTAATATTATAGTTTTCAAGAAAGGCATCCAGGCCCTTCTTAAATGTTAGTAGTCACTCACTCATTACAACATCATGTGGCAGAGAGTTCCATAGTCTCACTGCTCTTACAGTAAAGAATCCGCGTCTGTGATTATGATTAAACCTTCTTTCCTCCAGACGTAGAGGATGCCCCCTTGTCCCAGTCTCAGGCCTAAGAGTAAAGAGATCATTAGAAAGGTCTCTGTACTGTCCCCTCATATATTTATACATTATTATAAGATCACCCCTAAGCGTTCGTTTTTCCAAGCTAAATAACCCCAAGTTTAATAACCTGTCTTGGTATTGCAGACCCCTTAGTCCTCTAATGACTTTTGTCGCTCTTCTCTGGCCCCTCTCTAGTTTAGCTATGTCTTTCTTATACACCGGAGACCAGAATTGTACACAGTATTCTAAGTGTGGTCGCACTAGTGACTTGTATAGAGGTAAAATTATGTTCTCATGAGCATCTATGCCTCTTTTAATGCATCCCATTATTTTATTTGCCTTTGCAGCAGCTGCCTGACACTGGCCACTAAATGTGAGTTTGTCATCTACCCATACACCCAGGTCTTTTTCAGTGACAGTTTTTCCCAGTGTTTTACAATTAAGCACATAATTATACCTTTTGTTTCCTCTGCCCAAGTGCATGACTTTACATTTATCCCCATTAAACCTCATTTGCCATTTAGCAGCCCAAGCTTCTAGTTTACATAAATCCTCCTGTAATATAAAATTGTCCTCCTCTGTATTGATTACCCTGCAGAGTTTAGTGTCATATGCAAATATTGAGATTCTACTCTGTATGCCCCCTACAAGGTCATTAATAAATATATTAAATAGAAGCGGGCCCAACACTGACCCCTGTGGTACCCCACTGTTAACTGTGACCCATTCTGAGAGTGTTCCATTAATAACCACCCTTTGTTTCCTATCACTAAGCCAGTTCTTAACCCACTTACACATATTTTCCCCTATCCCCATTGCCCTCATTTTATGTATCAACCTTTTGTGTGGCACCGTATCAAAAGCTTTTGAAAAGTCCATATACACCACATCCACTGCATTTCTTTGGTCCAGTCCAGAATTTACTTCTTCATAGAAGCTTATCAGATTAGTTTGACAGGAATGGTCCCTCTTAAAAACATGTTGATAATGGGTCATGAGGTTATTTTTCTTCAGATACTCCAGTATAGCATCTCTTAGAAAACCCTCTAGGATTTTACCCACAGTAGAAGTTAAGCTTACTGGCCTATAATTTCCAAGTTCAGTTTTTGTCCCCTTTTTGAATATTGGCACCACATTTGCTATACGCCAGTCCTGTGGTACACGCCTGTGGTATACGCCAGTCATGTGGTCCTGTGGAGTCAGGATATCTTTGTGTTTGAATAGGGGCCAGTCATTTGAAGAGTCAGCATGTAATACAACTTGAAGAAATGTTTAAGGAACAATAGATTTCCCATAGAGATGTCAGAGCTGCCCCAGGGTGATTGTCAGATCTGCCCCCATTTCTGCAGTGTAATGAAGCTTATGGCACAATACTTTAATCTGGCGAGTTAAATTCTGCATTGTCATAAACAGGCCACTGTGGAGTAATCAGACCTAATGTCTCTAAGCTGCAGATCCTCAGCTGAGGGGTGGGTGTGTTAACATGGTTGTTATAGGAAAGAAGCACACATCAGTGTACAGAATGCTTATCTGTACAGGAGAAACAATGGAGGTGACGTAGTGGCACACCTACCAATACTGCCTCACCTCTTTTCTTAAGATCCCTATATCCCAATAACATAAGCCTTCACTTCAGACAGCGATACCCCTTGACCAAAGGTGAAGCCAATATACATTATGACACCTTAGTAATAAACCACCATGGGGATTCTTGTTGTTATTTGTGATTTTTTTGTTTTTCATTTTTCCAATATATAATATTATCTTGTCCTAGTAACTTAATGGAATCAAGACGAGCACCTGCCAGAATGTGGAGCCCCGTATATAAGAGGAACTTTTTTTTAAATAATAATATAATATCAGTGTAGGACGTCCGAGATATAAACTCCGGGAGAAAACAGATGTTCATCCCCCACTCCCCAGATCTATATGGCAATCCTTTATAGCAGGGGGTGTCCCTGTCGACCCTGACTCCCCCAGTGCTTATAGAAGTGGTGCTGTCATCTAACCAGAGGGTCACTGAAAGTAAATAACGGTCTTCATTACAAACTTCCTGATTTTCATCATAACCTCATGATTTACTCATCATGACATTGCACATCAGATCTTGCGGTAGAACTACCTTTACTGACAACCTGCTCTCTGTCGGCCATTCATGTGTATTGTTCTTACAATCGAGTCACAGAACAGGTCTAGTATGTAAAATGCTTGAAATAGCTCTTTTAGGAAGTTTCTGTGCATTTGTTACTATCCTCTCCTTAGGATAGGTGTGTGTGTGACCCCTGCTCCCCTGCAGATTAGCTGGACATTCATGTGAGTGGCCATAACTGTAAGGCTAGCAGAGCTTTAACCTTGTATGTATCCAAGCCTGGGCTGCAGCACTCTGTAATTCTGCTTATCAGTGAGCTCGGGAGGTCAATCGTACACTGAGCCTCCATGATTCACACACAGCTTCTGAATATCTGACTATTTCGGCCTTTTGATTTCACTATATTTGCAGATGAAAAGCTGCCAAACAAGTGACTGTGTTATTTCAGCTAGTGCTATAGGCCATGCTGTATTACAGCTCCATTCTAACTCTTTATAGCCATTGTAGTCTAGTGTTCATCACATATGTAGATATAGAAAGGGTGGTAGTGGTCTTTTGAAGCACTGGGATGAGGAGTGGTAAATAAAGTAGGCTGATAAAGCAATAATCAAACCTTCATATTTACATGTGCTATTACCATTTAATTAATACAGGGTGCCGTATTTCCTCATTTGTTTTTATGCTAAGGTTTTTTCTGGTAATGGCCAGTGTGAATTTGCACCTACACTGCATTTATACCAACAAGTGTTCCAGTTCATTTTTTCAGTTCTTCATATTTTTGTACTTTGTACATATATAGGGGGTGGCGCCTCCTTTTTGGGAGGTTTATTTAGTCTATATAGCTATCCACAGAAAGGTGGTTAGGCAGTTAGGCCTGGGTCCTGCTCTGCCCCCATCTACTGAGGACTACTGGCATGTAGCGAGGTGAACTAATAGAGACAGGACCATCCTGGTTGGGCACACCTTTTTGCGGTGCGATGGATTTTATGCTTTTTTTTTTAAGTAAAATAATATCAACTAAGTACCCTATATAGTTTACATGTACTATTATTAGTTACTACAGGATACTTGCTCTTTTGTTTCATAATCTGAATACAATAATGTTTTTGGAGTGTGAGAGGAATTCAAAGAAAAGCACAAACAATGCGAGCTTCCAATCTCCAGAGCCGCCCCATGGAAGACAGTGGTGCTGAGCACTGAGCCACCATACGGCCTTGGACAATTTATAAGGGTGGTCGGTGGCTTCACTCCCCTATACAGTCCCTGACAGAAGTTATGTCTCTTATCCATGTAATGTAAATAAAAGCTTATAACCTGACGTTAACATCATCCATTGGTTTTATAAATTACTCTTTTGAAAGCTTAAACCCTCCCAAATGTGGTTTAGGTTAAGAAAATAAATTGGCATCAATGCTGAAATATTGATCATTTAAAGGGATCCTGTCACCCCCAAAACACCTTTAAAGCTATTAAACCTGTCCCTACAGCATATTAACACTTTCCCTACACTCTTTTTAGCTCCTAAATGCAGTAAATGATATTGCATAAAAACGTTTTATAAGTACTGATTAGTGATGATAATGAGTGACTATGCTATTCATAGTCACTCATCAAGACTGCCCCTCTGCTTCATAGCACGCCTGAATAGGCGTGATCTACATCCAGGATTCAAAATCGCGCGTCCCTTCTGTGCCCTGTGTCGTAGGAGGCTGCAGTGTGGCTTGTGACGCGATCCGCGTCATTCCCGGCGCCCTGTGACGTATTTACAGCGGCGCCGCGCTGTGAGCTTCAAAATGTGCACTGCGCATGCCCAATGCGCATGCGCAGTGCGCATTTTGAAGCTCACAGCGCGGCGCCGCTGTAAATACGTCACAGGGCGCCGGGAATGACGCGGATCGCGTCACAAGCCACACTGCAGCCTCCTACGACACAGGGCACAGAAGGGACGCGCGATTTTGAATCCTGGATGTAGATCACGCCTATTCAGGCGTGCTATGAAGCAGAGGGGCAGTCTTGATGAGTGACTATGAATAGCATAGTCACTCATTATCATCACTAATCAGGTACTTATAAAACGTTTTTATGCAATATCATTTACTGCATTTAGGAGCTAAAAAGAGTGTAGGGAAAGTGTTAATATGCTGTAGGGACAGGTTTTAATAGCTTTAAAGGTGTTTTGGGGGTGACGGGATCCCTTTAATGAACACAGAATGGTCAGATTTTGGCAAGACAAAAGTTTTGTCGCCCACAGGAAGTAATGTGATTTTCAAACAAATAATTAACTTAAAATACAAATATATGTTGCATAATATTGGTGAATAAAGTTGTGGTGCTATTAGAGTCATATTTAATATTTTGTGTGGCTTCCATGAGCTTGAAGGACTGCATCCATGCGGTTCAACAATGATTCATGCAATTTATTAATGAGGTCATCAGGAATAGCAAAGAATGCTTACATGCCTCCCAGAGTTCATCTAGATTCTTTGGTTTTGTCTTCCAAGCTTCCTCTTTCATCTTACCACAAACATGCTCAATGATGTTCATGTCTGGTGACTGGGCTGGCCAATCCTTGAGCACCTTGATTTTTTTTTGCCTGGAGGAACTTTGTTGTGGACATGGATGTATGAGATGGAGCACCATCCTGCTGCAGAATTTGACCCCTTTTATGATTTGGAATATGAGGTAGCTAATACTTCTTGATATTTTAGGCTTTTGATATTGCCTTTCACCTCGCAAATGTTTTGCACACCCCCATACTGAATGTAACCCCAGACCATCATCTTTCCACCACCAAATGTAACTGTTTTCTGGCAGTATTTTGGATCCATACAGGCTCCAGTAGGTCTCCTGCAGTATTTGCAGTGGCTATGGTGTAATTCTACTGAAGATTCATCAGAGAAATCCACCTTCTGCCACTTTTCCAGCATTTAGCAGGCTATGGGACTTTGGAAATGCCACATGTTTTTTTATTTGCCCTTTGTTTAGTGCTGGCTTCTGGGCACTGATTCAACCATGGAGGCCATTTCAAGACAGAATCCTACAAGCTGTTCTAGTTGACACAGGGACTTGAGGTGACCAGGCCTGTTGGAACTCTGCTGCAGTGGAAGAGGGGCTTGCTTTGGATTTTCTAACCAACAAACATTCCTCCTGAGCAGTTGTCTTGAGGGGACCTGGGCTTGTCAAACACATCTCCACTCTCTTCAAATCTTTTTTTAATTCTTTGTACTTGACGCTGAGACACATTAAAGGTACCAGCCACCTCTGCAGTGGATGTTGTCTTCATCCTCTTGATAATCAAGGCTTTGGTCGCAGGGTGGATTTTTGGCATGTTGTCAGAGCTCAAGATGCAGTTCAGTTGAAGGTCTGGGGTGTTGGGTTTCTTTTTAGAATCCAGATAAGGGTGAAAAGAGCTGGGATGAGACGCCGCGCTGACCACAGATAAACACAGAGTTAATCACACACAGTGTTTATTTATGCCTACACGTGTTTCATGGCTCATACGCCACTTCATCATGATGCCCTGATGAAGTGGCGTATGAGCCATGAAACACGTTTTATCTTTGTGGTCAGCGCTCTTTTCACCCTTATCTGAATTCTTCAATTCTCAGCTGGGAGCCTGCAGCGACCTCCTGTGTGCTTTTATTGTAGTTGTGACACTCACAACTACATCAGGTGAGTTTAACCATTTGGGGTCTGTGGGACCTGTATAATAGAGGTACTACTCTATGTGCGCTTCCTTTCTCTCTTAATTTATATGGGTTTCTTTTTATACACACCCACTAATTAACCGATCATTTACTGAGCACAGCTGAGGATGTAAACTAGGATTGGGTGCATTATGTGACCAGGCGACAAAACTTTTGTCCTGCCAAAATCTGACCATTCTGTGTACATTAAATGATTAATATTTCAGCATTGATGCCAATTTATTTTCTTAACCTAAACCAAACTTCGGAGGGTTTCAGCTTTCAAATGAGTAATTTATACAACCAATGGATGAATTTAACGTCAGGTTATAAGCTTTTATTTATATAACACTAGCTGGGTGCCCGATGCACATGCATCGGGATTCTAGAAGAGCGAGTCTGTGACTCGCAATGGCCGCTTCGCGGCCAATGCTTCGCGCTGCTAAGGCGACCCGCCATGCCCGCTGCGCGGGCATAGCGAGTCGCCTTAGAACTGCTCGCAATGGCCGCTGCGCGGCCAATGCTTCGGGCGTATCCACATGACCACGCTGACTCGCAGCGTGAGTGGACTCAGAAGGGGCAAAAAACCCATTCGTGATTATATAATAGATGGATAAGCAACATAACTTCTGTCAGGGGCTGTATACAGGAGGCTGGGATGCTCTGTATGTTCTGACACCTTTCCATCACAGCCACAATGAACATTTTCAACAGTTTGTATTACAGTATCTCTCATATAGGACTAGACCTGACCGGCTTAGCCTTCGCTCATGTGCATCACTGAACCTTGAGTGGCTATGATCCCATCACTGGTTCAAAGGTCAGCCTTCTTGTAGTATCTTCTCGTGTAGTCGACATCTTCGTTATGCAGGCCTCCCCTCTGCTGTTATTGCTCCAGTAGATGGTATACGGCTTTACTCTGGGTGCGGCACTCTTTGATTGACAGCTAGTGTGGTGGTGATTGGAATCATACAGAAGCTGCTGTCTGACATTGCACCAGGAGGACAGTGTACAGAACCTGGTGAAGTATTCACCCTCTTTGGCTTTTTACCTATTTTGTTACATTACAACCTGTTATTAAATATTTTTGCAATCTGATTTGTGTATGAGCATCAGCACTAAATAATCTAAGATGGGAAAGTGAAGAAAAATGTAGGCAAAAATGTAATTTATGGGCTAAAATAAATATTGTCATGTGCATATGTATTCACGATTCCCATGAACGAAATTCATCCATTATAACCATAAGGTGTAAACAGGGCTGATCATCCAGCAAGTGAGCTAAATGCTCATTCATCAGGTGGAATACACTTACATACTGAACAAAAGCTCAGCATTCGCCATTCACTGTGCATAGGCTGCCACTGTTCTCAGCAGCACACTTTGTATACAGGGTAATGTGCTGTCGAGAACAATGGCAGCCTATGCACAGGGAACGATTTGTTATTGATTGTTCAGTCGCCTCAGTACATGCTGATCAGTAAATGGTTACCAATTGGTGGTTGTTTCTCAGCAGACTGATGTAAATGCACCGATGCTTCCAACACATAGAGATCTGACTGTAACCTGCTATGCAATGTGCCGCACTCCTATGAGATGGCATAATAATGAAATAATCCCATAATTTACTTTAGCTGTCTGTAGCTTTTATTTTATGGCTGTCGAGGAACCTTTTTTTCCTTCAATGTATTCCAGATCAATAATGTCATTCTATTAGTAAACACAACTGCTATAGTGTCCTACTATTAGTGTTGTTCAGGGAATATCCTTCTGATGATGCCATATGTGCATGTGTCCACCAGGAGGCGCCATTGTACTGATGGCTATGAGCAGTCACAGCTCTTTGCTCAAATTCCCTTCTTAATTAGATGCATCCAAGGAAAAGTAGCAGAATAGCTTGTACAAACACATTTTGTTGAGCATCTTTTGAAAAATGATTGTACAATAATGCTTGCTTGCAGAGATGAGCTTATTTTCTGTATATGTAACTGGTAGGAACTTGTGAAAAGTTGCTCTTCAAGTCTGTGCTTGTGTATATAGGAAACATGACTGATTAGCTATTGTTATTCTGGCAGCCATCACCTATTGTTGACATAACATAAACTGGTTTCATGATGGTTTTGTCTCGCTTGTTTCAGGGATATCAAGGCTCTGTAGGACATACCCCTGGTGCACCCCAAGGAAGCTATTATGGAAGTCCACAATATGGAGGAGGGGGTCACCCTGGACAGCCGACATATGGCGGACCTGCTCCTGGAGCACCATATGGACCTCCATCATCTAATAGTGGTTATGGGCAGCATGCACAAGGTGGTGCTGCCCCAGGGGGCCCAGGAGGGCCTTACGGGGGCCATGCTCCAGGTGGACCTTATGGCGGACCAGGAACCAATCCATATGGTGCTCAACAGCAAGGACAATATGGTCAAAGACCTGGTGAGTTTCAGGTTACCATTTTACAACATTGTAGCACCCTAATTTGTGATACATTTGCAATGTTTTCTCTAGTTCATGGCTCAATCTGACAATACCACATGCTCTCTAACACTGTCTTTGTTGACAGGCAGCAGCAGTGACTACACAACCACAGATCACGTGACCACTGCACCCAATCACTGAGCTCCGAGGTCTGCCACTGAGCCCAATGATTAGCTGCAGTGGTCACATACTGACACCGGGGCAGAAGTGGAGAGCACAGAGCAATGTACTGTAGTTTTTAGCTAATAAATATTATTTTTATGGTAAAATGTACAATTTTTCAGTATTCTTTGTATTCTTCACATGCTGGACACGGGTATGCTACTGTGCTGGTGCGCTCATCCATGATTTATTGTATTGTTCTATTTAGTTTTTTGTACATTGTCATCCTTGCCACTGTATTGAAATCTTACCCTTTTTGCTCACTCCCTACCATCTTGAGTCTGTGAATATTATTGTTTCAGTGCTGTTTATGTACTTCCCTATATTGTATGCTGCCATCTACCATCCCCACAACCCTAACGTCTCCTGCAGTATTGAGGTTCTCCTACCCTAGGCAGATCCCCCTTCCTTTTTCTGATGCCAGGTATCTGGCTTAGACCAGTATGCTTCAGACTACATCAGAGTTTACCAAACTGAGCCTGAATGAACGTTTTCCTTGATCCTCCAAGGCATGGACTTGACTAGTTGGGTTTGTATTGAATTAAAATATTACTATGTTTAAAAAGAGAAAGAGGTGTGGTGTCGCACACACCGAGGGGACTGCTTGGCAGTGGAAACCAGTGCAGACAATCGTGTTTTAAAGTTCAGCAGTTTATTCGCATGCCTCATAAACTGCACATAGCACATAACCATGTATCTTCAGACTGTCCCAATGGCCAGTATAACACACACATATCCCGATTAGTCCATAGGAGGGAATCGCTGACATTAGGCCCCAGGTGAGAGACCTCCTTTTCCTGGAGGTTCACAGACTCTTGTTTGGCCGGGCTCCAACCAGGATTGGGCTCCTCACCTATCAGAGGCTCTGGCAAACATTTCCTTCAGATCATCAGGCTCTCCACTTCCTGTGTGAAGGACCTGTTCTGATGTCCCAGCCCATGTGACCAGGAGGGAGTCTACTTAAGTCTGCTGTGTCACGCCTACAGGTGGATCCAGGCATGACAGACACTCCCCGGGCCTTCAAACCTGCATCATAGCACATGTAATGCCTTGCCCGAGTCGTGGAACCACAAGTCCCAGCACGGCAGCCATCCGGTGCACCATAGAGACATAATATATCTACCTATATAATCCGCAGTTGGGAATTCGGGCGTTGTCGCCGAATCCCAACATGCTTTGCGGGACTGCGAGTGATGACGCGCAGCGTCATCACGAGCCGCAGACCCGCACTACTGTAAAAAAAAAAGTTAATGCTCACCTCTCCCCGAGCCCCCGCCGTCTTCCTTCAGGCTTCCTCCAGGCTTCCGGTGGCTGCCGCAGGCTCCGAGTGTCTGCAGAGCTCTTCTACTGCAGTTCAAGGACCTGTGGTGATGTCACAGTCACGTGACACCAGGTTACTCCATGGTAACCTGGTGTCACGTGACTGTGACATCACCGCAGGTCCTGAACTGCACTAGAACAGCTCTGCACACACTGGGAGCCTGCGGCAGCCACCGGAAGCTTGGAGGAAGACGGCAGGAGACGGCGGGGGCTCGGGGAGAGGTGAGCATTAACTTTTTTTTTTTTTTTTTTTTAACCCCTGCCTTCCTGTTTGGAGACCTTTTACTGTACTGAGCATGCTCAGTACAGTAAATGTCTCCTCCAGCCTCACAGCCTCCCCATCCTCACTGCCTCCTCCAGCCTCAGTCTCCTCCAGCCTCACAGTCTCCTCCAGCCTCACAGCCTCCCCATCCTCACAGCCTCCTAAAGCCTCACACCCTCCTCCAGCCTCACAGCCTCCCCATCCTCACAGCCTCCTCCAGCCTCACAGCCTCCTCCAGCCTCACAGCCTCCCCATCCTCACAGCCTCCTCCAGCCTCACACCCTCCTCCAGCCTCACAGCCTCCTCCAGCCTCACAGCCTCCCCATCCTCACTGCCTCCTCCAGCCTCACTGTCTCCTCCAGCCTCACATCCTCCTCCAGCCTCACATCCTCCCCATCCTCACAGCCTCCTCCAGCCTCACAGCCTCCTCCAGCCTCACAGCCTCCTCCAGCCTCACAGCCTCCCCATCCTCACAGCCTCCTTCAGCCTCACAGCCTCCCCATCCTCACAGCCTCCTCCAGCCTCACACCCTCCTCCAGCCTCACAGCCTCCCCATCCTCACAGCCTCCTCCAGCCTCACAGCCTCCTCCAGCCTCACAGCCTCCTCCAGCCTCACTGCCTCCCCATCCTCACTGCCTCCTCCAGCCTCACAGTCTCCTCCAGCCTCACATCCTCCTCCAGCCTCACAGCCTCCCCATCCTCACAGCCTCCCCATCCTCACAGCCTCCTCCAGCCTCACAGCCTCCCCATCCTCACAGCCTCCTCCAGCCTCACAGCCTCCTCCAGCCTCACAGCCTCCTCCAGCCTCACAGCCTCCTCCAGCCTCACAGCCTCCTCCAGCCTCACAGCCTCCTCCAGCCTCACAGCCTCCTCCAGCCTCACAGCCTCACAGCCTCCTCCAGCCTCACAGCCTCCCCATCCTCACAGCCTCCTCCACCCTCACAGCCTCCTCCACCCTCACTGCCTCCTCCAACCTCACTGCCTCCCCATCCTCACAGCCTCCTCCAGCCTCACAGCCTCCCCATCCTCACTGCCTCCTCCAGCCTCACATCCTCCTCCAGCCTCATAGCCTCCCCATCCTCACAGCCTCCTCCAGCCTCACAGCCTCCTCCATCCTCACAGCCTCCCCATCCTCACAGCCTCCTAAGCCTCACAGCCTCCTCCAGCCTCACAGCCTCCCCATCCTCACAGCCTCACAGCCTCCCCAGCCTCACATCCTCCTCCAGCCTCACACCCTCCTCCAGCCTCACAGCCTCCCCATCCTCACAGCCTCCCCATCCTCACAGCCTCCTCCAGCCTCACAGCCTCCTCCAGCCTCTCACCCTCCTCCATCCTCAGCCGCACTACCTGACACCGCTGCCATCCTGTCAACCGTCAGCCCCGCACCATCGCCACCGCCCTCGCGCCCTCCGCGAGGTCCATGCTGCCCGGATGCCGCCGGAGCCTTCCGCCCCTCGCCACTCTCTCACTGCTGGGCTCTCAATGTCGCCATGCTGGTGGAGTAGCGGTCTACGGGCTGTGGCCGGGAGCCAGGGACGTCGTCCTGTGGCCGCCAACGGCCAATGGGAGTGAGCGGACCGTGTCAGCCTGCAAAGCCTGACACTCCCGCTCACTCCCATTGCCTGCCCCTGCAAGCGGATTGGGCGCTGTGTTGTACACACAGGACGCCCATCCCATTGCCCAGGACTTGGCGTCCTAGACCAATCGGATGACCGTCCTGTCTTTACCACACACCGCCCAATCCGCTCCTTCCGCTCAGGTCACATGTGTGACCTGAGGGCAAGAACTGATCCCTCTCTGCATCACCCAACCCGCCGCAGAGGACAATGCCGTGTGACTGGGGCTGCGATCAGCCCCAGCACGCAGCCACGTCCTGCCGCCGAGCGGTGATGTCACCCCTCCAGCCGCATCTCTCCTCACCCCTCCAGCCAGACCTCTCCTCACCCCTCCATCTGGACCTCTCCTCACCACTCCAGCCTTTGCTCTCCTCACCCCTCCAGCCTCTGCTCCCCTCACTCCTCCAGCCTCCCGCCACATCATACTCTGCTATCCACAGAGCCCCCTCTATACTCTGACACCCACAGAGCCGCCTGTATACTCTCCTACCCACACAGCCGCCTGTATACTCTGCTACCCACAGAGCTGCCTCTATACTCTGCTACCCACAGAGCCGCCTGTATACTCTCCTACCCACAGACCCGCCTGTATAATCTGCTACCCTCAGAGCAGTCTGTATACTCTGCTACCCACAGACCCGCCTGTATAGTCTGCTACCCACAGAGCCCCATATATACTCTGCTAGCCACTCACCCGCCTGTATACACACAATTCATTTCACCGCGCTCCCGATGCAATTGCATCGGGCCTTTTTCTGGTCATCATAATGGGAGACCCAGACAATGGGGTTTAGGGCTCCGCCCTCCGGAGGTCACACTAGGTACTACAAGTTTGTAGACACCGCCTCCTCCGCTTATAAACCCCCACCGTAGGAAACATCCTCAGTTTTAAACTTAGTGTGCTCGGAGGATCACGCTTTGCTTGCACTTCACTGCATTCTCACAGCTTACGTGATGGCGTATGAAGACAAGGTAAATGGTCCCGGTTGGGACCCTCGACAGTCTCCCCGCTCACCCTTTGTGGAACACGCTGGTGGAGGTACCGGAGGGCTTTTTAGCCTGGACACTTGCTGTTCTCCCGGTATGCTGTCGAGCTCCTTCCTTTCCATCCCTCCATGGAGGCTCTGGAGAGGGGGAGCCTGGAGCCTTGCACAGCTCCGCTCCGTCCGAGGCCTCCCTAAATGGTGCTTACAGACCGGACGGAGCCAGCCCAGTCCGAGGCCTCCCTAAATGGTGCTTACACTCCGGACTGGTGCTGTACCCCCGTCCGAGGCCTCCCTAAAGGTGCTTACAGACCGGACCGGCACTGAGGCACCTGGTGTGTCTCCTGTGTGCCTGGGGGTAGTGTCTGTCACTTGGTGTCATGACACTCAGACCGCGCGGTTACCCTCGGGTCCGCGGTTCTGTTGGTGTACCCTGTGCTGGGGTCACTCTGGCTGACCGCCCTGTGTGTCTCAGGGGCTGAGGCTGTAGACTGCTGATGTTTGTTTTGTGCATGCAGTCTGTGTGTGTATGTGCATTGTTACACACTCTTTTCCCGCGCTGCGGGCTCTGGCACCTCCATTACTGAGGCTGCCTGGAGGAGGAGGAAGCAGCTCTTACGGTGACATCACCGATGGGCGTGTTTTGTGTTCTCCCGCGTGTTCCTGGCCACGCCTATGACTTTACTGTCGGCGGCCATCTTCTCCCTCTCTTCCCGGCTGGGATCTGGCTGCAGCGTGTGTCTGCACTTTCCAGGGGAGACCGGAACTCGCGGAGGTCACACACGAACACCGCTTCCTCCTACCGCTTACTGCGGTCGGTAAGCCACCGGGATCTCCGGTTTGTTTGTTACAACTTGGCTTATTTCCCCCTACTGTGGCGATGTCCTCAGTAAGGAAGCATGCTGCTAAGACGGCAGATGGCACCATTACCTGCGCTACATGCAACGGTTCACTGGTGGAGGGGTCCTGCAATAATTGCGGACGCCCAGAGACCCGGACAGTTACTGTTGGATCAGAATCTGCGGGTCTGTACCCTGAGGTTCGGGTGATCCCAGGGACATGGGAAGCACAGAATAAGATAAATGAATCTCTGCTGTCCCAGATGTCCTCCATGTCGCAATCCCTGGAGGCACTTCATAGGAGGCTGGAAAACCCAGCTACTCCTCCCAGTTACCCCGGGTGCTTCTTACTTCTTCTGTGAGACCCCCTAAGCGAGCTCGTGAGGCCTCTCCAGAGCTCCAAGCTCTCTCTGAGGAGGAGCGTTCCTCTGATGGTGAGGAAGATGATGGGGGTTCTACTCTCGGGTCTGTCTCTGAACCTCCAGATGGGGTGGAGGATCTGGTGTCCTCCATCAATGAGACATTACGTCTGGTCACTCCTCCTGAGGAGGTGACTGTTCACCCCAAGGAGGTCTATCAATGGCTGCGGCCGGAGGCAAGACCAAGTGGGTCCTTTATGGACCACACTAATTTTGGAAGGGTGATTAGAGCTCCCAGGTTACATCCTGGGCGGCGTTATGTCCGTAAACCTAAGGACAATCGCTTCCCCTTTCCTCAGGAGGTGCTTCTGGAATGGTCACAGTCCCCTAAGGTGGACGCTTCCATGACTAGGATTGCTGCACGCTCCTTGTTTTCTGCCTCTGATAGCTCCTCATTGAAGGATGCTACTGATAGACAGGTCGAGCAACTCGCCAAGTCTTCCTATGAGGCTGTGGGGTCTTCATTTGCCCCTAATTTTGCCGCGGTCTGGACCCTACAAGCGATTACCTCCTGCTTGGATGGTATCTCTGATCTAGCTAGGGCCAGCCCAGAGGTCCTGGCACTCTCCGACAGGGCAAGGGCTTATGCGGATTACGCCAGGACGGCAACTTTGGAAACTGCCACTCGCTCGGCTGTGGCTTCGGCCAATGCTATAGCGATCCGCAGGTTGTTGTGGCTGCGTCTTTGGGACTCAGATGCCACGTCTAAGAAGATTTTGCAAAATCTTCCGTTTGCTGGTGACAGGCTCTTCGGCACCGAGCTGGACAAGCTGATAAAGGATTCTGCTGAGTCTAAGATACCGCAGAATAAGCCTAAGCCACGGTATACCGTGAAAAGGAACCCAAAACAGTGGTCCTTTCGCCCCAGCTCGCAGTCATCAGCGGCGTCCGCTCGCGCGGACCGTGGGGGCAAGCCCTCCACTCAGTGGCGCAACAAAAGTCGCCAAAAGAAGCCGGCAGGGGCTGCAGCTGCCACCCCTAAACCCGCTTCGGCATGACTCGCTCTTTCATCCTGTCTCCCCACAGGTGGGGGGCCGCCTGTCTCTTTTCCAGGACAGATGGCTTCTCCACGTCCAAGACCAGTGGGTCCGAGACGTAGTCTCAAAAGGCTACAGGATAGAGCTGACGTCACAGCCGGCACACCGATTCCATCGGTCTGTTCCATCCCTAGACAAAGCTCAGGCTTTTCATCTGGTGTTGGAGGGACTCCGCAGAGACGGAGTGGTGGTCCCAGTACCCACGGGAGAGAGGTTCAGGGGTTTTTACTCCAACCTCTTTATTGTCCCAAAGAAGGACGGCTCTTTTCGTCCGGTTCTGGACCTCAAGTTGTTCAACCGCCACGTGTTGGTCCGGAAGTTTCGTATGGAATCCCTGCGCTCCGTGATCGCGGCTGTGTCACAGGGAGACTTCCTGGCGTCCATAGATATCCGAGACGCCTACCTTCACGTGCCCATTGCACCGGCTCATCAGCGCTGGTTGAGATTCGCAGTGGGGGAAGAACACTTCCAATTTGTGGCACTGCCATTCGGGCTAGCCTCGGCACCGCGAGTGTTCACAAAGGTGATGGCCTCAATGATGGCTCTCCTGCATGTGCAGGGACACGCCGTCATTCCCTATTTGGGACATATCTGGGCATGGACTTCCACACGGACTCAGCCCTGGTGTCCCTACCTCAAGCCAAACAGCTTGCGATCCAATCAGGAGTGCAGAATGTTCTCCTGTCACCACAATCTTCCCTACGGGAGTTGATGAAGCTGGTGGGACGCATGGTAGCGGCGATAGAGGCGGTGCCTTTCGCACAGTTTCGCCTCCGTCCTCTCCAGTTGGAGATTCTTCGCCGATGGGACAAAAGGACGATTTCTCTGAATCGGCTGGTGACGCTGTCACAATCGACCAGGGACTCCCTACAGTGGTGGCTCCTGCCACATCATCTGTCACGGGGCCGGTCCTTTCTAAAACCGTCATGGTTAGTGGTGACCACCGACGCCAGTCTGAAGGGCTGGGGCGCGGTGTTTTTACACCACAGGGCTCAAGGCCTCTGGACCCAGGCGGAGTCGGCATTACAGATCAACGTGCTGGAGATCAAGGCGGTCTATCTGGCGCTCCTGGCGTTTCAGAAATTCCTGTCAGGACAACCCATTCGGGTTCAGTCCGACAATGCGACGGCCGTCGCCTACATAAATCATCAGGGAGGGACCAGAAGTGCTCAGGCCCTCGCCGAAGTCCACCGCATTCTAGCCTGGGTGGAGGAAAACGGCTGCCTGATCTCCGCAGTTCACATCCCAGGGGTCGAGAACTGGGAGGCCGACTACCTGAGCCGACAGGGGATGGACGCCGGAGAGTGGTCCCTGCATCCAGACGTCTTCCGGGACATCTGCAGCAAATGGGGCACTCCGGACGTGGATCTGATGGCCTCACGGTTGAATCATCAGGTACCCCAATACATGGCACGATCGTGGGATCCTCAGTCTCTGGGGGCGGATGCCCTGATCCTGAGTTGGTCCAGCTTCCAGCTGCCATATGTGTTCCCGCCTCTCGCTCTGATTCCCAGGGTTCTGTGGAAAATCAGGACAGAATGCAGAGTAGCCATTCTAGTGGCTCCAGATTGGCCCCGGAGGTCCTGGTACCCGGACCTCTGGCAACTGTCAGGCGGACACCGGTGGGCTCTTCCAGAACGCGCAGATCTACTCGCGCAAGGGCCATTCTTCCACCTCAATTCCAGGGCCCTCAGATTGACTGCATGGCTCTTGAGGCCTGGTTGCTGACATCCAGGGGCTTCTCTCCTACGGTGGTTGCCACGATGAATCGGGCAAGGAAACCTGTCTCCAGGAAGATATACCACAGAACGTGGAAAATCTTTTTCTCCTGGTGTGCCTCTGGTGGACGCTCACCGTGGCCCCTGTCCATCCCGACAGTGTTGGCCTTCCTACAGTCGGGTTTGGAGTTGGGATTATCCCTTGGCTCTCTGAAAGGTCAAGTATCAGCACTTTCAGTGCTGTTTGACAGGCGCTTGGCGCTCCTCCCAAAGGTTCGTCAATTTCTGCAGGGGGTGTCTCGGGTGGTTCCGCCTTACAGACGACCTCTGGACCCTTGGGACCTCAACATGGTCCTGGCGGCACTGCAGAAACCGCCGTTTGAGCCACTGAGAGACATCTCTCTCTCTCGTCTGTCCCAGAAGGTGGTTTTTCTGGTGGCAATTACGTCTCTGAGAAGGGTCTCAGAATTGGCTGCACTTTCGTGCAAGTCACCCTTTCTGGTGGTTCACCAAGACAAGGTGGTGCTGCGCCCGCGGCCTGAATTCTTGCCGAAGGTGGTTTCAACTTTCCACCTAAACCAGGAGATTGTTCTCCCATCATTTTGCCCCGCTCCCGTTCATCAGGTTGAGCGCGACCTCCATACTATGGATCTCGTGAGAGCTGTACGCATTTATGTGTCCAGGACCGCCTCCTTTAGGAGTTCGGATTCCTTATTTGTCCTCACGATGGGTCGCTGTAAGGGGTCCGCGGCTTCGAAGTCGACCTTGGCCAGATGGATCAAGGCTCCCATTCAGGAGGCATACCGGTCTTCTGGTTTGCCTCTCCCGGTTGGTTTGAAGGCACACTCTACTAGAGCTGTAGGTGTCTCATGGGCCTTGCGACATCGAGCATCTGCTCTACAGGTGTGTCAGGCGGCCACCTGGTCCAGCCTGCACACTTTCTCAAAGCACTATATGGTGCATGCCCATGCCTCTGCGGACGCAAGTTTGGGCAGGCGGGTCCTCCAGGCGGCGGTTGCCCACCTTTAAAGGGGACCGTGTATTATCCGTCTTGTTGAGGAACTCTTCCCGCCCTGGGGTATTGCTTTAGGACATCCCCATTGTCTGGGTCTCCCATTATGATGACCAGAAAAAAGAGAATTTTGTTTACGTACCGTAAATTCTTTTTTCTTTAATCATCAATGGGAGACCCAGCACCCACCCAGTTGTTCCGTTGCATGTTTGCATTTGATCTGTTCTCTGTTGAGACAGTGTTTTTTTTCCGGGTTGTTCAAACCGTCTGTGCACGGTATTCTTCCCGATGTTTCGGGTGTGGTTCATTTTTCTCCTCGCAGCTTATGGACTAAACTGAGGATGTTTCCTACGGTGGGGGTTTATAAGCGGAGGAGGCGGTGTCTACAAACTTGTAGTACCTAGTGTGACCTCCGGAGGGCGGAGCCCTAAACCCCATTGTCTGGGTCTCCCATTGATGATTAAAGAAAAAAGAATTTACGGTACGTAAACAAAATTCTCTTTTTTACTAGTATATATATATAATTATATTTTAAAATCTTAATACCACAGATGTGTCTTCTGCTTCACATTTGATTTCATGTGTTAATAGTTTTGGGCTTTGCTGTTACAGATTACGTTTTTAAGCAAAACCTGAAGCATCACTCCAGTGTTCTTCGTTTTTTTATTTCACTTCCGGTGGTGTGCTTTAACCCCTTAAAGGAAAACTGTCGGGTCAAAAATCCACATGTAACTGCTATCATTTTCTAATTCCTCCCTCTAAACTCTCACTATTTATGTATTTCTTTTATTTATATTCACCCCTATCTTCTGTAAACTTCAAATAAAGAGAATCATTCCATCTGTCACTCACAGTGAATGATCCACTTAGTTCTCTGCTATCCACTCCCCATACGATTAATATGCATGTCACATCACAGCACAGGGGATCCGTGAGGGGGGGGGACTGTATTTCTGCTCTCTGTGTGCAGCATCACAAGAGGTGAAATACAACAGAGAAACTGTCACAGCACAGCAGGGTATATGCTTTACGGAAACAAATGGAGTCTAGATAAGGCAGGGACCTGCAGTAGCTCTCTCCCTCCATGGTAATATCAACAGAACAGACCTGTAAGTGAAACCTAACACTGCACTGTTAGCAAAGGGAGGAGAGAGCTGCTGAGAGGGAGTGCATAATTACATGACAGTTTATACAGCACAGGACTAATAGTCTCTGCTTATAATGGGCAGGACTAATGCAGCAGCTCTCTGCAGGGTCTGACAATGCTGATAACATGGAAACTACAAACGGTACTATAATGATTTTACATATTTTTAAGAGGTCTGCCCAGGCACTATTCAAGGGTAATATTAGTATCATAATGACAAATGACCTGACAGTGTCCCTTAACAACGTCCACTGTACGTGTATGAGGCAAGTCAGAAGTGGGTGTATAGGGTGCGCTCACAGGGTTATACCCATGCACGGCATGTAATGGCTGTGTACTAAAGCCAGGTCCGGCTTCTAACAATCACAGGTGGAGTTCCACATACAATTGTTAACCTGTTAAATCCTGGTATCAAACTTTGACAACAGAATGTAACATGCACCATCATGGGGGTGCGCCATTTCAAGCACCCGTGACGACTGCGAATCACCGATGGATTGCTTGCTATGCCAGACAGGAGTCTACTGAAGACTCTTGTGCTTAGCCGCCTCCTTTGAAACATTGCTTGTGGCCAGGCTTATAAGGAGACTATGATTTTCACTGTATAGAGTATAGTGTGGTATGCACGTCACATTTCACATGATCGCTACCGGCCAATCACAAAGCTGGAAGGTCCTGGCAGCACAGTAGACGTGGATGTCTCGGCTGCCAGTAACCGGGAACAGCCGACGGATAGGTAAGTATTCAATTTTTTTCTTTTTAAAACCTTTTGATAACTTATATTTTGCTTTCACAGTGTATATTTATACATTGTGAAAGCCAAAAGGCCTGTCACACAGGGGAAGAACACAGGATTCTTCCTCCCCCGTGTGACATCTTATCCTGCAGCGCCGCCATTATACGCGCTAGAATTGCGCATTGTCTGAACGGCGATGCGTAATTTCAGCGGTTATAATGGCCCCTATGAGAACAAGCGCGCGTAAAAAGGCACAAACAATTGACATGTTTCTTTTTACGCACACGCTTTCTACCATAAATGCGCACTGTATATTTACGCAGCGTCTGCACGGCAAAAGTGAATTTCCATCCACTTTGCCGGCAGACACAGACGCGCTTTTGCAGAAAAAGCGCAATGTGTGAACATAGCCTAAGACCGGGGGCAGGGGACATAGATTTAATACATTCTCAGAGTATAAGACAGGCGGCAGTGGACTAACGTTTAACCCCTTCCTGGAGTATAAGATAGGAGGCAGGGGATTTGGATTTAACCCCTTCATTAAGTATAAGACCGGGTGCAGGGGACTTATACTCCAGGAAGGGGTTAAACCCAAGTCCTTTGCCCCCTGTCTTATATTTTGTGAAGGGGTTAAGTCTAATTCCCCTGCCCCCATGTTATACTCACCCTCCGGCGCCATCTTCTGCTTCCAGCATCGCCCATGTCAGTCTTCTCCACTTAGTGAGCTGGCAGCGTGTTCCAGTGTTTCATGGCGCTCTCCAGAGGTCACAACTCAATAGAAATCTATGATAGTCATTCTGTCCTCAATCTGGCTTCATTGAGAGCTTGTGATGTAACGTCTGTATTTTGGCCAGTTAGAAGTTATGGGCACAAGATGGCGCCACGGGACTAGAGTGACGCTGGAAAAAGGCGAAGACTTCGTAGGATGAGTATAGGACAGGGGGCATAGATTTAAAAAAAAATATAATGGGAGTGCTGCTTTAGGTTTGTTTTCATATGAAAAGCTACATTGTTATATTTGATGAGAAAGAAAGACATCAAATGTAGACATTTTTCCAATAAATATCAAGGTTGACCCATGGTTTTGTCCAGGTTTTGTCCCACTGTGTATTTGAGTTTGACACTGCTCAGTGGGAGCCCTCAGTACACAACATGGCTTTCGTACTGTAACTACCCAAGGACCCGTGTGCCTATCACATGGCCAGGGCAGACTTTTCCCGTTCAATAGCTGCAAATATAAATCTTGAAAACCTAGATGATTTTTACCGAAATTATATTAAACAATATTATAGCTTTTTATTCTATACAAAATAACCATTATTTCCTATAACTGACTAACCCTTTTTATTCCACAGGTAATTTGCCCCCAGGAGTAGACCCAGAAGCCTATAACTGGTTCCATACTGTTGACACCGATAGAAGTGGTTACATTACCTTAAAAGAGCTTAAACAAGCCCTGGTCAACTCCAACTGGTCAGCATTTAATGATGAAACCTGCATCATGATGTTAAGTAAGTAAAGATAAGGCCAGGATACTGATGGATATGCTGTACATGTAGGCGTAAGGCCTTTTCTGCTGTGTCTTAGCAGTGCTGTAAGAAACTATATACTTATAGCATGTTGTATACACATCTCCTGCGCTTAGTCTACTTGTAGAGAGTACCCCTTCTGGCCCCAAAGTCATATTAGGGACTGCTTTTTACGAGACAAGTTGTATTATTGAATGACTTCATTCATTTTATCAAAAACTCCAAGTGCAAGTTGAAAAAGCTTAAAAAAAAGGAAAATTATACAAATGTTTTTTGGGGTTTTTAATTTACCATTTCACTATATGAAAAAAGTCACTGGGCAATATGATTGTCTGGTTACAATCAGTAGGCAGATGCCAAATGTATAGCTTTTATTTTTTTTATTTAAATGGTGAAAAAAATGCAGAAATTTATAAGAAAAAAATATTTGCTTTTGTCGCAACTTTACATTACCTGGGATATTAGTCCGCTTAGCCCAGCCTGTAAGCGTGAGGATGCTTTTAACCAGGGTAAACATCGTGTGCTGCTTAGCAACCCCATATTTACGCTGGTTACCAGCGATGTCGCTGCTGACTGGTCGCTGGGGAGTCTGCCTGTTTGACAGCTCACCAGCGACTGCAGAGAGACTTTCCAGCAATCCCGGCCAGGTAGGATCGCTGGTGGGATTGCTGGAAAGTCTCTGTGTGTAAAGGGGCCCTAAGAGAGGGCTTATTTCTTCACATAAATCTGACACTTTTACTGACACTATTTTAGAGGTAGATACAATGTTTTGATCTAAGGCTGTGTGCACACAATCCGTAGACCTTGCCCTTAACACTGCATCTCCTCTCCTGCTGGACGTCAGTGATCTCCGCGGATGAACGCAGCCATCCTGTGCCCACGATCAGTGTTCTGGGAGCAGCAGCTTTTCCCTTCATCCAGGCGTAGTGTCCTGCCTCCGGTGTTTACGTCGGTGATCTGCGCGTATGAACGCAGCCATCCTGTGCCCACGATCAGTGTTCTGGGAGCAGCAGCTTTTCCCTTCATCCAGGCGTAGTGTCCTGCCTCCGGTGTTTACGTCGGTGATCTGCGCGTATGAACGCAGCCATCCTGTGCCCACGATCAGTGTTCTGGGAGCAGCAGCTTTTCCCTGCATCCAGGCATAGTGTCCTGCCTCCTGTGGTTTTCGTCAGTGATCTCTGCATGTGAATGCAGCCATCCTGTGCCCATGATCAGTGTTCTGGGAGCAGCAGCTTTTCCCTGCATCCAGGCGTAGTGTCCTGCCTCCTGTGGTTTTCGTCAGTGATCTCTGCATGTGAATGCAGCCATCCTGTGCCCATGATCAGTGTTCTGGGAGCAGCAGCTTTTCCCTGCATCCAGGCGTAGTGTCCTGCCTCCTGTGGTTTTCGTCAGTGATCTCTGCATGTGAATGCAGCCATCCTGTGCCCATGATCAGTGTTCTGGGAGCAGCAGCTTTTCCCTGCATCCAGGCGTAGTGTCCTGCCTCCTGTGGTTTTCGTCAGTGATCTCTGCATGTGAATGCAGCCATCCTGTGCCCACGATCAGTGTTCTGGGAGCAGCAGCTTTTCCCTGCATCCAGGCGTAGTGTCCTGCCTCCGGTGTTTACGTCAGTGATCTCTGCATGTGAATGCAGCCATCCTGTGCCCATGATCAGTGTTCTGGGAGCAGCAGCTTTTCCCTTGCGTCTAGGCGTAGTGTCCTGCCTCCAGTGTTTATGTCGGTGATCTCCGCGGATGAACGCAGCCATTCTGTGCCCACAATCAGTGTTCTGGGAGCAGCAGCTTTTCCCTGCATTCAGCCACAGACATCTCTGCAGGAATAAATTGACATGCTGTGGCTCAGGAAGCCGCCCCACATGTGAGTTTACACTGCAGAGAAAACGGACACAGTGAACACAGGATTTCTGTAAATCCATCCACTGTGCTTATGCTTAGGGAAAAAAGGTGTGCTGTAGTCCGCGCTGCCAGGATCACTCACTCCAATAAATACGAGTAGAAAATCTTCATCAAAACCTCCTTTATTCTCCTACGCGTTTCAGTGCCCTCCTGGCACCTTCATCAGGGATCAGGTGCCAGGAGGGCACTGAAACGCGTAGGAGAATAAAGGAGGTTTTGATGAAGATTTTCTACTCGTATTTATTGGAGTGAGTGATCCTGGCAGCGCGGACTACAGCACACCTTTTTTCCCTAAGCATTATTACAACCTACACGTGAGTGTGGCCGGTGGGAGTCCAGCAGCAGCCATCAGGACATTACCAATAAGCCTTCAAACCAGTTGTGGGTCTCACAACTGGACCAGGTGAGCAGATTTAATTACTCACCATTACACCCATCAGTGTCTAGTGATAAGGGCACTATTGCGCCTCTTGTCCCCCCCCCTTTTCTCTTGATCCACTGTGCTTGTACTGTACAGTACAATGCAGAGATTTGGACGCAACAAAACACTTTGCATCCAAAACACTACAAGCACTGAACGTGGGAACGTGCCCTTATTGTCTGTTAATGCAATTTTGCGGCAGCCAAAAAACCCTGTAATTCTGGTGTTTTGATTTTTTTTCTTGTTGCGCTGTTTACTGATTGGATTATTTTACTTTATATTTTGAAAGATCTGACTTCCATGAACGCAATGATACCAAATACCATATTTTTTGGATTATAAGACGCACTTTTGTTCCCCAAAATTTTGTGGGAAAGTGCAAGTGCGTCTCATAACCTGAATCTACAGTTTCTGTACTGTAAGGGAGGGGGGTGGTGTCTCGGGGCTGGAGCAGGTAGTCATGTGACGTCATCGCTGTGGGACCCAACCACATGATCGGAACAGAGACAGGAAGAAGGTGGTGAGTTGCAAGGAGGGAGCGGCGGAGGGTAAGTCACTGTGTGTATTATGTTAATGTGTGCACAAGCAGGGGATGTATAGAGTGAAGGGGGCATATCCAGGATGGGGTGGGGGAGAGTGCAGTATGGGGAAGCCATATCCAGGATGGGGTGGGGGAGAGTGCAGTATGGGGAAGCCATATCCAGGATGGGGTGGAGGAGAGTGCAGTATGGGGAATCCATATCCAGGATGGGGTGGGGGAGAGTGCAGTATGGGGAAGCCATATCCAGGATGGGGTGGGGGAGAGTGCAGTATGGGGAAGCCATATCCAGGATGGGGTGGGGGAGAGTGCAGTATGGGGAAGCCATATCCGGGATGGGGTGGGGGAGAGTGCAGTATGGGGAAGCCATATCCGGGATGGGGTGGGGGAGAGTGCAGTATGGGGAAGCCATATCCAGGATGGGGTGGGGGAGAGTGCAGTATGGGGAAGCCATATCCGGGATGGGGTGGGGGAGAGTGCAGTATGGGGAAGCCATATCCGGGATGGGGGCCATGTACCATCATTGGGGGCCATATCTAGGATAGGGGGCATATATATGCCGGGATTGGACGAGTCATGAACTAGGATGGGGGAGTCATGTACCAGGAAGAAGGACATATGCACTGATTGTAAGACGAACACTGGCATTATAAGGCGAACCCCATTTAACATCGAAAATTATTTCTTTTTGTCTTTTCATTCACCAAAATTGGGGTGCGTCTTATAATCCGGTGCATCTTACAAATCGAAATATGGTATGTGTATTTTTTTCCCTTTTATTTTTTTTTAAATCTTTAGTAGGAAAAAAGGGGGAGGGTGAATGCAACTTTTGTTTTTATCTTTTTTTTTAAACATTTTATTGTACTTCATAGTCCCCCTGGGGTATGGAATCTCTGATCATTTGATCGATTGTGCTAAAGGAAGGAGGATCGTAGTGTAAATTCTGAAGCCGGCCAGTACACCCAATTACTCCCCCACACTGTACAGGACCGGAAATGGCATGTCACGGCGTCATACTAGGACGGTGGCCCATGAATTTCAAAAGCGGGACCACACAAGGAAATTAGGTTATCACGCCCACCGGGGCCTGATAACAACGGAGGGAGAGGGGGGAGCCTTACAGAAGACCCACATGTCTAGGCGATGGGGGAAAATGGAAGTTATAAAAAGTGTTTTTACAACCATTATACTACACATTTAGGTCAGACAGGGATGCTCAGGCTAGAATTACACTGTCCGTGTGATATACGACGAAGTCTGACGTGTCACAAACTATTATATCACACGGACAGTGTAATTCCAGCCTTAGGGATGTAGTAGGAAGCTGCAGGGACAGGTAGTCCTAGATTTGGGGATATAAAGTAGCTGACAAGTTTGTTTAATAACTAGGTTTTATAGAGGCCTCTTTCGCCAGTCCTTTCACCTCAGAAGAGTCACAATAAGTTCTAATTGCAGTGTTGATACAAGGAAGGGGCTTTTTTGTCCCACAAGATAATAAGTGACACCACTGTGTTAAAATAATTTAACAGAAAAGAAAAGCTTAAGTTAGCATTACCGTATACTTAACTAAAAATGAATAAAAATGTGTTGTTTAATTAGTCACTGACTGATTAACCCGTTAACAACATTGGACATACTGGATACATCCTGCCTAAACTACCAAGGATGTATTCAGTACGTCCTGGCAATTTTGTGGACACAGCAGCTGTGCCTACACGATCGCCGCTGGGCCTGCGGCTCATGTTAAAGCTGAGACCCAGCTCTCACTGGCAGTAGCAGTGCCCACCTCTCCAGGCAGTTTAACCCCTTAAATGCTGCAATCTTTATCGATCACAACATTTAGGTGGTGGGAGAGGCATGACAGGATCCCAGGAACATTATGTAGCCCAAAATGGTACCAGTTAAATCTCCAGGTGCAAAAAGCAAGCCCTCACATGACTGTCAGCAGAAAAATAAAAAGGCTATAACCTTCAAAATTCAGTCATGCAAAAAACCTTTATTGTGTTTAAAAAGTGTTTTTTAGTGTGATAGTAGCCATACCAAAGGTCAACAGCATAAAAGTATTAATAAAGACAATTCTTAAACTGCCATAGATTTGTTTACTCCACCTCCATAGATCGCGGTCAGGCTTGGCTCACGGTTATGCTGCACTCTACGCTGAGCGCTTACACCACATAATACTTGTAAATCAATAGAAAAAAAAGTGATTCATATAAAATGGCCAATGGAAATTCACTGTATTGAGGTAGAGGGAGTCACTTGAACTCCCATCTGACCTGTTGTCCGGTAATGTCCATGTTTTCTCCTTCGCCTCATTGGGGGACACAGGACCGTGGGTGTTATGCTGCTGTCCACTAGGAGGCGACACTAAGCAGAATCTGCAAAAGAGTTATTTGACTCCTCCTCTGCAGAATACACCCCTGGCACAGGCTTTGCCTCACCAGTTTTTGCTTAGTGTCTTTAGGAGAGCACACACAAATTTCCTCTCTTCGTTTGATCTTTTGGATTTGAAGAAAAGTGGGCCCGGAGCGGCCCCCGGCATACTCCCTCCTCTCACCACCTTGTGGGCTGCAGAGCTGAGGTTGAGATTTTCCATTTTATAACTTTTATATGCCGTTCCTCCTTGTCCATCCCTTCTGGGGTTTTGGATTAAGTAGAGATACTCACGGACCTCCATGAATTCTCATGCGTCCGTCCTCCTTCTCCAGCCCCTGTGGGTACCTGGCTAGAAGTTGAGAGGCCCCAGCCACCCTGAGGTCGAGAATAGACCCGGACCTCCCTCAGGTTAGGAGCTACAGATCCATCCATGATGTCGAGCACAGCATCTCCGCTGCCCTGGACCTCCATCTGGATGTGGATAGCAGGATTCCTCCCTAATGGTATTAGGTGGAGGCAGCACCAGGTACAGGCCCCATCCGGGCTCCGTTCCCTACACTACAGAGCCACAGCTAGTACTGCGGACTCTGGGGCCTCTGGGGTGAAATGGGGCGTATTATGGGTTTTCCCCCCAACCTCCCCTGGCATTATAGCAGGTGGGACAAGGACTACGGCAGTATCATCTGACTGCCTATCCGGCCGGGCCAACCATAGAACCCCTCTACGCCTGCACATAGACCCAGGCAAGGAGGCAGCCGGGTCCCCTGCGCAAAGGCAAGGAGGCTTCCTTCACAAGGGTACAGCTCCTGCCTCTGGATCCATACTGCCACTCAGCAGCCCAGGAACTCTGGGCTCCTGGGGCAGCAGACACCTGCAGCCAGCAAGACACAGGAGATCCAGCTTTCTGGACCTCCTGTGGGTCACATCAGAGGGCTAGCGCGGCAGTGCCCAGGCGATTCGGCGGGGTCCGGGTCGTTTTTGACCCCTTCCCGGACCTCCGCGCCGGCCCGGAGCCATTTGCGGCATGGAGTTCCTAATTTAGGCCGCGGCTTCGGCCTAGTGCGAAGCCGCCGCCTTTTGCCCGCCCCCGGCCCGCCTCTCCCGATGACGCCGTATGACGCTGATAGCGTCATAATAGGGGCGGACCGGCCGACAGCCGCGTCATGGGGGGGGGCGGGACAACTGCTCCTGGCGCTTCTCGCTCATCGCGAGAGCCCCCTGCGCGCTCTTTATTGTCTGTACCGCCCCCCTTCTCAGTTGTGGCGGCCACTACATGAGGGCACCAATGGCGGGCATTAAATGAAGCATAAGGCAACAGGAACCCCCTTCTCTATAGTAGCGGTGGCTACTGTTAAGGTTGCACCGGGCGCACTAAAGGAGTTTTCAGTGTCAACTCCCTATTGGTCATCAGCAGCAAGGGGACAGAAGCCTTGTACAGGGCTTTTCTCTTGCTGCAGCATAACTGTTTAAGCACACATTGATTGCTAGTTCATTGCTGCCCATATACCATTATACCAGGGTCAAGGGCTTAGCAATGTACCATCATACCGGTGACAAGGGGTTAAGCAATGTACCCCCTTGTTGCAGATGCAGTTGCGCAGCTGGAGCCTGGTATCAAGAGATTGAGAGTCTCCACTAGCAGCCTTCACCTAAGAGCATAAGGCTGCTCACAGGGACTCTAGATGATACACAGCAACACTACTGTGTCCCAGTCGCTGGTAGCAACTGCAGGACAACCAGCAGCGCCAGGGGCATAACTACACCAGGTGCAGAGGTTGCGATCGCTCCCGTGCCCCGGAGCCTAGGGGGGCCCCAAAAGTCCCTTTGGCCTATAGAAAAAGACATACTATTGAACATAATTAGGGGTCCCATTGGAGCCTTCACATCGGGGCCCCAGGGCCTGATGTTACGCCACTGAACAGCGCTATTTTCTGCGACACCTTGTCAGCCCCCCTCGGCCGTGCTTCGAGCAATATCATACTACGAGGGGCAGTACAGCTTAATGTTCAGCCATTAGATATGCAGCTGCGGTCTACATGTAACCACTCTTCCTATTGCAGATCATCTCAGCCGCCGTTTTTTTGCTCTGGTGTCCCAGGCAGTTCAAGTTGTTTTTTCAGGACTATCTCCCACTACCTTTGCCAGTAGACGTGGCGTCTGGCTACATGGATGGGAGGAGGAAGTGCTAGCAAGGGGGCCATCATGGTTTCCCATGGCTCAGTAGGCACCTGTTCGGAAAATTACTGTACGAGGTCCTCCAGCCCTAAGTACTCAAGGGCACTTCCCACCCCCAGAACACATCAGGATGGTGTTTTTAGTCGCCGTCAGTATATCGGTTCCAGCCCTCTAGATTGTTAGTGGTAGTCAGAAGCTTCGTCTAGGTCCGACAAGGAGTAGGTTGTCGCGCAAGGCCCCCCTTTAGAGGGGACTTACTACAGGTTTAACTGACAGGTTCCTTCCTCGAACCACCTCTGTTGGAGTTCCCAGAGGAAGCTGATATAACCTACAAGTACCGGGCAACTGTAAGGTGTCCCAGGACTGTTCGCCAGGCCTCAACAACTGCTGCCCTGGTTAGTGGTGACGACAGCCAAGTCCTATAAGACACAGGCTGAAACACTGGGATACACAGCGGCTCAGGTACTTACGAGAACGGCCACTAGGTCCTACGAACCGTAGCATACTCCTCCGTTTCCCCCACTCTTAGGGATTCGGGATGAAAATGCAACTGCAAAGAATCTCATCTCCATCCCCAGATCAGAAATATAAAAATCTAAATTACAGATTGCGTAATACAAGCCCAGCGGCCAATCCCCTCTCGGTACCTACTTGGGTACTTCGGCCGAGATAACAGGAGCTCGCCCTTGGTTCAGCCCACTCCGTAGCAGGACCTCGCAGACCCGCGACTGCATTACCTCAATAGCTGAGATATCGACCCTCCGTGCGGCTGGGGCCTGGAACCTCCTCTATGCAGTCAATCCTTTCTTGACTCAGGAGTCAAAGGTGAATTCCGCTAAAACCTAAGGCCCATGGGTATGGTCGGAAGAGGGAATTGTCTATAATGCATTCCAGAAGTCTCCCTTATCTGGATGATTTTCATCAAATGCATAATTTTCGGAAGTCTACGTACACGTCATTTTCAATGGGCACTTTACGAAGACTCTATTGGCGTTGTTTTCCCTGCATGAGTGTACCGAGGGCATACCATTCCAGGGCAGCGCAACGCACAAACCCAGGAGTTCCTACTCCGCTGCGTATCCTGATGACCACAGGCCACAGCATTTCATATGGAGTTTTCAACCATATTGTTTTTTCCCAGACAAGACACACTTTATCATCTGGGACCCAGCAGTCATTTTTCAGTGGTCTTCTCAATCCGTCACAACGCCTATAACAGTACTAGACGCATTCGTGGAAGTCCACGGTGTCGTCGTTTACCCATGCTTGGGCATGACCCAGGAGCAAAATGTGGTGCGAGATATTCCCATCACAATACACATGACAGTGGTCTCACTCGCATCCAACGATGTCCCTCAATCTGCGAAGATTCTGGCAATGTTTCTAGTCATGCGGTTACCCTTTGGCAGTCGGACTTGTTAGGCTACAGTTAGACAACGTCACAGCAGTGGCATAGAGTAATCACTAAGGTGGAACCCACAGTGGCCAGGTGATCCCACACGTTCGTAACATACCTCACCGGGAGGACTCCTTACACACTGTTCTGTTGGTTGTTTTCATACAAGACAAAAAGGCCAAGAGGTGGACTCAAGGTGGCGTTTCTTTCATCCATATGTCATCCTTCAAGGTTGCCAGCGACAGGAAACTACAGATGTAGAACTGACTGCCTCACGGCTCGGTGATAAGGTTCCATTTTGTTTTTAGGGTCAGGTTCTAGGACTTACAGTCAATACAGCAGAAGCTCTGGTCCAAGACTGGAGCTGCCTCCATCTCTCCTATGTTCCTTCCCATTACCAGACTAGTGAGTAAGGTCAATCAGGAAAGTCATCGGAACATCCCTGTGCTTCTCAGACTGGCCAGATGTGCTTGGATGAAAATTTCGTTCAACTCATACAGCAGGATCAGAACGACTAACAGATAGTCCAGACCTGCTCTCTATCACAGACAGTTCCTCCTGGACTTCTTCAGCTATGAAATGATTTGCGTAACCCTTGACTTCAGGAAATTAACCAAGGGCTTCTTCCTGGAAATTGTAGCAACCATAGTCACAGCAAGCTAACCAGCCTTATCGATCAGATACCACAAGTATGGTCATTTTGTGTTCTTTTAGCTTCATCCTCCTCTAGAGGTTAATTCATGCCGAGAACTTCTGTCCCTTTATTCAAACATAGACTCAACTGTGTCTTGAGGTCCCATTCAGCAGGTTATTTTCACCTTCTTGAAAAGACGTCTTGTTTCCAGGCGTCTAGGAAAATCCTTATTTCAAGGATTCTCTCTTTTAGGGCCTCCTTACAACAGGATCGCTCCTGCGGAACCTGATCTTTGTCCTCACGGCTCTACAAGAACTCCGTTTGAGCCCCTATAGAATATTACCTTTAACATTCTCATTCATACAGTAACGGGTTTCGGGCAAATTATGTTTTTTTCTGCAGAGATAGCGGCCTTCGCAGCACTCTCATGTAACCCATCTTCTCTGGTCTTCTTCCGGAACAAGATTATCCTACGGCTGGTTTCATCATTCGTGTTAAACCACATACTCCTGCCACTTCGCTAAAGACCTTTTTTATGTCATCACTACGCCTGACTCCAGTCTGTCTGGTAGTAAAGCACCTACATATGCTGGACCTTGTCAGGTCACTACGTAGGTAGGTGTCCAAGACAAGTCTCTCTCAAGGAGGTTGAATTCTTTTCTTCCCTCTTCCAGATGCCAAAAATAAGGACATCAGTCGTTAAGGTCCCTCTACGCAAGTAGTTTTGTTTAACCATCCAAGACCTACATCTCCCGGCAATGTGACGACACATTCTGCTACGGCCGTGAGGGCCTCCTGATCAGTTTGACACCAGGTGTCAGCACAATATTTGTGTGTGAACACTCAAGAGGGTCAGCTTCCGCACATACCCAAGCCATTACAAGGCTTGCATTCCGTCTTCGCCACTTGCAGGTCTGGGTAGACGTGTACTCCAGGCGACAGCAGCTGCCTGTCGGTGCATAAGTATCACTGATCGTGTTCAGTATGCCTAGTTCCATTGTTTTTTTCCCACCCAGGGACTGCTTTGGGACGTCCCACGGTCCTGTGTCCCCCAATGAGGCGAAGGAGAAAAGGAGATTTTTGTGTACTCACCGTAAAATCCTTTTCTCTTAGCCTCTAATTGGGGGACACAGCACCCACCCTTTTACCCTTGCGGGTTTTGTTCTATAATTTTTACATAGCTTTTCAGCTGTTATACAGTTAATAGGTCTGCACATGTTTGTCTCGGTTCACATTGCTCACTGTTGTAATGTTTAGACTGGGCCTATCTTTTGATACAGGCCTTTTTTAGTGCTGTAGGTCTGTTTCCATACAGGTCTTGTTATACAATCATTGCTCCGTGGATTCCTCACGGTCTACGCGTGTACCTGTTTTGTGACAGGTCTTATTGTACTAAGATTACTTGCTAACCTTATCTGTTTACACGCATGCCTGTTTAACTCCAGATTCCGTTAATCTGTTATTCACTTGTTGACTATGTTTGTTTTCACATGTCTCCTGTGTGATTACATGTCCTGTGTTACTTTTATTAGATGTTAACTCTCTTACTGCTTTAGCACAAAACTGGTGAGGCAAGGCCTGTGCCAGGGGTGTATTCTGCAGAGGAGGAGTCAAATAACTCTTTTGCAGATTCTGCTTAGTGTCGCCTCCTAGTGGACAGCAGCATAACACCCACGGTCCTGTGTCCCCCAATTAGAGGCTAAGAGAAAAGGATTTTACGGTGAGTACACAAAAATCTCCTTTTCTCCTTCGCCTCATTGGGGGACACAGACCATGGGTGTTATGCTGCTGTCCACTAGGAGGCGACACTAGCAGAATCTGCAAAAGAGTTAATTGGCTCCTCCTCTGTAGCATATACACCCTGGAGCAGGAAGTGCTTATCCAGTTTTTGCTTAGTGTCTGAAGGAGAGCACACATTCTTACTCTTTACCATTATTTTTACTTTTTGAAGCTGCATTTTTATTTTGAAGGGACATGTCGACCACAGATATCTCCCAGACCCCAGAGTTGGAACTCTGGGTCGAGCTATTTTGTCTGCTAAGGGCTATTCCTTTCTCGGCCCTCCACTGTTGGAGGTGCAGGGTTAAAGTGATTTCCAGACTTGCCAGTTCTGAGGCCCGCATTCCTCCCCAGTCCCCACAGTTGGGGCTCTGGGTCGCAGCAATGCCCATGTCCCCACCGCAAGCAGCAAGACAGATGGAATAGAAAACTGGCATAGACGACCTTCTCCTCAGCTCCCCATGGTTGGGGTGCTGGGTTACAGCAGACAAGTGTCCTCTGAAGGTGGACACAGCATCCCTCCCTAACTCCCCCTTCGGGGCTCTTAGGTCGAGACGCCGCAAGGTATGGCGCGCAGCGACACATAGCTGCACTGCAAATCGCTGCAGCACACCGCAAGGGGTCCCCCAAAACCATCTCTGAGCTGCAGCATGCTTCCCAAGAACTGCTGCAGCACATCTCAATGCTGCAGCACATCTCAATGCTGCAGCACACGCAGAAAACCAGCTCGAATGGTGCTTCCCCCAAATGCCGCAGCACATCTCAATGCTGCCTGCGGCACACTTCATAAGCACAACTCTGCTGCATGCTCCTGATGGAACACATGTTGGACAGCAGGCACAGGTTGGACAGCAGGCACAGCCTACACGTCCAACGCTGTTGCAGACACTGGGGATGAGATATTCAGCACCAGACCCTCAGCAGCCACAATATCTTGCCCTTGCAAAGGGCCCTCACCTTGCTGTTGTGGGTGCAGCCTCGGTGGAGCAATCGCTGTGTCTGGCGGGGTCTCTGCAGTTCCCGGCTGCGGACCTCCGCGCCGGGCCTCCGCCGCTCCCGGGCCCGCGATTCACGCGAGGCCCCGGCTTTGGCCTAGCTGCACGTCATAGGGCTTTCCCCGCCCCCCGCCCGCCTCCGCCTCCGCCCGCCTCCGCCTCCGCCCGCCTCCGCCTCCGCCCGCCTCCGCCTCCGCCTGATGTCAGACCCCAACGGCATCAGCACAGGAGGCGGGACGGGGCTACAGAAAGCGCGCCTTTCACATTACTTGGCGCGCTCTTTTGCGGCTCCGCCCCTTTTCTCTTCACCCGCCCGCCATTATCTCAGCGCTGACGCCGCTGTATATCAGCGGCAGACAGCGCTTCCACGTGTGGAGGCACAGGCTGCCCAATAGGTTGCCCAGCCTAAAAGGAAGCAGAGACTAATACGGGGGGCACACTGCCAGGCGCAGTGGTGTGTGCCAGTCATACACAATGTGCAGAGCCTGCAGACACCTGCTTGTCCGCAAGGCTTGCACTTCGGGGGGCACACTGCCAAGCGAATGGTCTGCTGCAGCACACACTAGAGTGTCAGCAGCCCGCAGTCACCGCAGCACGTGCTTATGTGGGGGCACTGTGACAGGCATAGGGTCTGCTAAGGCACACCCTAATGTGCAGAAGCCTGCAGACACCTGCTTAACCCCACAGGGCTTGCATTTCAGGGAGCACAATGCCAGGTAGAAGGTCGTCTGGAGCACACACTAGGGTGCCAGCAGCCTGCAGTCACCTTGCCACTGCTGAGCGTGGCATGTGGGGGAGCAATGATGGGAGAAATGCCTACCGGCGCGCACACTGGGGTGGCAGTGCCAATGAACTAATTTCTCGCCACTGCTGCGTTATCCTTTTGCCCCTATCCTCCCTGAAGGAGGTTATGGGATTAGGCATCATTCCCCAAGGGCAATAACTCCGCAGCCATTATAGTCACTTCAATTTAAACAGCATCTGAAGCGCAGGACACACAGGGACCTCCCGTTTTTAAAGAAGAAAACAAAAAAAAAAAAAAAAAAAAAAAAAAAGAAATTCGGTACAGTTTCTCTGTGCAGCAGTCTCCAATGGCAAATGAAGAATACCCGGCAGGGATGTACCCTGCGGCAGTTCGCCCTCCTCCCTCTGCACACCGTCATACTATGCAGGGCAGTGCAACACGCCATTTGGTTCAGCACTGGTTTTTTCCTGCAGTAATAATAAATGAATAAACGTCCCTGGTTCCTGATGCCATACTCATCCCTGATCCCTGCAGTGGTACGGGCAACGTCTCTACCGAACGGTTTGTTTCTCCCCACCGTGCCAGATGCAGGTACCTGTTGGTACTCCGGCCACCTTATGGTTTTACCCCAGGAGGAGCTAATAAAGGAGACACTGACATGTCTTTTCCCTCCACCCTCCCAACGTTAGCGGAGTTCAGTTGTTATCAAACGTCTCAAAAGGGTTGTCCAGCTCCCCCCTTCCAGGGCCTCCACACAGTTGGCACTCCCAGATTGTGGTGGGAACCCCACGGTTGAAGAGCACAGTCGAAGGTGATGTACCCTGCAATTACCTGTCAACTGTAGGGCGTCCCAGTCTGTCCGCCAATCTCCTCCAGACCCCACAGCTGGGTTCTGATGACCGTGATGACAGCCATGTCTCACAAGACACAGGCTGAAACACCGCGATCCGCAAGTGCATAGGTGGGTCATAGCATACCCCCTTTTCAGCCCTTCACTGTCAGGGGCACTGGACTGTGGCAGAGATGCTATATGCCATACTCCTCCTCGACTCCCCACTCTTGGGGGACCCGGGTTGAGGTTGCGACTGCACAAGGCCAAACCGGCCTCCCTCCCCAGACTACAAAAACGAAATTCTGGGTCGCAGAACGCTTAGCACGGGCTCAGCTGCCAATCTCCTCACTGCACCTATAGTAGGTTCTTAGGTTAAGATAACATGTGCAACCACTCTGCACAGCCTGGTTCGATGCTGGACCTCGCAAACTCCCGATTGCATGAACCCAAAGGATGGTCCCTCCAATTACCTGTTTGGCTGTGGCCCGCACCCTCTTCCACACAGTCCCTTATCGACTCAACAGTCAAAGGAGAATACAAGTTTTTTCCCAGCCTGAGGTGGGCCACATCTAAGCTACATTCCAGCAGCCTCCCATCTTGGACGACTTATTCCTCAATGCATGTTTTTTCAGAGACTGCGAACACAGTGTCACTTTCACTGGACTCGTTCACGAGACTCGGTTTGCGGATTACCCTGCACATGTCTACTACAATTATAAGGCACACGCTGCAGCACAGCACGCACACTTCAGGAGTCCCAGCTCCGCTACGTACTCCTGATAGCCACAGGCTACACCATCACTTATAGAATCTCAGCTATAGGATAGTGGCAACAGTTCTATTGGCTTACCCCTATCTCTGGCCTTTTTCAATTCTCCGTACTCAGGGTTGACACGGGAACAGGCTGTGATCCATCACAGTACACATGGCTGCAGTTTCGCCTACATCCCAAGTTGCCCTCAATCTACAAGATTCGGGCAGTAGTTATAGCTCTGAAACTATTCAGCCTCCGTCTGACAGTCGGAAAAGCCAGGACGCAACCAGACAATGCCAAAGCCACGGCATGTGTCAACCACCATGTGTATTCGCAATTTCCAAGCGATGTCAGACGTTCCGCCACATCCTTCACCGGGTGGAACCCTTGAACACTGCACTGTCAGCTGTTCTCATACCACAGGACACATTGGGGAAGTGTTTTTTTCCCTATCCCGCCAAAATATGGATTCATGAAATCTGTCCCTTCCTCCACATGTCCTCCGTCAGGCTACCAGCGCCAGGAAACTACAGACTGGGACCTGACGGCGTTTCGCCTTCAAGCCAACGTTCCATATTCTTGACCAGGTCCTAGGACCCACAGTCAATAGGACAGATGCACTAGTACAAGAATGGACCTGTAGCCGTCGCCTCGATACTCCTTCCCCACTACCAGGATAGTGCGGAATGTCAACCTATAATGTCGCCGTAGCATCCTTGTGGTTTCGGACTGGCCAAACGTGCTTGGATGCACTTTCGTCCAACTCATAACAGCAGTTCCAGGACCATTGACAGACAGTCCAGACCTGCTCACTCAAAGCCAGTTCTCCCTTGGAACTCCTCAACTTTGAAATTAATAGCGTAGTCCTTCAGACCTGGAATTTAACCCAAAGGTCTTTCTTTCCAGGATGTTGTAGCGACCATAGTCACAGCAAGTAACCCAGTCTTATCGACTATATACCATCACACAAGTGTAATGGTTTTTCCTTTTCTTTTTCCTTGGGACACCTCTAGTAGTCATTTTCCCTGGCTCTACTTTATACCAAGGACTTCCTTTTCTTACTCTCAGATCTAGACTCAGGTCTGTCTTTAGGGTCTCTCACACACCAGGTTTCAGCAGTTTCACCTGCTTCCAAAGGTGTCTTGCCACCAAACGTCTCCGAAAATCCTTCCTTCAAAGGATCTGTCAGTAAAGTCTCCAGACAGCAGGACTTCTTCCGTGAGACATACACATCGTCCTCATGGCCCTGCAAGACTCACCTTTTGAGCCTCTTCAGGATATTATCCTTAGCATTCTCATCCACACAGCGGTAGTTTTTCGATGGCAATTATTTTTCTTTGCAAAGCTGTCAGTGCCTACAGCGCTCTCATGTAAACCATCTTTTCTGGTTTTTCCACCTGGACATGTTTACCCTAAGGCTGGTCCCATCCTTTTTCTAAGACTGTATACTTCTAAGACATTTCTCTGTCATCACTGCGTACTACTCGATCCGGTCGTGAAGGTCCTACATATGTGGGACCTTGCTAGGGCCCTACGCACGTAGGTATCTAATACAGCGCCTTTCAAAGAGGCTGGATTCTCCTCTTCCTTTTTTCCAAAGGGCAGGAATAAAGCCACGTCAATCTCTAAAGCTCCTTTAACCAGGGGGATTCGTCTAACCATCCAAGACGCTTATCCGTCAAAACATTCATCTCTTCCGGCAGTGTTCCGGAACATCCTGCTACGGCTGGGGGCTTCCTGGGCCGTTCAGCGCCAGGTGCCAGCGCAACCAGAGTGTAGGCAGCCAAACGGACAGCCTACACACATGCTTAAGCACTGCAGTAATCCCACTCAGTAATCGGCAATCGCAGGTCTGAGTGGACACATCCTCCAGGTGGCAGCGACTCGTCTGTCAGTGCATAGTTTTCACTGACCATGCGCAGTGTTACTAGTTCCATTGTTTTTTTCCCACCCAGGGACTGCTTTAGGACGTCCCATGGTCTGTGTCCCCCAATGAGGCGAAGGAGAAAAGGGGATTTTTGTGTACTCACCGTAAAATCCTTTTCTCTTAGCCTCTAATTGGGGGACACAGCACCCACCCTATTGCCCTTGTGGGACTTTTCTACAGTTCTCACATAGCTTCTCAGCTGTTACATGGTTGACATGTTTTACACATGTTTGCCTTTTATAACTCTGTTAACTGTTGACTGTTTAAACTTATGCCTGTTTAGCTCCAGGCCTTGTATTACTGTGAGCCTGTTTAGTTACAGGCCTTGTTATACGATTATTACTTCATTAACTCTTCACTGTTCCACATGCGCCTGCTTAGTTACAGGCCTTGTGGTGCTAGTATTACTCTGCTAACCCTTAAACTGTTTACACACGTGCCTGTTGGGTTTCAGGCCTTGTTACACTGTTATTATCTTGTTAACTATTTTTGTTTACACAGGTTGCCTGCGTAGACTGCCTGTGTCACTGTTATTATCGGTTAACTCTCCTACTGCTTTAGCACAAAACTGGATAAGCACTTCCTGCTCCAGGGTGTATATGCTACAGAGGAGGATCCAATTAACTCTTTTGCAGATTCTGCCTAGTGTCGCCTCCTAGTGGACAGCAGCATAACACCCATGGTCTGTGTCCCCCAATTAGAGGCTAAGAGAAAAGGATTTACGGTGAGTACACAAAAATCCCCTTTTTACACTTTTTTTTTTTTGCGCGATCAACAACAAGTTTGTGTACCTTTGAAAAGGACAGCACTAAACAAAGTCCAGAGTAACTCTGCTGCCTCATTAGTGAATGGATCTGTTGGGCGTTTCACCTGAATCATGTATTTTAGAGATATAGTTGGAAACCCAAATATAAGTGCTCAGCATAGAGTACAGGACAAATGTGTGCTGATCCAAAATGTTCTGTACTCAAATTTACACCAATAGCATTCAAGTCAACTCACCAAAAAACAAGTCCGCACCAAGGTTCGTCACCTATTAAAGGGATCCTGTCACCTCCAAAGCGCCTGTGGGATGGGGTGATTGTATGGAATTATTGTATTTATTCATTTTCTAGGCAGGCCCTCCCTTGTTTATAGGATGTTGGGCAGTCATGAAATGACGCGATTCGCGTCATTTCCGGGAGCAGGTGACGTAAGTACACCCGCGCTGCTCTGTAGGCTTCAAACACCGCATTACGCATGCGTGTTGGATGCCTAACAGAGCGGCGCAGGTGTACTTACGTCACCCACTCCCGGAAATGACGCGAATCGCATCATTTCATGACCGCCCATCGTCCTGTAAACAAGGGAGGGCCCGCCTAGAAAATGAATAGTAGATCACGCCCATTAAGGCGTGATCTACTGACGACCAGGGCAAAGAACATACACGGCCTAAAGGCTAAAGAATATAGCCTCTGCTAATTATAATCCCTAATGAGGGAGTATTAAAACGTTTTTATGCACTTTCACAGGATGCTTTTAGAAGACAAAAGAAGTGTGAGATTAGTGATAGGATGCTGCAGGGACGTGTTTTGCTAGCTTATGAGGCGTTTTGGAGGTGACAGGATCCCTTTAACCGTAATACAGGGGGCTTTCACGTTACTGGGAGCACAGTCTCCTCACCCCCAAAAAGAAAACGAGCAAAACCTGCGCTCCCAAATACCCCCCTGCCTTCTGAGCCAAACAATGCCTAAACCACAGTTAACATCCACATGTTTGGAATTACTGTAGAGAGGAAGCCCGCATAATTTACAGGGTGTGTGTCTCCAGAAGCACGAGCTGCACACAATGTATAAGCACTACAATGTACTGGGCACTACTTTTTATTTTTTTAATGGCTTAACATTTTAAAATTCTGTGAAGCACCTGGAGGTTCAAGGTGCTCACCACACATCTAAGTTCTTTGAGGGGTCTAGTTTCCAAAATGAGGCCATTTGGGGGTTTGCACTATTTGGGCACATTTGGGATTCTCCAAACACAACATGGTGTCAGCTAACGATTGAGGTAAACTTGTGTTTGAAAAGTCAAGTGTCGCTTCTGAGCCTTGCCGTGCACTCAATCAGTGGTCCCCCCACATAAGGGGTACCAGCATACTCAGCATAAATTGAACAACAAATTGTACCGTGCAATTTTTTTTTGTTACTTTTGGGAAAATGAATAATTTTGTGCTCAAAGAGTGTTTTTATTTGCGGAGAAAATGTTTTTATTTCTTTTATAATTTCACAGCTCAACTGTGAAGCACCTGGCGGGGTTCAAGGTGCCCACCACACATCTAGAAAAAATCATTGAGGAGTCTAGTTTCCAAAATGGGGTCACTTGTGGGGTATCCACTGTTTAGGCACATCAGGATCTCTCCAAACGTGTCATGGTGTCCACTAACTGTTCCAGACAATTTTCAGTTTGAAAAGTCAAATGTCGCGCTTTCCCTTTTGAGCCCTGCTGTGCACCCAAACATTAGTTTTCCACCACATATAGGGTATCGGTGTACTCAGGACAAATTGAACAATACATTTTGGTGTCCAATTTCTCCTGTTCTTTTTGGGAAAATGCAAAATTTGGGGACAAAATTAACATTTTTGAGGAAAAAAGTAAAATTTTCACGTTTTCCTTCCACATTGCTTTAGTTTTTGTGAAGCACCTGAGGGGTTAATAAACTTCTTGGATGTGGTTACGATCAGTCCAAGAGGTGCTCTCCCAGGTCAAATACAAGCTTAAAACTCAATTGTTTTATAGTGTCATAACGACTGCACCAAGTAAAGTATGTGAAACATCGTTAGATTTAGACTTTCCTGCCTACATTATGTTGCTGTCAGATGAGGTAGAAAAAACCTCCTGACAGATTCCCTTTAACTATTTTGTATGACATAACTCTCTAGTTTAAGAACATAAAAATTCAAGGTTTGAACTGTTCAGCCAGCAGTTACACCGTGAGCTCTGAAGAGTGATGTTGTGAGGTGCTTGGCCTGTGATCTTTGACAAGTTTTGAGTAAATGGAGATATGCACAATTAGAGAGAGCTGGATGGCATGTGGCAGGCACTGCAGAAACAGTTGCCTCTCCAGCTAGTGACAGTAGCCATTGGAGAAGGTGCTGGGCATTCGTGAGTGCTAGTTTACAATAGATGACTACATTGTATGTCTCATTGCTTCCCTACAGTACAATAAGCCTTTGTCATGACCTGTATCATTACTAGTGATGAGCGAGTATGCTCTGCGCTGCTCGGTACTCGGGATATTCGGCGAGCACCGAGTACCGCCGAGATGCTCGGACTGCTTGGTAATAATAAGCGATCTGACACACATACACAGCTCCCTTCAGTGCACACAGTGAGCTTGCACCACACAGGAAGCAGATTCATTGTTAGGATCCCTCTGGGGGCCACAGCAAGGTGTTGTATGTTGCAGCGATTTGAAAAAGCCCACCCTCCCGCCCTTTCCCAGAAATACTCATTGACTTACATTGGGCTCGGTGCTCTGGCCGAGTACACGAGTATCTTGAGATGCTCGGCCAGAGCACCGAGTATTTTAGTGCTCGCTCATCACTAATCATTACTAACATCAAAACTGTCAGGACATACTAGGTGAAGTGGGAGTAATGTAAAAATCTTGTAGAAACTGTGTGCAGTATCGTTGTAGAGCAGAGGTCCCCAACCTTGCTGACCTTGAGAGCCAACTCCAGCTCAGAGAGGGTCACAAGCCACATCCAGCTCCAGTCCCCTCACAGTAGTGACACTCCGAGCCCTCATCTACTATATAATCGTCTAATGTTCTCTGTCTGTCACGGAAATCGCGCGCCAGCGCTCATTGGTCGCCGGCAGACGCGGTGGCCAATGAGCGCAGCTTATGCAAAGGAGCAGCGGGCACGCAAATTCAAAATTTGTCTGCTGCGCGGCTCTCCTGTAAGCCCCCCAGCTCCTCCTGCCCTGCCCGCGCTCCCCCCTGCTCCTCCTGCCCGCGCTCCCCCCTGCTCCTCCTGCCCTGCCCATGCTCCCCGCGGCCCCCTGCTTCTTAGGGCTACTTCTTTAGTGATGTAACAGAGGGGAGGAAAAATCCTGTTCCTCCTCCCCTGTGTGACATCTCTCACAGCCCCATTTGATTTCTCAATGCCTTATGCACTGAGAAATCAAATGTAAAATTCAGCCAAATGTATTAAAAATAATAAAGATTGTTATACTTACCCTCCGTCGAGTGCTTGGTAACTGGGAGCCGAGAGCCAGGAGCAGGCAGTGTCCTGCTAGGACCTTGCATGATGTCAGAATGACATTGGCGTTCGGAGGTGTGATTGGCCCGCTTGCGGTCATGTGATATGCGTGTCACACTGCCAGCTACTGCTCCCGGCTCCCGGTTACCGAGCACCTGGCGGAGGGCAAGTATAACAATCTTTATTATTTTTAATACATTTGGCTGAATTTTACATTTGATTTCGCAGTGTATAATGCACTGCAAAATCAAATGGGGCTGGGACAGCTCACACAAGGGATCACAAAAGAGACAGCATACACAAAGAATCACAAAAGAGACAGCTCACACAAGGGTTCACCAAAGAGACAGCTCACACAAGGGATCACCAAAGAGACAGCACACACAAGGGATCACCAAAGAGACAGCTCACACAAGGGATCACCAAAGAGACAGCTCACACAAGGGATCACCAAAGAGACAGCTCACACAAGGGATCACCAAAGAGACAGCTCACACAAGGGATCACCAAAGAGACAGCTCACACAAGGGATCACCAAAGAGACAGCTCACACAAGGGATCACCAAAGAGACAGCTCACACAAGGGATCACCAAAGAGACAGCTCACACAAGGGTTCACAAAGAGACAGCACAGCACAATGGCAAAAGAGACAGCACAGCACAAGGGGCAAAAGAGACAGCACAGCATAAGGAAGGAAAAAGACAGCACACACAAGGAAGCAAAGGACAGCACACACAAGGAAAGAATGAGAAGCACACACCAGGAAGGAAAGAGACAGCACACAAGAGATCACAAAAGAGACAGCACAGCACAAGGGGCAAAAGACACGCATAGCACAAGGATCAAAAGAGACAGCACACACGGGGCAAAAGAGACAGCGCGCGCAAGGGAGGAAAGAGACAGCGCGCGCAAGGGAGGAAAGAGACAGCGCGCGCAAGGGAGGAAAGAGACAGCGCGCGCAAGGGAGGAAAGAGACAGCGCGCGCAAGGGAGGAAAGAGACAGCGCGCGCAAGGAGGAAAAGAGACAGGGCGCAAGGGAAAAGAGAGAACACATACAGGGGAAGAGGGCACAGGGGGAAGACAGCTCAAAGAAGAGAGCACATGAAGGAAGAAGACAGCACAGTGGGGAGATAAGTCAAAGGAGACAAAGACAACACACACGGGGAGACGGCTACCGCCCCCAGCACCACAGAGCCCGCCCCCATCATGATGCTACCGTCCTCCCGATGCAATAGCATCGGGCCCACATCTATGTACTATATAATTGCCCTATCGTGTCTGTCTGTTACCGAAATCCTGCGTCACTGATTGGTCGCCGAGCGGCCACGCCCCCAAGCCAGGACCCGCACCTGATTGGCTGTCTCCGCTGTCACTCACTACACCCAGCCCTCTATTCTTTTTACTATCAAATGGGAAGAGTTGAGTGTTTGGGGAAAGAGATGAGGAGCAGAGCGGAGGACGGGGCACCTGCCTGCTCGACTGCCGGGGCCATAGCACTGGCATGGAGAGCACACAAACTCCTGAGGATCTGGGATCACATGGAACAAGCTCCAAGTATTGACAGATCCCGGGATCTCCCTCCAGGGTAAGTGGGTGTAAGGTGCAGCATTTCTGGAGGAGCATGATCGGGCACATCGGCTCCCAGGACCCTGCACCCCTGCTGTGATCTCTGCTCCAAGGACCCCTGCTGTGATCATGTGATCTCTGCTCACTGGGTCCCTGTGATTTCTGTCTCTCCAGCACATACCTGTGAACCACACGGACACCGCCGCACACGGACACACCGCCGCACCCACAACGGACAGCCGCCACACCAACCCTACTGAACACTGGCACTGCTGTAGGTATCTACTATATAATCGTCTAATTCTGTCTGTTTGTCTGTAATGGAAATCCGCATTGCTAATTGGTCGCGCCAGCCGCCTGCGACCAATCAGCCACAGGCGCAGTCCAGCTGCGAATTGGCGCGGGATTTAAACCCAGCTTCGCGTTGCATTATTCTTAAATCTTCATAAATAAACTACATATATATTCTAAAATACCCGATGCATTAGAATCGGGCCACCATCTAGTTACCTGTATAATGACAGCCAAAGCTTTTTCACAGAAATCACACTGAGGCAGTACACCAAGATCCTGGAATTCTACCTTGCCCCCAGCCAGATCTGCTCTTCTATTTGGGATTACTCACAAAAGTCAAATCTGGGGACCTGATCTTCATTACTGTTTGCTAGACTTGATGCTTATGCACCAAGGTAGAAGACAGCCGAGAGCCACATGTGGCTCCAGAGCTACAGGTTGAGGACCCCCTGATCTAGAGACTTTATGTGAGTCTTAGGATGGGGCTTTGTAAGAGTGGGAGTGTGAGAGTTGTGGCAGAGCTTTTCGGGAAATCTATCCTAGAATCACAAAGGGAGAGAGAGCAGTAGGTTCAGGATGTAAACACAAGAAACCACATGAATGGGGGGTGGGGGGCAGAAGGGGAGCTGGAAAGGGAAAATGAAATTAGAAATGTTGTTTGGGAACTTATCACAAACCAGGCTATTTTTTTTTTTTGTCTTATTTTGGCATTTTTTGTCCGTAAAACCCCTTTAACAGAATATAAGGATACTCTTACACAACATGATCTCGTGGTGACTATACTAACCTGTGTAATTGCTGAAATGACACCCTGCAGATCCTCCAGTATGGCTCCTCAAAGTGAACTTTTTAAAAGAAAAAATCAATCTGTACAATATTCAAACAATGTCAAGTGATTATGATGTTCTTCATTACTGATTACGCAGACCCACTACACCGGCTTTTTCATGTAGTTCCTGTAATCTAGATATCGCATTTATTTCAGCATACTGAAGAGCACTTTTTCTTTCCAGACATGTTTGATAGGAGTAATTTAGGCCGGATTGATCTGTTTGGGTTTTCGGCTCTGTGGACATACCTTCAGCAGTGGAAGAGCATGTTCCAGCAATTTGATCGTGATAGATCTGGCAGCATCAACCAGGGAGAGCTACATCAAGGTAAATTGTGCCCGGCTCTAATCACTCTTTATACATTGAGTAAAACATGCCCAACTCTAATCATTCTTTATATATTGGGTAAACCATGCTCGGCTCTAGTGGTTCTTTATATATAGGGTAAACCATGCCCGGCTCTAGTGATTTTTTTTATATATTGGGTAAACCATGCCCGGCTCTAGTGGTTCTTTATATATAGGGTAAACCATGCCCGGCTCTAGTGATTTTTTTTATATATTGGGTAAACCATGCCCGGCTCTAGTCATTCTTTATATATTGGGTAAACCATGCGCAACTCTAGTAATTCTTTATATATTGGGTAAACTGTGCCTGGCTCTAGTCATTTTTTATATATTGGGTAAACTGTGCCCGGCTCTAGTCACTCTTTATATATTGGGTAAACCATGCCCGACTCTAGTAATTCTTTATATATTGGGTAAACCATGCCCAACTCTAGGGTAAACAATAACCTGCTCTAGTGATTCTTTGTATATGGGGTAAACTGTGCACGGCTCTAGTAATTCTTTATATATTGGGTAAACCATGCTCAACTCTAGTAATTCTTTATATATGGGGTAAACCGTGCACGGCTCTAGTCATTCTTTATATATTGGATAAACTGTGCCCTGCTCTAGTCATTCTTTATATATTGGGTGGACCGTGCCTGGCTCTAGTCATTCTTTATATATTGGGTAAACCGTGCCCTGCTCTAGTCATTCTTTATATATTGGGTAAACAGTGCCCGGCTCTAGTCATTCTTTATATATTGGGTAAACTGTGCCTGGCTCTAGTCATTCTTAATATATTGGATAAACTGTGCCCGACTCTAGTCATTCTTTATATATTGGGTAAACCGTACCCAGCTCTAGTCATTCTTTATATATTGGATAAACTGTGCCCGGCTCTAGTGATTCTTTATATATTGGGTAAACTGTGCCAGGCTCTAGTCATTCTTGATATATTGGGTAAACCGTACCCAGCTCTAGTCATTCTTTATATATTGGGTAAACCGTACCCAGCTCTAGTCATTCTTTATATATTGGATAAACTGTGCCCGGCTCTAGTGATTCTTTATATATTGGGTAAACTGTGCCAGGCTCTAGTCATTCTTGATATATTGGGTAAACCGTACCCAGCTCTAGTCATTCTTTATATATTGGGTAAACCGTACCCAGCTCTAGTCATTCTTTATATATTGGATAAACTGTGCCCGGCTCTAGTGATTCTTTATATATTGGGTAAACTGTGCCAGGCTCTAGTCATTCTTGATATATTGGGTAAACCGTACCCAGCTCTAGTCATTCTTTATATATTGGGTAAACCGTACCCAGCTCTAGTCATTCTTTATATATTGGATAAACTGTGCCCGGCTCTAGTGATTCTTTATATATTGGGTAAACTGTGCCAGGCTCTAGTCATTCTTGATATATTGGGTAAACCGTACCCAGCTCTAGTCATTCTTTATATATTGGGTAAACCGTACCCAGCTCTAGTCATTCTTTATATATTGGATAAACTGTGCCCGGCTCTAGTGATTCTTTATATATTGGGTAAACTGTGCCAGGCTCTAGTCATTTTCTTTATTCTTTATATGTTGAATCTGCACGCCTCCAGAGATTATATTTTCATATTGCTAGTAATGACATTGAGACAGCAGGATCTGCTGAGCAAGCACATGTCAGCATAATAAAGGATGCAGCTTATTGTGTGTGCCCTAACCTTCACTGGGCATCACCATGGTTACCCTGCACCGGGGACAGGAAAAGTGATTGCGTTCTCTAGGTAAATTGGCACGTGCCCTGGGTGACTGTCCAACCTCAGTACTCAAGACCTGTTTGCTGTGTACTAGATAGGTAAGAAAACTAATGACTGACCGTAATCCTCTGAACAGCTCGGTTTATTTTTTCCTTTTGTATCCACAGCCCTCTCTCAGATGGGATATAACCTCAGTCCACAATTTATCCTCCAGCTGATGTCCCGATATTCCATCAGATCTGCGACCCCCGGTTTACAGCTTGACCGCTTCATCCAGATTTGTACCCAGCTGCAGAGCATGACAGAAGCATTTCGTGACAAGGATACGCAGAGGGCAGGCAGCGTGAGGCTCAGCTATGATGATTTCCTTACCATGGCTGTAGGACGTCTATTGTAAAGCCATTGTTCGTTTTCTCACCTCTTGTTCCTTTACCCTAAAGCTGTGCAATACTTAGATGCAGATCATGGTTTTTTTTTTTTTTTTGGGAGGGGTAGAAGGGGAATGCCAAATTTTTTTACTTTTTAATTTTGTCTTTGCCTGTATTATTGCACCATTTCATGTATATAGAACTGTATAACTAAGACTTTTAAGGGTTGTATATTACTTGACTCTTTTGACGCCTTTGCGCACTAGAGGGAGATAGAGTTTAATAATTCAGCCTGAACAGCCAAGCCGTATATCGTTAGTTATTACCTTTTTTTTCCGTTCTTTTCTCCTTTTATTGACATCGGTATCCATTTTTGATGCCGATGGGATTCATGTTATCCTTGATTTATCTAAACTTTATACTTAGGATATATAGCGATAGCTGAATAATCTGCTGTTTATTGACATGCTGTGTATGCTGTAGTATGTCATGTAACATGGCTAATAGAAAGTGAATGGCCAAATCATGGTACTGTGGCAGTGTACTTGAGTCCTCCTCCTTACTCTTAAAATAAATCCAACCATTACAACAGACGGCTTACATTCCAAGCATCACAATAATGTTACACGATGGGAATTTTACATACGCTTTGTACCTTTTCCAGATTAGTAGTCTACAAGGTCAATACACTTTCTAAGCTGCTCAGGGCAATTGGGGAAGTCTCTGCAATCTGTAGAGAAGTTACTGTAAAATACCAAATAGCAATGTAGAAAATGCAATTTTTAGAACATTTTCTATACGCTGTTATTAATGGTTTAATCCACATTTCCGCAATGTTTTTACATAATTCGCTTAGTACATTGGAAGGTGAGTTTTTATGCCAATGAAATTATGACTACAAGTTTGTTCGGCCATTTTCAGTTTTTTCTTTTAAATACTTTAGGAGCATTTGCCATCTTTTGTATCTGCCAAAGCTTTGTAAAATCCCTGAGGTTATCAGGCCAATAATGAAGTGCTAAAATAAACATATATGTATATATGGGTTAAAACAGTTGTTTTCTCATTTAATTGCAATTCACATCGTAAGATTAACATTTGGGACAGAACCCAGGCTGAACGATGGTGCAGAAGTACATTTTAACACATGACAGATCAAAGTCCACCAGTATTACAAGCCTGTTATATGATTAGTTTTTTAAATAAAAAAATTTTTCTATCCAACCATTACAACAGACGGCTTACATTCCAAGCATCACAATAATGTTACACGATGGGAATTTTACATACGCTTTGTACCTTTTCCAGATTAGTAGTCTACAAGGTCAATACACTTTCTAAGCTGCTCAGGGCAATTGGGGAAGTCTCTGCAATCTGTAGAGAAGTTACTGTAAAATACCAAATAGCAATGTAGAAAATGCAATTTTTAGAACATTTTCTATACGCTGTTATTAATGGTTTAATCCACATTTCCGCAATGTTTTTACATAATTCGCTTAGTACATTGGAAGGTGAGTTTTTATGCCAATGAAATTATGACTACAAGTTTGTTCGGCCATTTTCAGTTTTTTCTTTTAAATACTTTAGGAGCATTTGCCATCTTTTGTATCTGCCAAAGCTTTGTAAAATCCCTGAGGTTATCAGGCCAATAATGAAGTGCTAAAATAAACATATATGTATATATGGGTTAAAACAGTTGTTTTCTCATTTAATTGCAATTCACATCGTAAGATTAACATTTGGGACAGAACCCAGGCTGAACGATGGTGCAGAAGTACATTTTAACACATGACAGATCAAAGTCCACCAGTATTACAAGCCTGTTATATGATTAGTTTTTTAAATAAAAAAATTTTTCTATCCAATCTGAGAGCTGGTGTAAAAGAGGGGCAATTACAGATCTGGAAGCACACTTAGGGCGTGCATGCATGCACTCCCCACCTCTTAAAGGGGCAGTGAGCTTATTCAGAAAGTGCCTACAGCCTATGGCTGAGAGGCAGTGGGTACTTAAGGTATCCTTCCCCTTAGGGAGGTGCCTGAGCAACATGTGTATATTCGGTATTCCAGCTAATCCTGGGTACTGAACCTGTGTTCTCGAAACCAGTACCTGCCAAGTGTTTCTGAAACCATGATCCAGAACAAGAACCTGGCCGGTGCACCCGCACCTGTATTCCTGCTAACCAGCGAGTGCCAGCCATCGTGCCAATACCTCCCATCCAATCTGATCTGGTACTAAAGTCTTACTACCAGTGATCTTCAGACTGCCCTATCTGCTACCCAGAATCCAAACCCACATTCCTGACAGCTGAGGTCAGCAGCTACAGTACCAAGGACTGATGTAGCGTAGTACCTGGTGTCTTCCAGCAGCCAAATCCAACCTCACTATCGGAGTCTTTGTCACATACCTCTGAGGTATGTTTAGTCCATGACGCAGGGGAGCCATCGTGACATATAAATTATATGCTTGATAAAGGTGGTATATCCAACAAAACATTTCCGCATTGGCTATTAAAGTCCACCATTTGTTTTATTTCATTTGGATTGATGCCTTATTTTTTTCTATTTATATAATCTGGCACTGAAAACTCAATTTACGGTAATAGGACTTTGCACACGGTATTGTGTTTCAGATCACCAAATTAAAATATTAGACAAAGATAACGCAAGTAAACACAAAATTCAGTTTATAAATGAAGGTCTTTATTATTAGGGGAAAAGTGATTGCCCCCTAAACCTAATAACTGGTTGGGCCACCAATGGCAGCAACAACTGCAATCAAGTAGTTGCGATAACTGGCAATGAGTCTTTTACAACGCTCTGGAGGAAAGTTGGCCCACTTCACAGAATTCTTCTAATTCATCCATATTTCTCTTTTATAAAGAAGATATCGAAGATATTTACTAAAAAAAAGTGTTCAAACACTAACAAGCAGGTAGCTGTCACCTACCTGTCTGTTGTTGCCGGCACCAGTCCCCGCTGTTCACCCCCGGCACAGAGAGGTCCCAGACCGCTCTTGCCGGGGCCATCATGGCAGGATAAACACAGAGCAGAGCGGCTTTTTCGTTCTGCGGAAGTGGGCGAATCGCTGACGTCACAGTGATTCACAGCGGGCTCCCCCGCTACCTGATTGGCGGTACTGGCTGTCAATCACTGTGACGTCGGATATGTGTCTACCGAGGGGGAAGGAATCCTCCTCTAGGTAGTCGTGACGTCACCGGAAGCTCGGAAATCGCTGACACAACATGCAGGTAGGTGCAAACTACCTGCCTGTTAGTGCTTAGGCACATTTTTTTTTTAGTTATCCTGGATATCCTCTTCTTTTTTTTTTTTTTTTTTTTTTTAATCAAATAAATTTTTATTAAACAAGTGTATTCGATACAGTTCAGTCAACAGTAACATCCATGTTCACATTTCAAGTAAATTAAACATCCCCATCCCCTCCCCCCTCCTCCCCTCCTATCCTCCAACCCCCATCCTCAGTCTGGGCAGTAAGCGCCGTCTCACGAGCCCTGTGTCCCGTAAACAAAAGCATACCTTACAAATTACAGGAGCCAAACAGATTAATTCTATAACATACCCTCCATGGTCAGTTTCGTTTTCCTCTCCCTTTAAACAACCCTAGCCCGTCCCATAGTTAAGCCACAGGGACCATATTTTATCATAGAGGTCCAACTTTCCCCCTTACAATAAACCCCCCTCTCCATAAGCGAAATGTACTTAGCCCGCTCTACAAATTCTTTCTAGAGGGCGGTTCTTCCGCAATCCAATGTCTAGCAATTAGCTTGCGAGCAATATACAGCAACCGTGCTATGGCTATCTTAGAGGATTCATCCACCCTAAGCTCATCCACGTATCCCAGCAGGCATACCACAGGGTCTCGGGGAATTGTACAATCATACGCTCCTTCCACTCTTGATAACACCGTTATCCAATACGCAGTCAATCGCGGACAGTGCCACATCAAATGAAGCAGGCCGGCTGGGTCAGTCCGACACCTTGCACACTCAGCATTCAGTCTCAGGCCGATCTTATGTAAAAATTCAGGCGTGCGGTACACTCTGTGCAAGATGTAAAGCTGTGACAGTCTGCCAGGTTCACTCACCGATTGCTTCAGTACCCATTCCAAAATAGATTCCCATTTATCATCTTCTAGGGCCCCCATCTCTCTCTCCCACCGGGCTCTGGCATTAGGTTGATGTTGAAGTAAAAAAGCATGTAATATGTCCCGGTATGTGGTCGCTATCACCCCCTTAGTGGGTCCCCCCTCACAGACGTAATCGAGGACCAGATCCCTCTGTATCCGCAGTGAACCCTGTTTCGCCTGAGCTTGGATCGCATGGGCCATTTGCAAATATTCCCCTTCTCCCGTAGACCATACTCCTCACTTAGTTTGGAGAAAGGCTTAAGGGTCTGCCCCTCCAGTATCTGCTGTACCCTCACAATGCCCCTGTCACGCCACTCAACCAGACACCCCATCTTCGTAATCTCGGGCAAGCTAGAGTTATTCCACAACGGGGAGTGATTCGTCAACCCCTCTACTCCTCTAAGTGTTTTTAACCTATCCCAAACAGTCTGTATCAACCGCAAGGTGGGGTACTGTCGGCCCAGCGTACGCATCGACCCATCTTCCACACCCATTATTAGAGGGCTCCTATCAGTCATCCTCTCCAGCACTCTCTGAAGCGAAGGCTGAGTCACCCGTAATGACCATCCCCTCATATGTTGACATTGTGCAGCTATAAAATATAAATGTGGGTTGGGCAACGCCAGACCTCCCTCATCCTTAGGCCTCTGAAGAAGTTCCAGCCTCAGCCTGGCCTGTTTCTTCCCCCATATCAGACTGCGAAACAGAGAGTTAATTTGTCTGAATCTAGCCTGGGAGATATGTATTGGGGCATTGTGGAACACATATGGTAATTTCGGCATTAATATCATTTTAATTAAATTTATATGACCGACAACCGAGAGGTGCAACCTGTTCCAGGCCTTCATCTTCTCCTTTATAGTCTCTAACACCGGCACTAAATTCAACTCCAAAAAACAAGTGAGCGGGGTAGCCACCCAGATACCTAAGTATTTAAATTTATCAACTACTTTAAGGCCCCCACCATCCACCAGCGAAGAAACATCTCCGTCCACCGGGAATAGTGTAGACTTATGCCAGTTGATGCGGAGACCAGACATGCGACCATAACTCTCAATAAGCCTCATCGCCCTCGTCAGAGAAGCCCCAGAGTCCTCCAGGAACAGGAGAATATCGTCCGCATATAACGCGATTCTCTCCTCCACCGCACCATATCTAAATCCAACTATCTCTTTATCTCGCCTGAATTTCACAGCCAATGGTTCAACGACGAGGGCGAACAGCAATGGGGATAATGGGCATCCCTGCCTGGTACCCCTCCTCAAACCTATAGGCCCATAGAGTGCCCCATTAACCCTAATTTTAGCCTCGGGGCAGCATATAGCAAACGCAGCCACGATATGAATCCAGGTCCGAATCCCATAGTCTCCAGTACCCTCCACAAGAACTGCCAACTAACACAATCGAAAGCCTTATGGGCATCCAGTGATGCTATGACTCTCTTGCCCGCATTGTCAGTCGGGAGTTACAGATTAAAAAACAATCTCCGCAAATTCACTGCAGTGGACCTACCAGGCATAAACCCCGACTGGTCAGGGTGTATCAATGTGTTGATGACCCCCGTCAGTCTATTGGCCAACGCCTTAGCCAGGATCTTGACATCTACGGACAACAGAGAGACAGGCCTATAAGAGTCCGGCAACTTCGGGTCTTTACCCTCCTTGGGCAGTACTACTATGGTTGCCTTTCGCATGGAGTCTGGTAACATTCCTTCCTCTCTAGAAAACTCCCAACACCTCCTGCAACCTAGGCAGTAGAACCTCCTCTAAGTGTTTGTACAACTCAGCCGGCAGTCCATCTGCCCCAGGGGCCTTATCGTTAGCCATCGATGCCAGAGCTACACTCAGTTCCTCACATGTTTTAGGTGCCTCCAGGGAGATCCTGTCTGTATCTGACAATATCGGCAGCTGCAGATCCCTCAAATAATCTACCATCGTCTCTATATCAGCCTCAACCCCAGGGGAATATAACATTTCATAAAAGTCTCGGAAGATCTCTCCTATACTAGCCGAGTCTGTGGTCTCGGCACCATCAGGTCCAGTTAATGAGTAGACAAATGGGGACTTCCTTTCCGCCGAGGCGGCCAGAGATAATAGGTGTCCCGCAGCCTCTCCCTCAGCAAAAAACGTCATGTGTCGAAACTCATTTCGCTTAAGCGCCTTGTCCAGCTGAAACCCATCCAAATCCACCTGAGCAGTTCTCAATCTAGACAACGCCTCTCCCTCCCCTTCCCCAACCAGATCTTCCTCAGCCTTCCTCACTGCGTCCAAACGCACCAGTTCCCCCTTCCTCGTCGCAGTCTTACGCAGATTGATTTCTTTAGATAGCAGACCTCTCGCATACGCTTTCATAGCATCCCATACAACAGAAGGAGTAGCAGTCCCCACATTAAATCTAAAAAATTCTATGACCTCCCTCTGAATCTGCTCCATATTAATAGAGTGTAGCCATACCGGGTGTAGTTTCCAGTTTGCCCTACCACCTCCCAACACCTCCCCAGTTCGTACCAGAACACATAATGGTTTGTGATCCGACAGGACTCTGGGAAGATAATCGACTTTTAACACCATTCATCCATATGTCTATTCCCTAGGGCCATATCAATACGCGACAGAGTATTATATGTGGCAGAATAGCATGAGAAGCATCTGACTCCAGGGTTCCTCTCCCTCCATACATCCCTGAGCCCCAGTTCACGAATGTAGACCCCAAAGGGCGTTATTAGGCCTCCAGTCCTAGTCGGTTCGAAATTTATCCCAGTATTCATCCTGAACATTATTCAGTTCCCCCACAATTAGAATTGGAATCTCACCCAGACGTCCCAGCCACTCCATGACCTCCCTGATCTTCCCACTCGAGTAGGGCGGCGGAATATACATAGCAACTATAGCCATCAATTGTCTCTGTATTCTACACACCACTATGACGTATTGTCCATCCACGTCCACACAGGAGTCCACTGCCTCATATTTAGTGGTCTCAGGGACCAACACCGTCACCCCTCTCGAGTAGGAAGAATACGTAGAGTGATAAAACTTCTGTATCCATCTTTTCCATAGGAGGTCCAGTTTTTCCGGTACCATGTGAGTTTCCAACAAGCACACCACCATAGGTTTCTGATCCAGGATATACCTAAACACTGCCGCCCTCTTAGTGGCCTCAGATAGCCCCCTCACATTCCATCCAATTATCCTAATATCAGCCATCATTGGTATTTGGGACATGATAAAATAATAGGCTCCCTGACTTACCCCACCGCCCAGACTGACTTCCCCCCCCCCCACCCCCCTCTGTATATCCCCCATCGTCCCAAAGCATGCGTCACCACCTGGTAACATGGGTCTCCAGATCTCAGCTGGTAGTGACCGCCATCCCATCTCTCCCTCCTGCAGTAACTTCCCGTAGCACCCCCCCACCTTAATGAACACTGCAAATATCAAAAAGTAAAACCCCCTGCCCCACAATCCCATATATTAGTAATAGTCAACGGTGTCATCTTACTCCCCCACAGACTCCCTTCAGTGTCACACGGACCCAGCTTGTAGTTATTAAACTTCCTGATACGACTCGTGTACTACCACTTACACAGGCCACAACATAAGGAAAGAAATAAAAAAAACTAAAAAAAAAACTTGAGTTCAGTAGATATCAATGCCCAAGCCCATAAACCGTTAGGCAAAGGGCTCAGCATACAGTATGTGCCCCAATAGCAAAATTCCATCCACCATGCAGGCAGAATCTGAGGGCAACAGCAAAAATAAAAAAGAAAAAGAAAAGGGGAGGAGAAAAAGGGTCTCGTCCCACTTTAGAAACACTTGGAAAAAGGAAGGAAAGGAAAAGAAAAAACGGGGAAGAGAACCAACTTCAAAACCGTAAACATGTCTTCCCCGTTGTTTAGCAGGATTAGTCTGGTCTTCTGAAGCTCTCCACCCCTTTACTCCATTACTCCCCCAGAATGTTCCATCCGATGACTGTCAATGATACGCTTAGCCATTCCCCGCCTTTAGCTTTTTAGCATTGGTGTCCAGCCATTGTGATGCGTCCTCTGGAGTGACAAAGAATTGTACCTTCCCCAGCGCCGCCACACACAGCCTGGCGGGAAAAAACATAGCATATTGTATTCCCATCTCCCTCATTCTCTTCTTCACTTCAAGAAACTGTCTCCTCTGCTTTTGCACTATTGGGGAGTAATCAGGGTATATCGATATCTCCTGGCCGTTGTAAGTCATGTCTTCCACATGTCTCGCCTTCCGTAGTATAATGTCCCGGTCTCTGTGGTTCAGGATCCGGGCCATGATTGTACGTGGTTCCGAACCCGGCGGACGGGGCTGCGTCGGCACTCTGAGCCCTCTCCACTGCATACACTTTAGTAAGGGCAGTCTCTCCAATTTTTTCTCTTAGCCATTGTTCAACAAACAGCGTGGGGTTTCCTCCCTCCACCTTCTCTGGGAACCCCACCAGCCGGAGATTATTCCTCCGCAGTCTGTTTTCTAGATCGTCATTCTTTGCAAGTGCCTCTGTCAGAAATCTGGCATGTTTGGAATCAGATTGCTGCAGCTTATGCACCCTGTCCTCCGTAGCCCCCACTCTTTCCTCCACCTCAGACATCCTGATATCAGATTTCTTCAGTATCCCTTTAATATTAGCAATCTCCCCCTACATATTTTGGACACTGGCTGCCACTGTATTCAGTGTGGACTTCATGGAGGACACAAGGGTGAAAAGGTCCTTCAGAGTGGGCTCCTCGGGAACATCCTGTCCCTCCTGCTGATGGTCGTCCACCTCCACCTCCCCGACGCAGCCTCGCTCCTCACCTCCTCATCCACATCAGATTCGGCGCCAGTCTGCTCATTACAACCAGCTCCATCCTCTTCACCCACCTCTGCATCACCGCTGCCATGGGCGAAACGCTGTAATTTCATAGCCGCCGTCATGCGTCTCCGGCAGGCTGCATTTTCTTGTTCTGCATCTATGCGGGCTGCGACGCCATTTTGCCCGCCGCCTCCTCCACCCGCCGCTACATCTTGCTGCCGGCGCCGGGTCATTACCGCTCCACCAGGCTACCGAAGCGCACACCAGGGTCAGGGTCTCGGGTATTACCGGTCTGTGGGCTTAAAACCGGAATGCAAAGGCTGATTAAGGATAAATGTGCAGCGTTCGGCGGGAGCTCACTTCCCTGCGTCCTCTCACATGCCCGGCTAAGCCACGCCCCCCTGGATATCCTCTTTAAACTATGATTTTCACTTTATTTTTTTTAACCCCTTAGAAGACTTGAACTTGTGATCATCCAATCGCTGTATTATTTACAGTTAAAACCAGATGTTTACATACTATATAAAAAGACACATATGCATGTTTTTCTCACTTTCTGACATGAAATGAGAATAAACCTTTCCCAGTTTAGGTCAATTAGGATTATCATAATTATTCATACTTGCTAAATGCCAGAATGAGAGAGAGAATTTTTCAGGCATTTTTATTACTTTCTGCAAAGACACAAGTTTACATACATTTCATTAGTATTTGATACCATTGCCCTTAAACTGTATGATTTAGGTCAAACATTTTGGATATCCTTCCACAAGCTTCTCACAATAGTTAGTAAAAATTTAGGTTCATTCCTCCTGACAGAACTGGTGTAACTGAGCCATGTTTGTAGGTCTCTTTGCTCGCACCTGTCTTTTCAATTTTGTGCATAAATTGTCAATAGGATTGAGATCAGAGCTTTGTGATGGCCACTCCAAAACATGATGCAATCTATTTTGTGAAATGTACCAGTCCCCCCTGCAGAAAAACTACCCAATAACATGATGCTGACACCCTTGTGTTTCACAGTTGGGATGGTGTTCCTAGACTTCCAAGCTTCTCACTTTTTCCTCCAAATATAACGATGGTCATTATGGACAAACAGTTTGATTTTAATTTAGTCAGACCACAGGATGTCTCAAAGTATAGGTCTTTGTTTCTGTGTGCATTTGCAGAAATTAATCTGGCTTTCTCCTTCACATCATTTTGAGACACAGGACCATGGGTGTATGCTTTTCTGACACTAAGAGGGACACTAAGTAAACAAAAAAGAATTTAAGTCCTCCTCTGCAGTATACACCCACTTGCAGGAAGTAGCATATTCAGTTTCACTTTTAGCTTAGTGTCGCAAGGAGGCACATGTGCTCTGTTTGTCAGACCACATTCATAGACAATTTTAAGCCTTTATTTTTGATTTTACTTTTATTTTTAACTTTTATTCTTACATTTTTCAGGTGACGGCACCCTTCAGGGCACCGCTCTCCCTTTACAAAGGGATCGTGCAGGGATAACCCTTTGATACCCAGTGCCCGAGTGTCTTTTAAGGGCGACTGATCCCTCAAGGGCTCCTATCTCCACATTCATCACCTGAAGGTATCACGGAGTGTCACCTCCACTTTTTTCCTTCTGCAGCTGGGCCCATTTTTTCCTGCATTTAGTAGCCGGACCACGTCCCTGTCACATCCTCAATGGGTCAACCCTCTGGATGCACAGTACAGACTAAAGTGTCCGTGCAGCTCCCGCCACATCCCCCTGCATAACAGAGGCGATGGAAGGGGGAAGCAGATGAACCCTCTCCCTCTCTCCAGTCAAGGAGAGAGTGGATCGAGGAAGCATCTACTCACAGCACTGCACTGTGTTTCACAGACATCATCATTCAAGGTCCGGTGGCCCCACATCTGCGGCGGCTCAATGCCGGGACACACACCTCCGGTAAGATGAGGGCACGCGGCCAGATTATGTGACGCAAAGCCACGGGGGCTCTGAACACATAGAAGAATCGCTGCAGTCGATCATTGGGACCAATCTGGAGTCCAGCATATCTGCAGGACAGGTATGCTGCATAGGCAGGTGGCCAATCCGTCATCCTCTCCATTCCTTCTCACCAAAGAGGGTCTGGATTGAAGTCCTCAGGCATCCATGCTTTGTGCAGCCACTCCAGCATATAGGCACGACAGGTATACTGCACAGGCAGGCAGCCAATCCCTTATCCTCTCCATTCCCTCTCGCCAAAGAAGGTCTGAATTGAAGTCCACAGACATCCATGCCCCCAGTCATTCCTGGCATTGCAGCTCTCTAATGATGACCTGGCCTTTCCAGCTCACAGATGTCTCTGCGGCAGCTCCAGCCAGGACACACATCTTGCGTCCACAGCAGAGGGCTCTTCTGGCTGTGGACGCATTTCGTGGGACTAGCCCACTTAGTCGTCAGTACAATGGCAAATACAACACAAGCATTATATACAATTAAAAACAACTCCGAGAACTCTGAAGATAGCTAAAACTCCAGTTACACCTCATCCTCTGATACCTATCCTGAAAAATCCCCCACAACAAATAGGAAAAAGGAATGTGAGCTTTTCCTTTCCTGCCTCATCAGTGAGTTCAGAAGGTTCTTTGGGTACAGATAGGACCAGAGTCCAGAGGATTCTCTAGAGGCTATAATACCAGGTATGCGTCTGCCCCAAAAACGGGGGAAACGGAAAATGAATCGGTCAAGGAGGAGATCGGGGATATAGAAAGAAAAACAAAAAGTAAGTGACTGTAATGTATTTGCGGTAATGAATTTATCAGCCAGTATATTGTCAGAGCCGCAATTGAAAGTGTTGGAGAAGGGCTTACATTTTGTGTCCAGTAAGGATGCGGATCTTTTTCAGACTATAAAAGATGTGAACAGATTCACTAGGAATCTGACAGTAAAAAGACACATCTATGACAACAACAAAAAGGAGGATACTAATATATCTGCTTCCATTGAAGATTCTATTAATGTGGTGGACTGTTTTTCTCCTCAAATGAATCTGAAGGAACTTTTGTCGACTAAGGAATTGTACCGACTGAATGATGATATGGAGGTTGAGGACTGTAGGAAAATTAAGAATAAAATTGAAGCAATGAAATTTTCTGTGTCTAACCCTATGTATTATCCCATTACAGCGAGAGCATCAGCTATGGAAATTTTCCAAGCTACTCTGGAGAGGGATTTAAATGATCTCCTGGAGAATAAAATCTATGTAAAAAGTAATTTATCCAGTGAGGAACAAAAAGCACTTGTTTCCCTTAAATCTAATGGCAGCAAAATTGTAAGATCATCTGACAAGGAAGGATCTGTAGTGGTATTGGATTCCAGATTGTATAAAAATCAGGTAGAAAATATCCTTTTGGATGAAACCACTTACAGACCTCTCTGTCAGATCCTACTAAAGATTTACTTGAAGACCTGAATAAATTGTTGGAGGAAGGAGTTGCACTGGGTGCAATTGATCAAGAAACCAGAGAATTTGTGTACACAGAAAAACCTGTTGTCCCAGTTTTTCATGCCCTCCCCAAGACCCATAAAGCCATGTTCCCCCCACTTCTGAGGCCGATCGTGCCGGGGATAGATTCCCTCCATGAGAAGCTTTCAGGGTAGGTGGACTCGAAGCTTAGGGTTTTGGTGGAGGGCACACCGGGACTGATTAAAGATACTAAACATCTTATGCAGGCTATTAATATGATGACGAGGCATAAGGGTTTTAACTGGTTGACCTGTGATGTAGTGCAACTTTACTCTACATTTTGAGTGAAACTAGTATATTTGCTAATAATCAAAAAGAATTTCTTCTTATGGTAGTGGTGTTCCTCCTTAAAAGTAACTATTTCACTTTCAACAATAAGTTTTATTTACAGTTGTGTGGATGCCCAATGGGGTCTAAATTTTCACCTTCACTAGCTAACCTGTTTATGAAGAAATGGGAAGAGGTTTACATATATTCAGATTTCAACAGGAACAATAATACAAAAACATAGTCACCATGTTCCTTTTGAGGAGTATAGCTCATATAATAGTAACATAGATATAATAAAAAGGCGCTTGGTAGGGTTGGATATGGTATATATAACCTATAGGTGATGGGAACATGTAACCAATAACATCCCTGGATGCTGTTTGATGTAGGTTATTAGATCAATTCGGTTACTAACTGTTAAATTGGATCGAATATAGTCAGTTAAGCACATGGAACATGAGCTCCCTACCTTATATGAAGCGATTCTAGGATATTACAACAGGGGTTGAGCCTTGTACTGCCTTATATCCAATTGAATGGTATATGATACATGAGCTTCTTTCTTCAGTTGAATCCATTTTAGGATGTTATAATATACTAGATTAAGGCCCGATGCTATCGCATCGGGAGTGCGGTGAAATGAACTGGTGCCCTAGAAATAGCCGCTGAATAGTACAGTCCTCTCTCTCCCAGAAAGAACGCTGTTGTGCAGGATTTACATGGTGTATTCTAAAGAATCGGGTAGTCTAGAATCTCCGGCGATCACAGCGGTGACATCGCTGGATAACCAGGAGAAGGTAAGGAGAGTCCGCTGCTCGAGCAGTCAGGGTGCGGACCTACCGTGGTGCAGCTGGTTCAGCTGCACCAGGGCCCCGACTGGGTAGAAGGGCCCCTCAAGCATCAGTAGGGGGCCCCCGTGACCCTGTGACAGAGGAGAGGAGGTAACTGAGGGAAGCATCCTGCTTCCCTTGGGTGTTCCCGCCCCTTTTCTCATCTGCAGTCCAGGCTCTAACCCTAGCCCTAGGAGAAGTGGCGGCGCCACATCCACATCATGCGGCGGCAAGGGGCAGGTAGGACCTCATGCAGTGGACGCCCCCCCCGGTCCTCTCCCCGGCTGCAGCAGGGGCGGCGGTGCCTAATGACCACCCCCCCACGTCACCGCGCGCACAGCACCACCACCCCCCCATGCTCCGGACCTCACCCGCGGCTGCTAACCCTAATGTTCTCCTGCAAGGGTTAATGTGAGGAGGCTTAGTGAATGAGATGTGGAGGAGTGCTGAGGGAAAGGCTGGAGGCGGAGTAATGGCGGACTGACAGGCAACATAATCTTATTCAAACAAATGTTAAGTCTTATCTGGTGCGGAGTTCGTGAGGCGGGGAGGAGGCGGTCCGGAGGAGCGCTGAGGGAGCGGCTTGAGGCGGAGAAATGGCGCGCAGATCGTAAGTGGGCGGCTTTTAAAATGGCGTCATGGATCTCGCGAAAGTTCCATAACGCCCTCGTAGTTATGGCCACCAGCAAGATGGCGTTCTTAAAGTGTCGCCAAATGTGACGGTGGCCATCTTGTTGGTGGGCATAATGACGCTGAGGTCCGGGAGCTGTTGGCGGCGAGAAGGCAGACGTGGCGGGCGGCAGTGGAAGATGTCGGCGGGCGCAGGGTGAAGGAAGAAGACCGGCTCCGGTGTGGTAACTATAATGTGGGGACCGGGGCGGGATCCGGTGCGGGGCGGGTAGTGTTATCTGAGGGACAGGGACGCAGCCGAGAGTACGGAGGGGCTCCGGTGCGGGGGGGTAGTTGAATGTGTGGGATAGGGACGCTGGCGACAGTACTGATGCCGGTAGTGAGGCTCTGGGAGCCCTGCTACCGACAAAGGTCGGCCATATTGGATCACCCCGAGCGGGTGTATACATGCAGCTTCTGTCTGGATGTGACGTAGGGATAGGGGTGAATCCGGACGGAAGCTGCATTAGGGCTTTCATACTAATAGAAAGTTTCTATTGTGAGCCATGTACTGCCCGGTACCCTACAGACTGGCATATAGGGCATGAGCTATCTATTATAGACTTATGGGCTGAAGGAGGCTCAGCATTACAGAGTGGTTTAGGGTTTGTTGGTTAACTGTTAGGAACCTTAATTGACCTTGACGAATTGATCCATGTAACGGATGCTTTACTGACTATATTCGATCCAATTTAACAGTTTGTAACTGAATTGATCTAATAACCTACATCAAACAGCATCCAGGGATGTTATTGGTTACATGTTCCCATCACCTATAGGTTATATATACCATATCCAACCCTACCAAGCGTCTTTTTATTATATGTATGTTACTATTATATAGGCTATACTCCTCAAAAGGAACATGGTGAATATGTTTTTTGTATTATTGCTCCTGTGAACATTACATTATTGACCCTTATACCCTGTACAATACCCCCCACTATTGGGGTTCTGGAAACTGTGATCATTTTGTGTGTGGCAAACGGTGTTGTATTTTAATTGTATTTAAACTCAAGGGTTCCTGTCCCTTATGCACACATAAAATTGTGTACTTTCCACCATCATATTGGTTGTGCGCATCCTTATACAGGCTCTTTTTCTCTCTTTTACATAGTCAATTTGCTTCTGTGTTGCTGCACCCATCACTAAGTCAACCAGGCAGTGCGCCCTCAACTCCCTTTCTTACTGCACTATTGTCTGCACAATTATTAGACTTTTTTCATACCAATGATTAAAATCTTAGGTTTACAATGGAGGAGCATGATAATTGTACCCCTTTTTTAGATGTATTTCTAACAGACAGTGAAACAACAGGCAGAATTTCATCTAGGTTATATCGTAAACCCTTTAGCGGGAACTCTGTAGTTGGAGCAGAGAGTAGTCATCCCAAACATATAATCAAAACTTTGCCTGTAGGAGAACTTATACGGGCGAAACACAACTGTTCTACAGATTTGGATTTTGTGAAGGAAACTATGGTTATGTCGAATAGGCTGAGGTCTAGAGGATATAAAAAATGGATGGTGGACAAAGCAGTAAAAATAGCTACTTTGAGAAGTAGAGAATCCCTACTGACACAAAATAAACAGCAGATCCCCAGGGAATAGCAATACATACATTCTCAACACCATATAGCAATCAATTTTATAACATCAAGCAAATTTTTCTAAAAAATGTACCTACCGTATATACTCGTGTATAAGCCGACCCGTGTATAAGCCGACCCCCCTACTTTAGCCCCCAAAACCTGGGAAAACCTATTGACTCGCGTATAAGCCGAGGGTGGACCCCAGCACAGGTATACAGCCCCCAGAATTGTGGTATACAGCAGCCCCCAGCACAGGTGTATACAGCAGCCCCCAGCACAGGTGTATACAGCAGCCCCCAGCACAGGTGTATACAGCAGCCTCCAGCACAGGGGTACACAGCAGCCCCCAGCACAGGGGTACACAGCAGCCCCCAGCACAGGTGTATACAGCAGCCCCCAGCACAGGTGTATACAACAGCCCCCAGCACAGGGGTATACAGCAGCCCCCAGCACAGGGGTATACAGCAGCCCCCAGCACAGGGGTACACAGCAGCCCCCAGCACAGGGGTACACAGCAGCCCCCAGCACAGGGGTACACAGCAGCCCCCAGCACAGGGGTACACAGCAGCCCCCAGCACAGGGGTACACAGCAGCCCCCAGCACAGGGGTACACAGCAGCCCCCAGCACAGGGGTATACAGCAGCCCCCAGCACAGGGGTACACAGCAGCCCCCAGCACAGGGGTACACAGCAGCCCCCAGCACAGGGGTATACAGGGTTCCCGACGGCCCCCCGGCAGTGGTATACAGCCCCCCCGCCTAGTACAGGGCCCCCATGCTGCGGCACAGCATACAGTAGCTCATACATTACCATCTCCTGCAGCGCGCGGCTCCTCCATCTCCCGCCCGGCTTGTTGCTGTATTGTCATGTGACGAGCGGACGCGCCAGTCACATGACACTACAGGAAGATGCCGGCTGGGATATGGAGGAGCCGCGCGCTGCAGGAGATGGTAATGTATGAGCTACTGTATGCTGTGCCGCAGCATGGGGGCCCGGTACTAGGCGGGGGGGCTGTATACCACTGCCGGGGGCCGCCAGGGGCTGTGTGGGGCAATATGCACTGCATCCCCTTGCCGGGGATGGACAGGGGGATGCGTGCATATTAATGAGGCGGGCCCACGTGACCGCGCGGTGTCACTGCAGCCCCCTCCTGCCTCCTCCTGCCCCCAGTCAGAGCCCCAGTCCCCGTCACACTCAGCACACACTATATACTCGTGTATAAGCCGAGGGGGGACTTTTCAGCCCAATTTTTGGGCTGAAAAAGTCGGCTTATACACGAGTATATACGGTAATTTATATCAGGATAGTAAATTATCAGCTATCTTAGGATCAGGATGTAGAGTGGTCCCTAAGAAGGGGAGAGACCTGGGAAGCATTTTATCTCCAAGTATATATTTGGTTAGAAATATACATAATCCAACTTGGTTGAGTTACAAGGGAATGTATAGATGTGGGGATATCCGATGCAGTATATGTAAATATGTTGATGTGGGAGATTTTGTTTAACAACCGTACTGGTAAACAATATCGAGTGGGAATGTATATTAATTGTAATACATCCCACTCGGTATATATGGCTACTTGCAATAGCTGTAATAAGTACTATATAGGCTATACTACCAGGCCCCTTAAAACAAGGATTTACAAACACATTACTGGGTTAAATCCAAATTCAAAAAGTGTCCATTTGGGGATTTCGGGATTGTCACGACATTTTAGGGACTTCCATGCGGGGGACCTTAAAACTCTGAGAATTAAAGGTATAGAAAGGATATCTCGTCCATACAGAGGCGATGATTGGGAAAAAGTGCTGCATAATAAAGAAAAACTATGGATCCTGTGGCTTGATGTGAGAATACCGCATGGTCTGAACTATAGGTCAGACCTATTGGATTTTTACTGATGTAGGAGGAAATTACTTCTGTAAAATTTGCACACAAAAAATAGGATATAGTATTGTTAATGTTCTAGGGGAAGAAATTTTGGATGGGCCACCTTTTAGTTGGAGCTATTTTCTGAATGATATTTCATGAGATTTCCTGTCTCAAATTAATTGTTATATAGTGATATACAATTGTGAGAAGGAAAGCCGTGCACTTGTGGAACAATATTTTCATGAGCTAGAGCAGTGGTGCTAGTGGATTTACCAATGGTGTTGCTCAGTCCTTAAAGCATATGATCTGGTATATGTTTTGGAGTAATAATAGCACTTTAAGAGACAGAACAAGAATCATATATGTTTCCTGATATATTCCATATGGAATGTAATAGGAATTGTACGATCTTATATATGGTAGATTTTCCACTAACATGTTTACGTTCAATCTTCGGATTGTTTTTATGAGATTTATATATCTAAATGGTGACAGTATCTTTCCATTTATACATGGTGATTTATTTCGAAATGTGTGTATCCGATATAACTGTGTGCTTATACCAATCTTTTTGAACTATGTAGAATACTCGGCTAGATAAGGGTTAATTGTATAAATTAGTCTCACATGCCGGGGGGAGTTGTTCTTAATTGTATATAATGCTTGTGTTGTATTTGCCATTGCACTAAGTGGGCTAGTCCCACGAAACGCGTCCAGAGCTCCTCATAGAGGCTATGTGATTTTTATCATAAAAAAAAATAAAAGAAATATCGCATGTGGCACCGGTTTCCACAATTTTTTCTGGATATCACGGTGGTTGCCAAGCCACAATCCGGTAGCCTGGGAGTCCTGGGAATATTAGGTGGTTGGAGCAGAATCTACTATTGCTTGTGTCTCCTGGCTGTACCCTGCTCCATCGCGGCATCAGCCAGTAGTCTCCGGATCGTGGCCAAAAATTTAAACCCCGGCTTTTGGGGGTAAGAGCACTGTGAAAGAGGGGGCCACATTTGGGGGGAAGAGCACTATGAAACAGGGCCACATTGGGGAGCGGGAGAATACTGTGAAACAGGGAGACACATTTGGGGACGAGCACTATGTAAGAGGGGGCCAAATTTGGGGGGAAGAGCACTGTGAAAGAGGGGGACACATTAGGCAGGGAGTACTGTGAAATAGGACCACATTTGGGGGACGAGCAATGTGAAACAGGGGCCACATTGGCAGGGGAGAGCTCTGTAAAACATTGAGGGGGAATAGCACTGTGAAACTGGGCCACATTTGGAGGGGAGAGTACTGTGTAATGGGGGTCTGCAGGTAAGGGGAGAGCACTGTGAAACGGGGGGGGCCACATGGGGGTGGACATTATAGAAATGGGGGGCCATATGGGGAGAAGAGCACTGTGTAACAGGGGGCCACATGGGGGAGAGGGCACTGTGTAACAAGGGGAAAGCACTGTGAAATGGGAGGCTACATGGAGGGGTGAGCACTGTGAATCTGGGGGCGACATGGGGGGTGAATACTGTGAAATGGGGGACCCATATGGGGAGAGAGCAGTGAAACGGGGGGGGCCGCATGGGGAGAGCACTGTGAAATGAGGGGTCACGTTGGGGGAGAGCATTGTGTAACGAAGGGCCGCATGGGGGGAAAGCACTATAGAAACGGGGGCCGCATGGGGGAGCACAGTGTAACAGGGGACCATGGGGGGAGAGCACTGTTAAATGGGGGAAAGAACTGCCAAATGGGGGGCCACATAGAGGGTGAGCTCTATTTAAACAGGGGGCCATATAGGGAGAGAGCACTGTTAAACAAGGGGGGGCGGAGAGCACTATGAAACTGGGAGCCACAGGGGCGAGAGCACTTGGAAAACTGGGAGGGAGAGCCCTGTGAAACGGGGGCCAAATGGGCAGGAGAGCACTGAAATGCGGAGGGAGAGCACTGTGAAATGGGGGGTGAGCACTGTGAAACGGAGAGAAGAGCATTATGAAATGGGGTGCCAAGTGGGGGGGGGTAAGCACTGTGAAATGGGGGGCCAGAAGGGAGTGAACACTGTGAAATGGGGGGCTGCATGGGGGTGAGCACTGTCAAATGGGGGCTTATCTAAACATGTTATGACACCCACAATTCACGAAGTATTTCTACACTCTGGAATAAAGCACTAAAAAGTAAGGGGCACACAATAGTGTTTATCCGTAGGATTATATGAGTGCAGGAAGTTGTTGAAACTGTTCACCTGTTCGGGTTGTGAGACGTCACAACCCCCTTATAAACCTGTGACAGCAGTAGATGTTACATTTACGCATTTTGGTCTGCAGCAGTCCTCCCACTGTTGAACATTCAAATGTGTATAAGAGAAATGGGAATAAGGACAGCGCTCCCGCTCCAAGCAATCTAATGATTCATGTTGTTAGAAATACAGATGGTGGTTTATTATGTGTTTCGGGGTCAAGCCCCTTCCTCAGATAACACCACACAAAATAGTATGTACATCTTATTTTGTGTGGTGTTATCTGAGGAAGGGGCTTGACCCCAAAACACGTAATAAAAACCACCATCTGTATTTCTTTTTTTTTTTTCCATCAATATGTTTTTATTATAAATTCACAGCAATTCCAACAAACAAATATAAAGACAAAGGGTAAGACATTACAAAGGTGGTCAGCAAGTATCTCAAATACGTTTGGGAAACAATCTTTACAATTAAGTATGCGTTAAATTACCAGCAACTTTGTCCTAGACAATCTTCAACATTCACTATTCACTTTTACAATATTCAATATTAGTGGCTCCAAATCTGCCCAGTATCCTGTGTTAAAGCGTATGTCAGGGAATTATATGCCATTACTTGTTGCGTAGAAATGGAGCCACCTAGGGAACAAGCATTAGTATTCATATGATTAAATATTCAAACAAAGTTCCGCTAATATTGGTGCACAAATCTTTTTTGGGAGTTTCCTGACTCTTCGCCATTACCTTATAGCAAGCATGGTAGACACTGCTTATAGTAGTGATTCATTAGTGATGGCATTTGCCTGAATGTATGCAGCCCACCTTATCAGAGTCAGATTAATGACGAGGAGTAGAGGTAAAAGATAGAGATAATTAGAGTAAAGAGGGAGAGAGGGACTAAGAGGAAGAGGTTAAGGGTTGATGCCCCTAGGATAGGGGGCAATATGTGGACCAGATGGAGGGGAGGAATCAGCATAGGAGGAGGAACAGGGGTCTAGGCTCGAGAACTGTGGGGATAATCGTACACGGGACGGACAGCCGGAGGGCAACTTTCAAGTCCCAAAAGTGGTTAATGTGGTATTTGCATTGCCAGAGGGTGTTTAGCCCATAGGTCCCATGCTTCCGCTACATATCTTCTCGCTCCTCTATCCATGGCCAAGTAATATCCGTGACAAAAAATTGTATTAAGTTTATCAGATCTCCCATCGAAGGGGGGGTGGAACTTTTCCACTTAGCAGCCACACAGGTTCTAGCCGCCGTGAGAACATACATCATGAGATGTCTCACAGCTGGAGGGTTAGGCATGACCCCCACGAGGAGGACTGCCAATTGCGGCGAAAGGGGGATATCTATGCCCCTAATAGACACAAGCAGTCCCGACACCACGTGCCAGAATGGGGACAGCTTGGGGCATTTCCACCACATGTGGGCCAGGTCTCCTGTCTGCCCGCACTGTCTCCAACACAAGGGAGTTGTACCTCTACCAAATTTTGCAAGTTTTGAGGGGGATAAATACCATCTCAAGTGGATTTTTTTTAGTAACTCCAGATGAGTAATGCATCTTGATGCAATGTGATGCATCCTCCCATTCCTCTACACCCGCACAGAAGCCCAATTCCTTCTCACATTTTTCCATATATAACAGCATGGCAGGCATTTCCCTCTCTTGTATGTCATTATACAGCTGAGACAGATTTCTCGGAATCTCCGAGCTGGACAGTAAGCTCCAACGAAGTGCGAAGGGGTCCCCCGGGGAGCCCAAGGTCATGATGACAAGAATTTGATCGGAGACAGCGCGAAATTTGATGGAACTGCAGGAAGGAACCAGCCAGGGCAGGATACTTAGTGGTAAATTCTTCTAGTGTCAGCACTCGGCCATGGGCCAAGATGTCACTCAGCCTCTCAGGACCACCTTCTCTCCACCCTGAGAGATTCAACGAGGGAATGAGTCACCGCAACACCTCCAGAGGAATCTCCTCGGGCGGCAGTTTAGCCCACCCGTCGCATAACTCCCCCAGATGGATAACAACGCCCGAGCCGTTCCCAGCAGTCCATCCTTTCGCACAGTACCCAGGGACTCCGCGGCCAAGAGGGCCCGAAGCGGACCCCCTCTGGCCTCGGTCCCTTCAATTTGTGCCAACCCAGAGGAGTGTCATCCCTCCACCACAATCTAGCCGCCTCCAGTATAATTGCCTTATGATATGCCACTATCTCCGGAACTCCCATCCCCCCTCTAGTCAGACGTAGATGCATTACAGACTTTCGGACTCTAGCTGGTTTGTCAGCCCAGACACATCTGTTTATCATGGCTTGCAAGCGCGAAAGCAATCTTGGCGGGAATAAAATAGGTAGGCTTCTAAATAAGTAGAGAATTTTCGGGAGCCACATCATCTGTACTATCTGCACCCTTGCCATCCAGGACAAAGAGGACAGCGGAAATCCTCCGAGCGCCTCCCCCAAATCCGTCATAAGACGTGTGATATTCTGCGTCGCCATCTCTGCTGAGGGGCAAAGAAATATCCCCAAGTATGGGATGCCTTTAGGACACCACCTAAAAGGATAGACCTGGGTGAGAAGCTCCGAGTCACGCTTTAAAACTCCAATGGGGAAGATCATGGATTTGGCAGCATTTAGTTTATAGTATGAGATTCGTGCAAAAAGGTTCAGCGCGTCCACTATTCCAGGGAGGGAGGAGAGTGGATCCGAGGTGGCAATAATGACGTCATCAGCATAGAGGCCCACTACATGTTTTTTTCCCCCAACTGTGATCCCAGCAATACCAGGGTTCCCCCTCAGCAACGCTGCCAGAGGTGCCATTACCAGTGCAAACACCAGTGGGGAAAATGGGCATCCCTGCTGGATGCCATTCGAGATCAAAAAAGACCTGGATAAATAGCCTGCAGAAAATACTCTCGCACATGGGTGAGAGTAAAGGCTCAGGATTGCTGACACGATAGGGCCCGAAAATCCGAAGGTGGAGAGGACCTCCCGGAGGTATCCCCAGTGTACCCTGTCAAACGCTTTTTCTGCATCTAGAGAAAGGAATACACTGGGGCACCCCCTCCTCTCCCCTACCTCTATCAAATTCAGCATCCTTCTGGTTCCATCCCGCGCCTGCCTTCCCTGCAAGAAGCCCACTTGATCAGGTTCCACCAAAAGGGGGATCACCCCAGCCAATTGGTTCCCCAGTAGATTGGAATAGATCTTAAGATCTACATTCAAAAGGCATATCGGGCGGTAATTTTCAGGTCGGTCTTGTGACTTCCCAGGCTTAGGAATGGTGGTTATTGTGGCCTCTAGGGCTGATTCCGGGATGGAACCTACCGCTTGCCAGTGGTTATACAGTCTAAGGAGATACGGGGCTAGAACCTCACTAAAAGTTTTGAAATACTCGCCAGCAAATCCGTCTGGGCCCGGGGCGGAGTTGATTTTCAGGCCTTTCATCACCGACTCCACCTCAAGGAGGGAGAATGGGCGATTCAAATCCTCCAGCACATCTGAAGGGACAACCGGGAGGTCAAATTCCTTTAAAAAATCTGCAATGCAGCCGACGTGGGTTGCGGAGTGTCTACATCGTTTTTCACATTGTATAATTTCTCATAATAGGCAGCAAAGACCTCCACGATTTTAGTTGGCTCTTTCACTAGCTCCCCACCCTCTCCCCTCATCTCTGTGATCATCGTCCTTGCTGCTCTTTTTTTAAGTCTAGATGGTAAGATTTTCCCCGCCCTATCCCCCGCCTCATAATATTTGGTTTTTAGTCTACGCAACCCCACTTCATGCTGGCGGAGGACCGCCTTGTGCGCGTACCACAGCACATCGTCCCTGACCCCTCCGTTGTCGTTTATGAGAAAATAGTCCCAAAGATGTTTTTCCACATCCTCGGTGACTTCATTCTCTATCAGGAGACCTGCATTTAGTCTCCAGTGCCGAGTAGTACCACCACCCACTTCAAGTCTGACCTCCAGGGAGATTGGGGCATGGTCTGACCACGTGATCATTCCCATCCCCGATGATATGCAATTCTCCAATGCCACATCATTGACCAAAAAATAGTCTATCCTGGAGTAGGATTTATGCACATGCGAGAAGAAGGAATAATCCCTCTCCTCCGCATGGTGGTACCTCCAGACATCGTGGAGGTAGTACTCCTGGCACAGCCTTCCCAACGCCCCCGATCTCTTAGTCACCGAGGAGGAGGAATCCAGCCAGGGTTACATGACCTCGTTAAAGTCACCGCCAACAATCAGTTTGCCTACCATATGACATTTTAGCAACCCAAACACCGTTCTCGCAAATTTAATCTGACCCACGTTAGGAGCATATACACTCGCAATCGTGACGGGGAAACCCCCTATTTCACAAATCACTATGACATAACGCCCCGCTGAGTCAGAGATCACTTTCTGCAGTTGAAATTGTACTGATTGTTTTATCAGCACGCATACTCCCGCTGTTTTCTTTGGAGAGTTAGCATGGAAGATATGGGGATAATTCCGGTGGTGGAGCCTGCCGTTGTCACTCTCCAATAGGTGAGACTCCTGCACACATATCACATCAGCCTGAGAGACCTGGATTTCCTTCCATAGGAAGGAACGCTTAGCCGGGGAATTTAGTCCCTTTACATTAAGGAACAAGATATGAAGGGACATCGTGTACAGGGGTCCCCCTAACACCTATTTCCCCACAGCTCCCGGACCACAAAGCTTGAAAGGGGTGACAGAAGAAGAAAGTGGAAAGAGGGACACTAGAAGGAAGAGCGAGGCTCAAGAGGGGTTGTATGGGGGATGACTGAAGACCAGGGGGAACGAAAGAGAGGTGGAGATAGGGAAGAAACTGACCAGGGTAAACAGAGGGCAAAGAACCCTTAGAAAAGCAATTGCAACAAGTAAAACATGTAAAACATATATGTAAACATTGACTAAGAATCCACAAAAAGGATATTTTCCTGGGGGGGTGATAAACTCCCTATGCTTCAAATACTGATGTAACAAGCACCAGCCTTTAAAAGTCCTAAGGAAGCACAGAGAGCTCTCAAACCAAAAAAGTTCAAATTTGAACCTTAAAGAAACAGTTCCTTGAAGAGCTTGTCAGAGGAGATCCAAACACCATTGCGTCCCTTGTCTTTCAAGCGACCCCATCTTCCACAGGAACCTCATTGGCCTCTCGAGCTAGATTCCGGGGGGGGGGGGGGTTCGTTGTGGAGTGAGAGAAGTGAGACGCCACACTTTCAAAGATTTTCTCAGTAAAGTAGGGGATGAAAAAGAGTGTCTTTTGCCATGATATCTGAAATTCACCGCCACAGGGGACCCCCAGCTGTACATAATTCCCCTTTCTATGAGGGTCTTGCAGCTCGAGGCAAAGTCTTTGCGTCTGCTTAAGGTCCCTGGAGACAGATCAGGAAAAATCGCAATCCCTGTATACGTGTCTGGGAGGGGGGGGGGGACCATGTCTCATCCTCTGCAGTAAGCGGTTGGTCACCGCGGTTAGTGCACTGGGGAGATCCGGAAGAGCTGCTTTAAGAAAATCCATGGCTGTCGCAGCTACATCAATGTTTGCCTCCGACTCCCTCATGCCCCTGATTTTAAAATTATTTTGTCTCATTTTGTCCTCCAAATGGCATAATGTGGCTTTAACTGACCCCATCTCAATGTCCAGTTCAGCATGACTATCAGCCAGGTTGTTATTGGCTTTTGCATAATCCCCCATTTTCTTTTCCATGTGAGTGGTTCTTTCAGACAGAGCCCCCAGATCTTCTCTGAGAGAGCCTATAAGCTCCTTCATGTCATCTATAATCGATCTCCTCAGAGAGCCCAGAAGTGATCTCAGGGCTCCCTGTGTCACTGGAGCATTTTCCTCACTCTCTGCCTCCCTTCCCCCTGCAGCATGAGGAGAGGCGGGCTCCAGTGTGAGAGGAGAGACTGGTGCTCTGTGGCCAGCACCATCTTAGGAGGGGATGATCGGAGGGGCTCAGCATTGAAGTAGTCTGCGACCCTGTTCTCTGTTTGTCTCCTTTTGGGGGCTGTGCGCGGCATGTCTGGGTGTTCCTGGGGCTGCCACCAACCTGATTTGATGCTTCCAGATTCGGAGGGGCCAGCAGTTCTGCTAGTGTGTGACCAGTGCCATCAGCAGCAGGACACGTCCCCCATCTGTATTTCTAACCATATGAATCATTGGATTCCTTGGAGCGGGAGCGCTGTCCTTATTCCCATTTGTCTTATACACATTTGAATGTACATTTCTACACTGCAGGACATACAGGTGCATCTCAATGAATTAGAATATTATCAAAAAGTTAATTTATTTCAGTAATTCAATCCATAAAGTGTGAAATCATATTATATAGTCATTACACACATGCATGTACTATGCGTAAACGCTGATGTGAAAGGGCCCTAAGAAAAACTCCTTTTGTCCTTTTTGTTTAATTAAAGAGTGGACCTGGACTCTGGATTTGATTAAGGTGGCCTAAATAAATGTAGGTGGCTAAATATGTGTAAGTACTGTGGTGATGTGACCCCTGGCCGGGTGCATCACACAGGTTATCAGGGCAGGTCTCTGTTCACATTAACCGGTTTTCCTGTGTTTGTGTGTGCTGTGTGAAACCTGTTCAGTGCACAGTGGGTTAACAGCTGAAGGGTTTTCATGAGCTGAGTGAACAGCTAAGTGTGAATGCTGAAGATCTGAGAGGTTGATGAGCCTAATGAGCGGCTGAGAGCAATGTGTGCTGATTACTAGCAGCCCAGGTGGGTGTGTCCGGTGGGTGTGTCCAGTGGGTGTGGCAGCTACAATAAGAGCCTGCCACGTGTCTGAGTGAGAGAGGACGATGGGAATGAGAGCAATCCAGACCACTGCCATGTGAGGATGTGCTGGAAGTGATTCGTCCCCGGTGGGGGAAGTGAAGGGAGCCTGCCAGCTCCATGCCAGTGGCACGTGATGCGTGCATGCCAGCCAGTGTCCAGGACCGAGGATGGCTCAAAGGCCAGGCGGTCATATGAGTGATGAGGACCGAGGACGGCTCAAGGGCCAGTTGGTCAGATGTGCGGTGTGAGAGACCGAGTACGGCTCAAGGGCCAGGCGATCACAGCCGACTTTGGAACTGACTGACTGAGTCATGATATGGTCCCGTTGACAATGTGTGAAGGCGTATGTGTAATCACAAGGGCGTATGTATAATTACCCTGTGTGATATGTGACTGGGTGACTCATGGTGGTTTATGAAAAAGTACCATATGATGTATCCACGTGTGAAGGAAGGTCAGGCAGGCCGTAACCGCCATTTGTTCCGACTGGGTAGTCGTGAAAGTGTATGATGCAGTGTGGGTTGAGACTCCCCAGGGGTAGGGTGAGGATCCCTACAGCAGGATGGGGAAAGATCCCTGTCAGGGTGATAGACGGTGATAGCCGTCTTTAGAACCAGACTGAGGTCTGCAAGGGTCGGATGGTGACTCCTTGAAGTTCTGTGGAAAACGTAATTCTAATGTGACTGTAAACATGGTGTAATATCATATGTGAATGTGATATAATGCAATGTAATGATGTGCATATTATATGTGGAAATGTAAAGGGTGTTGTGTGTCACCAGTGGTTTATGGCGTGAAAAATAAACTACCGTGTTATGTTACTCGTTAAAAATGTAGGCACTAATGTCACCTTCCCGTGCCATGCAAGTTCCCGGGGCGCTACCTCACAGAATATATTTATATATACTGTGGAAATCATGATTATATATTATTAATATATATATTATATAAAACAGTCCAGAAAATAAGAGGGCACTCACCCCATAATGTGTGATTCTCAGGATTTTATTCCTTTTTTCAGGTTCCATTTCGGGATTCCATACATTGCAAGGGAGGGGGGACGTGGAGGTGTGCCAGACGACGGCCCATTTCGTGCTCTAAGTGGTACTTCTGCTGGTCCGATCAGCAGAAGTGCCACTTAGGATATGAAACGGCCCGTCGTCCAGCAAACCTCCACATCCCCCATTCCCCCCTTGCAATGTATGAAATCCCGAATGGAACCCTGAAAAAGGAATAAAATCCTGAGAAACGCCATATGGGTGAGTGCCCCTTGTTTTCTTGATTGTTTGATTAAGCACTTACTTGAGTGAGCACACCCAGGTGTACAGCTGCCTCACCTAAACGACTAGTATATGAGGAAACTCCCAATACAAAAAATCCCAGTAGTGCCTAGCATCTACGATTCGCTTAATATATATACAGTACAGACCAAAGGTTTGGACACACCTTCTCATTCAAAGATTTTTCTGTATTTTTATGACTATGAAAATTGTAGATTCACACTGAAGGCATCAAAACTTTGAATTAACACATGTGGAATTCTATACTTAGCAAAAAAGTGTGAAACAACTGAAAATATGTCTTATATTCTAGGTTCTTCAAAGTAGCCATCTTTTGCTTTGATTACTGCTTTGCACACTCTTGCCGTTCTCTTAATGAGCAACAAAACAGCAAAGCACCCCCACACCATCACACCTCCTCCTCCATGCTTCACGGTGGGAATCAGGCATGTAGAGTCCATCCGTTCACCTTTTCTGCGTCTAACAAAGACACTGTGGTTGGAACCAAAGATCACAAATTTGGACTCATCAGACCAAAGCACAGATTTCCACTGGTCTAATGTCCATTCCTTGTGTTCTTTAGCCCAAACAAGTCTCATCTGCTTGTTGCCTGTCCTTAGCAGTGGTTTCCTAGCAGCTATTTTACCATGAAGGCCTGCTGTACAAAGTCTCCTCTTAACAGTTGTTGTAGAGATGTGTCTGATACTTGAACTCTGTGTGGCATTGACCTGGTCTCTAATCTGAGCTGCTGTTAACCTGCGATTTCTGAGGCTGGTGACTCAGATGAACTTATCCTCCGCAGCAGAGGTGACTCTTGGGCTTCCTTTCCTGGGGCAGTTCTCATGTGAGCCAGTTTCTTTGTAGCACTTGATGGTTTTTGCAACTGCACTTGGGGACACTTTCAAAGTTTTCCCAATTTTTCGGACTGACTGACCTTCATTTCTTAAAGTAATGATGGCCACTCGTTTTTCTTTACTTAGCTGCTTTTTTCTTGCCATAATACAAATTCTAACAGTCTATTCAGTAGGACTATCAGCTGTGTATCCACCAGACTTCTGCGCAACACAACTGATGGTGCCAACCCCATTTATAAGGCAAGAAATCCCACTTGTTAAACCTGACGGGGCACACCTGTGAAGTGAAAACCATTTCCGGTGACTACCTCTGAAGCTCTTCAAGAGAATGCCAAGAGTGTGCAAAGCAGTAATCAAAGCAAAAGGTGGCTACTTTGAAGAACCTAGAATATAAGTCATATTTTCAGTTATTTCACTTTTTTGTTAAATATATAATTTCACATGTGTTAATTCATAGTTTTGATGCATTCAGTGTGAATCTACTATTTTTATAGTCATGAAAATACAGAAAAATCTTTGAATGAGAAGGTGTGTCCAAACATTTGTCTGTACTGTATATACTGTATATATTGTGATGAAGCGATCATCGAGCTGGTTGGGGTACAATCACATGGCAGCGATATTTAAGCACACAGTATTGGTTTCTCAATTACATAACTCCTTTTACTAGACTTCATAAATCGGACTCCAGAATTACACAACAGAATGAACCTTGCTTTTGCTGTTCAGCAATACACACATCATACACAGTCTTTTAACTGTTGTAATTGTCCACACAGACTCCACTGGCTACTGCTCAGCCTTTACTCATAGTTTTTATGTCCGTTACCTCTCTGGAGGTTTTGGGGAGTATTCAACACTCAGTTGCTCCCAGTATCCTCACATAGGCTGAGGCTCCAGTCCAGTATAAGTATGTCCTCCTCCCTTTGCAGGATATAGGAAAACTGGCCTTACCCAAAACCAGTCAGCTGTTAAAACCACCTGACACACTCACAGGTGGAAATGTGTGTTCAATCAGACACTGTCACGCGCTTACATGGCGCTAACATTGCTGTATGCTGCTGTGTATGTGTTTGTCTTTAAGAGCTGCATGGTTGATAGTTGTGAAGGTCCTGGCCTCCTGTGTTGTGCTCCAGAACTGCATACACTATTAAGTTCAACTGCTGGTCGAGCGGTTATTATGTGACTCACCTTAACTCTCCTCCCCCTAGCCTTTAAGTAGCCTTTCCTTCCACAAGGTGGTGCTGCTGATAGTTTCACTCTATGCCTGGAAGCCATGCTGTGCTGACCTGTGTGTTTGTGTGGCTGAGCTCCTTTGGAGTTACTGTATCCCGGTTCTGAGGAGGGAGGTGAGGGGGAAATAGCACAGAGCTGGTCGAGGAGGTTAGTGAGAGGCTGGAGGCCCGAACCTTCTCACCATCAGAGATACCTTCGGGATCAGGGACATTCAGAGTTCCTAGACTAAGGTCAGATTAGTCTTCCCTGGTCACCATGCCTGTAACTGCCATTGCCTTATCATTATTCCCTACACCGTGACAGATATACACACACCTGCATGCATTTAAACCTTTTGTGTAATATTGAAAGCCCCAGTAAAACATTCAGTTTTATATCGCAACAGACCTCCACCTGTGCGATACATATCGGTTATCCATAACAGCTGTAGAGCCCAACATTGCCTGGACATAGTAACTAACTGTTGTTAGTTAAAGAACAAAACAGTGATGCAACAGTAGAGGCTGGAGGGCAGAGGCTGGAGGGCAGAGGCTGGAGGGGAGAGGCTGGAGCTGAGAGGCTGGAGCTGAGAGGCTGGAGCTGAGAGGCTGGATCTGAGAGGCTGGAGCTAAGAGGCTGGAGCTAAGAGGCTGTAGGCCAGAGGCTGGAGGGGTGGGGAGAGCGGAGGCTGGAGAGGCTGGAGGGGAGAGGCTGGAGGGCAGTGGCTGGAGGGGAGAGGCTGGAGAGGAGAGGCTGGAGGGCAGAGGCTAGAGGGAGAGGCTGGAGGGCAGAGGCTTAAGGGCAGAGGCTGGGTGGGAGAGGCTGGAGGGGAGAGGCTGGAGAGGAGAGGCTAGAGGGCAGAGGCTGGAGGGCAGAGGCTGGAGGGGAGAGGCTGGAGGGGTGGGGAGAGTGGAGGCTGGAGGGGAGAGGCTGGAGGGGAGAGACTGGAGGGCAGAGGCTGGAAGGGAGAGGCTGGAGGGCAGAGGCTGGAGGGCAGAGGCTGGAGGACAGAGGCTGGATTGCAGAGGCTGGAGGGGAGAGGCTGGAGGGCAGAGGCTGGATGGGAGAGGCTGGAGGCAGTGGCGTAGCTGGCCTGCTCCGGGCCCTGGGGCAAGATCAGCACCCAGGCCCCCCATGTGAGGAAGGGGGGGGTTGCCTGGCAGAGAGATGTGAGGACCAGGGGGGGAGCGGGGAGCGGGGGGGGTGCTGTCAGAGAGATGTGAGGACCGGGGGGGGGTGCACACTCTCCGCGGCCGCAGAGCTGCAGGACAGGAAGTCCCGTCCTCCCTCTGCTCCGGCCGCGCAGCGGCAGGCTGCGAGCACGAGGCCCCCGTGCCCCCCTGCCGCCCCTCTTCCCCCCGCTAGCTACGCTACTGGCTGGAGGGCAGAGGCTGGAGGGGAGAGGCTGGAGGGCAGACGGAACTTCCGGGAGCGGAACATTCCTCCGCCGGTCCCTGTAGCCGGGCGCCGCCCGGCTACCCCGCACTGGTGACTTCACCACCATGGTCCGGAGGCCATCACAGAAGTAACCTTCGGGTTTTCCGGAAGTGGCCTTCGGGTTTTATATTATAGATCTTGTGATTAAACCACTACACCACGTTAGTATTAATTTCTTATCACCAGTATGTGATCCCAGTTCAGATGTGGTGTCTTCAGATTGAACATCTTTAGTTCTTCAGATATACAATTCATTTTATATTGTCAACATATCGATATATCTAGTGAATCCATATTTGTGTTCATTTTAATTGTGGTCTGAAAGATGGTGGCTCATTTTTCACGTGAATATTATTAACTAGCTGTGAGCCCGATTCTAAAGAATCGGGAGTCTAGAATCTGTATATAATTTTTTTAAGAGTTTTAAATAATAAACTTAAACACCAGATATATGACTAAGTAGGTGATGTAGGCAGAACTGTGAGGGTAGCAATATAGTGGAGGTGTAGAAAGAGTTAATGTCCGACTAACAGGACTATAACAGAGTAGGAGCTTATAATGATATCAAAAATGTTATTGAAGGAGTTAATGTCCCACAGGCACTCTCACAACAGACTCAGCGCTGTAAATTATATCCAAAATGGTGTTCAAGGGGTTAATGTACCAGTGGCAGTAGTTATAAACACTACCAAATATGCAGTTAATGCTGAACTGGTATATAATGGGTTAATTTCGCAGTGTCATTACAACTATACACTGTGTAATAGAAATAACAACAATAATGGAATATAAGGGGTTAATGTTCCTACTGGCAGTAGTAATAGAGACTACAAAGTATGGAGTTAAGGCAAAAATGGTATATAAGGGGTTAACTTCGCAGTGGCAGTACAACTACACACTGTGTTATAGAAATTACAGATCAAAGGAATGTTAGGGGTTAATGTTGCTAGTGTCATGAGTACAATGAGAGAAGCGGCTCACTGGCCATTGAGATACATTGAGGACTTTGAGTTTGACTTTCAGTAAATTTGAAACTCAAAGTCCTCAATTATATCTCAATGGGAAGTGAGGCGCTATTCTCATTGGTCGCTGTGTGCTGGCGCTGACCAATGAGAATAGCGCCTTACTTACAGAGGTAAATTTGAAACTCAAAGTCCTCCATTATATCTCAATGGGAAGTGAGGCGCTATTCTCATTGGTCGCTGTGTGCTGGCGCCGACCAATGAGAATAGCGCCTCACAGCGCTAAATTTGAAACTCAAATTCCTCCATTATATCTCAATGGGAAGTGAGGCGCTATGCTCATTGGTCGGCGCCAGCACACAGCGACCAATGAGCATAGCGCCTCACTTTAGCGCTGTAAGTGAGGCGCTGGCGCCGACCAATGAGAATAGCGCCTCACTTACAGCGGTAAATTTGAAACTTAAAGTCCTCCATTATATCTCAATGGGAAGTGAGGGGCTATTCTCATTGGCCGCTGTGTGCTGGCACCCACCAATGAGAATAGCGCCTTACAGCGCTAAATTTGAAACACAAAGTCCTCCATTATATCTCAATGGGAAGTGAGGCGCTATGCTCATTGGTCGCTGTGTGCTGGTGCCGACCAATGAGAATAGCGCCTCACTTACAGCGCTAAATTTGAAACTCAAAGTCATCCATTATATCTCAATGGGAAGTGAGGCGCTATGCTCATTGGTCGGCGCCAGCACACAGCGACCAATGAGCATAGCACCTCACTTTAGCGCTGTAAGTGAGGCGCTGGCACCGACCAATGAGAATAGCGCCTCACTTACAGCGCTAAATTTGAAACTCAAAGTTCTCCATTATATCTCAGTGGGAAGTGAGGCGCTATTCTCATTGGTCGCTGTGTGCTGGCGCCGACCAATGAGAATAGCGCCTCACAGCGCTAAATTTGAAACTCAAAGTCCTCCATTATATCTCAATGGGAAGTGAGGCGCTATGCTCATTGGTCGCTGTGTGCTGGCGCCGACCAATGAGAATAGCGCCTCACTTACAGCGCTAAATTTGAAACTCAAAGTCCTCCATTATATCTCAATGGGAAGTGAGGCGCTATTCTCATTGGTCGCTGTGTGCTGGCGCCGACCAATGAGAATGGCGCCTCACTTACAGCGGTAAATTTGAAACTCAAAGTCCTCCATTATATCTTAATGGGAAGTGAGGCGCTATTCTTATTGGTCGCTGTGTGCTGGCGCCGACCAATGAGAATAGCGCCTCACTTACAGCGGTAAATGTGAAACTCAAAGTCCTCCATTATATCTCAATGGGAAGTGAGGCGCTATTCTCATTGGTCGCTGTGTGCTGGCGCCGACCAATGAGAATAGCGCCTCACTTACAGCGCTAAATTTGAAACTCAAAGTCCTCCATTATATCTCAATGGGAAGTGAGGCGCTATTCTCATTGGTCGCTGTGTGCTGGCGCCGACCAATGAGAATAGCGCCTCACTTACAGCGGTAAATTTGAAACTCAAGGTCCTCCATTATATCTCAATGGGAAGTGAGGCGCTATTCTCATTGGTCGCTGTGTGCTGGCGCCGACCAATGAGAATAGCGCCTCACTTACAGCGGTAAATTTGAAACTCAAAGTCCTCCATTATATCTCAATGGGAAGTGAGGCGCTATGCTCATTGGTCGGCGCCAGCACACAGCGACCAATGAGCATAGCGCCTCACTTTAGCGCTGTAAGTGAGGCGCTGGCGCCGACCAATGAGAATAGCGCCTCACTTACAGAGCTAAATTTGAAACTTAAAGTCCTCCATTATATCTCAATGGGAAGTGAGGGGCTATTCTCATTGGCCGCTGTGTGCTGGCACCCACCAATGAGAATAGCGCCTCACTTACAGCGCTAAATTTGAAACTCAAAATTCTCCATTATATCTCAATGGGAAGTGAGGCGCTATTCTCATTGGTCGCTGTGTGCTGGCGCCGACCAATGAGAATAGCGCCTCACAGCGCTAAATTTGAAACACAAAGTCCTCCATTATATCTCAATGGGAAGTGAGGCACTATGCTCATTGGTCGCTGTGTGCTGGCGCCGACCAATGAGAATAGCGCCTCACTTACAGCGCTAAATTTGAAACTCAAAGTCCTCCATTATATCTCAATGGGAAGTGAGGCGCTATGCTCATTGGTCGGTGCCAGCACACAGCGACCAATGAGCATAGCACCTCACTTTAGCGCTGTAAGTGAGGCGCTGGCACCGACCAATGAGAATAGCGCCTCACTTACAGCGGTAAATTTGAAACTCAAAGTCCTCCATTATATCTTAATGGGAAGTGAGGCGCTATTCTTATTGGTCGCTGTGTGCTGGCGCCGACCAATGAGAATAGCGCCTCACTTACAGCGGTAAATGTGAAACTCAAAGTCCTCCATTATATCTCAATGGGAAGTGAGGCGCTATTCTCATTGGTCGCTGTGTGCTGGCGCCGACCAATGAGAATAGCGCCTCACTTACAGCGCTAAATTTGAAACTCAAAGTCCTCCATTATATCTCAATGGGAAGTGAGGCGCTATTCTCATTGGTCGCTGTGTGCTGGCGCCGACCAATGAGAATAGCGCCTCACTTACAGCGCTAAATTTGAAACTCAAAGTCCTCCATTATATCTCAATGGGAAGTGAGGCGCTATGCTCATTGGTCGGTGCCAGCACACAGCGACCAATGAGCATAGCACCTCACTTTAGCGCTGTAAGTGAGGCGCTGGCACCGACCAATGAGAATAGCGCCTCACTTACAGCGCTAAATTTGAAACTCAAAGTCCTCCATTATATCTCAATGGGAAGTGAGGCGCTATTCTCATTGGTCGCTGTGTGCTGGCGCCGACCAATGAGAATAGCGCCTCACTTACAGCGGTAAATTTGAAACTCAAAGTCCTCCATTATATCTTAATGGGAAGTGAGGCGCTATTCTTATTGGAATATAATGAAGATATGCTGGCACCTTCATCCGATGAAAAAGTTTTTACTTTATTATGTAATTCACAACATTAAAATAAAAGCATCTTGGTGGCTGAGCATGCCCCGTCAGACGCGTTTCGATAAAAATCTTTATCAATGACAAAGAGGCAACAAAACAACATGCAATATATATATACAAAAAAACATTACACCTGTGAGATTACAAACGAGTGTCACCTGAATGGGTTAAGTAAAAAACAATGACTTGAATGGTCTCATTATAGAATATAGGAAAAAAGTTCTCTAAAATGCAAAGGAACTACTTTATATTACAACATGAAGGATAGCAGCAAAGATACAAGAACATGTGCATATGTATAATGTATATAGCAATAGATTAAATGAATAGTGGCAATGTACAGAGAGAGGGGATACACTTAACGCAAAATATTATACACAATTGTTAGATGTACTGGATATAACCTGGATTAGGAAGAAAAAGTAGGAGCCTGTCCTGGTATAAGGATGTATATGAACAGGACTAGTTAATTTCAACAAAAAGCACTTGTATTAATAAAAATACATCAAATCGCTCCTATAATTCATTCCCCCAGGAAATCTGCTGTTCAAGCATAATATCCAGAAACTTTCGCGATTTAACATGTCTCGGATTCGATCCCCTCCTCGTACTGAGCTCCTCACCACCTCCAATCCTTTAACAGACAACTTGCTGGTGTCGCCACCGTGATATTCAGAAAAATGCTTAGATAAGCCTGACATAGAGCGTCTATTCCCTGAGGATGAAGGGTTGGCTGCTGATATATGTTCTGAGATACGTTTTCTTAGAGGCCGACTGGTACAACCAATATAGTCTAAATTGCAGGACATGCAAGAAGCCATGTAAACCACAAAGGTGGTCGCACAGTTAATGTAATTTTTTATTTTATAAATTCTACCGCTAGATCTATCCTGGAATACATCTGTTTTTTTCATGTACCTGCATAGATTACAACGAGGTTGACCACATTTAAAATTGCCAGTGTATCGTAGCCAAGTGGGTTTGCTGTGGCAGTCCACTTGCTTAAAGAGACTCGGTGACACATGACTGGCAAGATCGCGACCCTTCCTAGCAACGCACCTGAAACCATAATTTAGAACCTTGCGCAATGATGTATCTTGATATAGCATCGGAACATATTTATGTAAAATGTCCACGATGCCGTTGTAATCAGTGCTAAATGGGGTAGAAAAGGTAATGGGTTGTTTCCTATTTTGAGATAAGGGACGTTGATTATGTTGTTTATGACAGTCCATCAACTGCTCTCTGGTTTTACTTTCGACGATTTTTTTGGCGCGATTGACAACCCACCCTTTGTAGCCCCTGGTTTTCAGTCTTTGTTCTATGTCAGTAGCCTGTTTATTATAATCACTCTCTAGGGTACACATGCGTTTGGCTCTAATGAATTCTCCTACCGGTAAGTTTTTAACCGTATGAGGAGAATGGCAACTATCAGCATGCAGTAATGTGTTGCCGGATATGGGCTTTCTATAAAGATTGGTGATGACCCTACCAGACCCAGCATCCCCTGTAAGTGTACAATCAAGAAAGGGAGCAGAGGTACCATGATCCTGCATAGTGAACTTTAAATTCATGGCATTATCATTACAAAAATCAAAAAATGATGTGATACTGGGGTTGGATGAACCTCCTGGGGGTACACCCCAAACAAAAATGAGATCATCAATATAACGTCCATACCACTTAGGGAAAAGATGGTATGGATTGTTTGGGGAAAAAAGGAACTCCCTCTCCCACACAGACATGTAAAGATTGGCCAATGAGGGGGAAAATTTCGCCCCCATTGGACAACCGCATGTCTGGAGGAAGAAGGAGTTCTCAAATTTGAAAAAATTATTCTTTAGGAGAAATTGTACTGCCATGAGAATGAAGTTCACCATGTCCTGTGAGAAAGGAGAGTCCTGAAAAACAATACTTAGAGCTTGCAATGCTTTTTCATGTGGGATACAAGAATATAATGATATCACATCAAGTGTGACCCATCTGTCACCGCGAGCCCATTTAAAATCCTTTAAAGCATATAGTAGATGTTTAGTGTCCCTAACATAACCAAGAGAGGAGACAACTAACGGCTGTAGCTGTTGATCTACCCATTCTGATAAAGGTTCAATTAAAGAACCAATCCCAGCCACTATAGGTCTAAGAGGAGGTGGAAATAAATTCTTGTGGGTTTTAGGCAAGGCGTGAAAAATCGGACATACTGGGTTAGACACAAACATATGTTTGTGTTGTTTCTCGGTGATTACACCCAGAGCCATGCCCTCATCCAACAAGGTCTTTAAGTCCGCCCTCACTTTTTCAGTAGGGTCTCTTTTTAAAATTCTGTATGTATCACCATCACTTAGCATATTCATTACCTCTCTACGATAGAGGGCAGCGTCCAACACTACTACAGATCCCCCTTTGTCTGAATTGCGAACAATAATGTGAGGATTTGATTTTAGATCCTCCAAAGCCAATCTACTAGAAGGAGGAAGATTATCACCTGTATTGTTTTGATTGTTTAAAAGATCCCTTATCTCACCTTCCACAATTGTTTGAAAAGAATCCATTTTTGGAGCCCTAGATTTAATAGGGTAATAATATGGATTAGGTACAGTTGTAGCTTTGCCATGGGAGGTACAGTTTGATATGGAGATGTCACCTTCTTTCTGCAAGGCATTTAAAGCGGACAAAGTGCATACGTCTTTAAAAGGCATGCACAATTTGTCCGGATCAAATATATTATTGCCTTTTTCAGTATATGTCAGAAAATCTGGTTGTGCACCATAATCAATGGAGAAATCAGTATTCATAGATGAAGATGGAGTTTGATCGGGCTGAGGTGCTATCGAACCATCAAGGAAATGTCGTTTAATAGTAAGGTTTCTAACAAATTTGTTTACATCCTTGATGGTTTGAAACAGATCAGCTCGACTGGAAGGTACAAAATTTAAGCCCCTTCCCAGTAAATCCAAATGATTTTTCGTCAAAATACATGCTGATAGATTTATTACATCAAATTGTGTTGACACATTAGATATAATGGGAATAGTATTGGAAGAAAGTGAGTCACAATGGGGAGAGACATTTGTTAATGATGAAAAAACTTTCTCCTTTTCATACGTTTTGGATACCTTGGTCCTCCTACGTCCTCTCCTACCCCTATTCTTATTGGTCGCTGTGTGCTGGCGCCGACCAATGAGAATAGCGCCTCACTTACAGCGGTAAATGTGAAACTCAAAGTCCTCCATTATATCTCAATGGGAAGTGAGGCGCTATTCTCATTGGTCGCTGTGTGCTGGCGCCGACCAATGAGAATAGCGCCTCACTTACAGCGCTAAATTTGAAACTCAAAGTCCTCCATTATATCTCAATGGGAAGTGAGGCGCTATTCTCATTGGTCGCTGTGTGCTGGCGCCGACCAATGAGAATAGCGCCTCACTTACAGCGGTAAATTTGAAACTCAAGGTCCTCCATTATATCTCAATGGGAAGTGAGGCGCTATTCTCATTGGTCGCTGTGTGCTGGCGCCGACCAATGAGAATAGCGCCTCACTTACAGCGGTAAATTTGAAACTCAAAGTCCTCCATTATATCTCAATGGGAAGTGAGGCGCTATGCTCATTGGTCGGCGCCAGCACACAGCGACCAATGAGCATAGCGCCTCATTTCCCATTGAGATATAATGGAGGACTTTGAGTTTCAAATTTAGCGCTGTGAGGCACTATTCTCATTGGTCGGCGCCAGCACACAGCGACCAATGAGAATAGCGCCTCACTTCCCATTGAGATATAATGGAGGACTTTGAGTTTAAAATTTACCGCTGTAAGTGAGGCGCTATGCTCATTGGTCGCTGTGTGCTGGCGCCGACCAATGAGCATAGCGCCTCACTTCCCATTGAGATACATGGAGGACTTTGAGTTTCAAATTTACCGCTGTAAGTGAGCCGGTATTCTCATTGGTCGGTGGCAGCAGACAGAGACCAATGAGAATAGCGCCTCACTTACAGCGGTAAATTTGAAACTCAAAGTCATCCATTATATGTCAATGGGAAGTGAGACGCTATTCTCATTGGTCGCTGTGTACTGGCGCCCACCAATGAGAATAGCGCCTCACTTACAGCGGTAAATGTGAAACTCAAAGTCCTCCATTATATCTTAATGGGAAGTGAGGCGCTATTCTCATTGGTCGCTGTGTGCTGGCGCCGACCAATGAGAATAGCGCCTCACTTACAGCGGTAAATTTGAAACTCAAAGTCCTCCATTATATCTCAATGGGAAGTGAGGCGCTATTCTCATTGGTCGGCGCCAGCACACAGCGACCAATGAGCATAGCACCTCACTTCCCATTGAGATATAATGGAGGACTTTGAGTTTCAAATTTACCACTGTAAGTGAGGCGCTATGCTCATTGGTCGGCGCCAGCACACAGCGACCAATGAGCATAGCGCCTCACTTCCCATAGAGATAGATGGAGGACTTTGAGTTTCAAATTTACCGCTGTAAGTGAGGCGCTATGCTCATTGGTCGCGTGTGTGCTGGCGCCGACCAATGAGAATAGCGCCTCACTTCCCATAGAGATATAATGGAGGCTAACGCCGGTCGTCTCCCGGCTGGCTCGCCGCGATCCTCCCGCATAGGGTGGCCATCTTGGTCCACCCTGTGCGGGTGGAGCTGGCCGAATATCCGACCACAACACTACGGAAGTGGCTTCGGGTTTGGCCGGAAGTGGCTTCGGGCTTTATATAATAGATATGACAAAGGAAGCTTTATGTGCTTATAAACTATAAGTGCTAAATATGTTATATATTTAGTAGAAAAACAATTACAAAAATTATAATAGTAATGATAATAGTAATAATAGTAATATTTGTGCTCAGTGAATAACCATTCTTTTTTGTTTATTTTTTAAAAAAAGACAGGGAATTGATGGACACCTTTGTATTGGAAGAGAAGAGAAAAATAATTTCATGCACCTAATCTGTGTCTTGTTTGCCCATAAATGGATAAACACAGAAATTAATTTGTATAATTTACATCACTTGTATCTTTATATATATGAATTAATCATTTAGAATGAAGTCATTTCTATTAAAATATTTATTCGATTTTGTTTGACTTATAATTATTATGAACTAATGAATAAAAAAATAAAATCCATTAGTTTATGTCATTATATCATGGGGACTCACATTACTATAGATTTATCACCTAGACCATATTTGTGAAGTCAAAAGAACTCACAAATATGGTGGTTGGGTGTATCAAACCCTCACCCCTATGTGGATGATTTTCAATGAATATATGGATCAAAATCCAGCTGACAGTTTCTTCTGTCTATTGGGGGCTTTAACATACTCTAATACCGACAATAGGCTGTAACCCATTTGATGATTTACTTTCTGTTGGGAATACATCTACTTATATAATCAGAAGTTGGGAATTCGGGCACTGTAGCCGAATCCCAAGCTCCTTTGCGCGACTGCGAGCGATCACGCGAAGCGTCATCGCGAGCCGCAGCCGCACTACCCTTAAAAAAAAAAAAAATATGCTCACCTCTCCCTAGCCCCCGCCGTCTCCCGCCGTCTTCCTCCTGGCTCCCAGTGGCTCCCGCAGGCTCCCAGTGTCTGCAGAGCTCTTCTACTGCAGTCCAGGACCTGTGGTGATGTCACGTGACACCAGGTTACTCCATGGTAACCTGGTGTCACGTGACTGTGACATCACCACAGGTCCTGAACTAGCAGTAGAAGAGCTCTGCAGACACTGGGAGCCTGCGGGAGCCACTGGGAGCCAGGAGGAAGACGGCAGGAGACGGCGGGGGCTAGAGGAGAGGTGAGCATTAACTTTTTTTTTTTTATTTTAACCCCTGCCTTACTGTTTGGAGACGTTTTACTGTACTGAGCATGCTCAGTACAGTAAAAGCCTCCTACAGCTCCCCATCCTCACAGCCTCCTCCAGCCTCACAGCCTACTCCAGCCTCACATCCTCCTCCAGCCTCACAGCCTCTCCAGCCTCACAGCCTTCTCCAGCCTCACAGCCTCCTCCTGCCTCACAGCCTCCTCCAGCCTCACAGACTCACAGCCTCCTCCAGCCTCACAGACTCCTCCAGCCTCATAGCCTCCCCATCCTCACAGCCTCCTCCAGCCTCACAGCCTCCTCCAGCATCACAGCCTCCTCCAGTCTCACAGCCTCCTCCAGCCTCACAGCCTCCTCCTGCCTCACAGCCTCCTCCAGCATCACTGCCTCCTCCAGCCTCACAGACTCACAGCCTCCTCCAGCCTCAGCCTCTTCCAGCCTCACACCCTCCTCCAGCCTCACACCCTCCTCCAGCCTCACAGCCTCCTCCAGCCTCCACCCTCCTCCAGCCTCACACCCTCCTCCAGCCTCACATCCTCCTCCAGCCTCACAGCCTCCTCCAGCCTCATAGCCTCCCCATCCTCACAGCCTCCTCCAGCCTCACAGCCTCCTCCAGCATCACAGCCTCCTCCAGCCTCACAGCCTCCTCCTGCCTCACAGCTCCTCCTGCCTCACAGCCTCCTCCAGCATCACTGCCTCCTCCAGCCTCACAGACTCACAGCCTCCTCCAGCCTCAGCCTCCTCCAGCCTCACACCCTCCTCCAGCCTCACACCCTCCTCCAGCCTCACAGCCTCCTCCAGCATCACAGCCTCCCCATCCTCACAGCCTCCTCCAGCCTCACAGCCTCCTCCAGCCTCACAGCCTCCTCCAGCCTCATAGCCTCCCCATCCTCACAGCCTCCTCCAGCCTCACAGCCTCCTCCAGCGTCACAGCCTCCTCCAGCCTCACAGCCTCCTCCTGCCTCACAGCCTCCTCCTGCCTCACAGCCTCCTCCAGCATCACTGCCTCCTCCAGCCTCACAGACTCACAGCCTCCTCCAGCCTCAGCCTCCTCCAGCCTCACACCCTCCTCCAGCCTCACACCCTCCTCCAGCCTCACAGCCTCCTCCAGCATCACAGCCTCCCCATCCTCACAGCCTCCTCCAGCCTCACAGCCTCCTCCAGCCTCACAGCCTCCTCCAGCCTCATAGCCTCCCCATCCTCACAGCCTCCTCCAGCCTCACAGCCTCCTCCAGCGTCACAGCCTCCTCCAGCCTCACAGCCTCCTCCTGCCTCACAGCCTCCTCCTGCCTCCACAGCCTCCTCCAGCATCACTGCCTCCTCCAGCCTCACAGACTCACAGCCTCCTCCAGCCTCCGCCTCCTCCAGCCTCACACCCTCCTCCAGCCTCACACCCTCCTCCAGCCTCACAGCCTCCTCCAGCATCACAGCCTCTCCCATCCTCACAGCCTCCTCCAGCCTCACAGCCTCCTCCAGCCTCACATCCTCCTCCAGCCTCACAGCCTCCTCCAGCCTCATAGCCTCCCCATCCTCACAGCCTCCTCCAGCCTCACAGCCTCCTCCAGCGTCACAGCCTCCTTCAGTCTCACAGCCTCCTCCAGTCTCACAGCCTCCTCCATCCTCACAGCCTCCCCATCCTCACAGCCTCCTCCAGCCTCACAGCCCCCTCCAGCCTCACAGCCTCCTCCACCCTCACAGCCTCCTCCAGCCTCACAGCCTCCTCACAGCCTCCCCATCTGCACACCCTCCTCCAGCCTCCCATCCTCACAGCCTCCTCCAGCCTCCTCCAGCCTCACAGCCTCCTCCAGCCTCACAGCCTCCTCCAGCCTCAGTTTCCTCCAGCCTCACAGACTCACAGCCTCCTCCAGCCTCACAGCCTCCTCCAGCCTCACAGCCTCCTCTATCCTCACTGCTTCCTCCAACCTCACAGCCTCCTCCAGCCTCACAGCCTCCTCCAGCCTCACTGCCTCCTCCAGCCTCACTGCCTCCTCCAGCCTCACAGCCTCCTCCTGCCTCACAGCCTCCTCCATCCTCACAGCCTCCTCCATCCTCACAGCCTCCCCATCCTCACAGCCTCCTCCAGCCTCACAGCCTCCTCCAGCCTCACAGCCTCCTCCAGCCTCATAGCCTCCCCATCCTCACAGCCTCCTCCAGCCTCACAGCCTCCTCCAGCATCACAGCCTCCTCCAGTCTCACAGCCTCCTCCAGCCTCACAGCCTCCTCCTGCCTCACAGCCTCCTCCAGCATCACAGCCTCCTCCAGCCTCACAGACTCACAGCCTCCTCCAGCCTCACAGCCTCCTCCAGCCTCACAGCCTCCTCCAGCCTCACACCCTCCTTCAGCCTCACAGCCTCCTCCAGCATCACAGCCTCCCCATCCTCACAGCCTCCTCCAGCCTCACAGCCTCCTCCAGCCTCACAGCCTCCTCCAGACTCACAGCCTCTCCAGCCTCACAGCCTCCTCCATCCTCACAGCCTCCTCCAGCCTCACAGCCTCCTCACAGCCTCCCATCCGCACACCCTCCTCCAGCCTCCCCATCCTCACAGCCTCCTCCAGCCTCACAGCCTCCTCGAGCCTCACAGACTCACAGTCTCCTCCAGCCTTACAGCCTCCTCCACCCTCACAGCCTCCTCTATCCTCACTGCCTCCTCCAGCCTCACAGCCTCCTCCAGCCTCACAGCCTCCTCCAGCCTCACAGCCTCCCCATCCTCACAGCCTCCTCCAGCCTCACAGCCTCCTCCAGCCTCACAGGCTCCTCCAGCCTCACACGCTCCTCCAGCCTTACAGCCTCCTCCAGCATCACAGCCTCCCCATCCTCACAGCCTCCTCCATCCTCACAGCCTCCTCCAGCCTCACATCCTCCTCCAGCCTCACAGACTCCTCCAGCCTCATAGCCTCCCCATCCTCGCAGCCTCCTCCAGCCTCACAGCCTCCTCCAGCCTCACAGCCTCCTCCAGCATCACAGCCTCCTCCAGCCTCACACCCTCCTCCAGCCTCACAGCCTCCTCCAGCATCACAGCCTCCTCCAGCATCACAGCCTCCCCATCCTCACAGCCTCACAGCCCCCTCCATCCTCACAGCCTCCTCCAGCCTCACAGCCTCCTCCATCCTCACAGCCTCCTCCATCCTCACAGCCTCCTCCAGCCTCACAGCCTCTTCCAGCCTCACAGCCTCCTCCATCCTCACAGCCTCCTCCAGCCTCACAGCCTCCCCATCCTCGGGGACATCCGGCAACAGCCAATGGGAGTGAGCGGACCGTGTCAGCCTGCAAAGCCTGACACGCCCCGCTCACTCCCATTGCCCGCCCCCGCCGCCCCTGCAAGCGGATTGGGCGCTGTGTTGTACACACAGGACGCCCATCCCATTGGCCAGGACTTGGCGTCCTAGACCAATCGGATGGCCGTCCTGTCTTTACCACACACCCCCAATCCGTTCCTTCCGCTCAGGTCACATGTGTGACCTGAGGGCAAGAACTGATCCCTCTCTGCATCACCCAACCCGCCGCAGAGGACAATGCCGTGTGACTGGGGCTGCGATCAGCCCCAGCAGGCAGCCACGTCCTGCCGCCGAGCGGTGATGTCACCCCTCCAGCCGCATCTCTCCTCACCCCTCCAGCCGGACCTCTCCTCACCCCTCCAGCCGGACCTCTCCTCACCCCTCCATCTGGACCTCTCTTCACCACTCCAGCCTCTGCTCTCCTCACCCCTCCAGCCTCTGCTCCCCTCACTCCTCCAGCCTCCCGCCACATCATACTCTGCTATCCACAGAGCCCCCTCTATACTCTGACACCCACAGAGCCGCCTGTATACTCTCCTACCCACACAGCCGCCTGTATACTCTGCTACCCACAGAGCTGCCTCTATACTCTGCTACCCACAGAGCCGCCTCTATACTCTGCTACCCACAGACCCGCCTGTATTCTCTGCTACCCACAGAGCCGTTTCTATATTCTGCTACCCACAAAGCCGCCTCTATACTCTGCTACCCACAGAGCCGCCTCTATACTCTGCTACCCACAGACCCGCCTGTATACTCTGCTACCCACGGAGCCGCCTATATACTCTGCTACCCACAGAGCCGCCTGTACAATCTGCTACCCACAGAGCCTTCTCTATACTCTGCTACACACAGAGCCGCCTGTATACTCTGCTACCCACAGAGCCGCCTGTATACTTTCCTACCCAGAGAGCCGCCTGTATAATCTGCTACCCTCAGAGCAGTCTGTATACTCTGCTACCCACAGACCCGCCTGTATATTCTGCTACCCGCAGAGCCCCATGTATACTCTGCTAGCCACTCACCCACCTGTATACACACTATTCATTTCACCGCGCTCCCGATGCAATTGCATCGGGCCTTTTTACTAGTTCATATAATAAGGTAGAGTTATCTATACATCACTGAGAATGGTAAAGATGTTTTTCACATATATAAGAGTACATGGATTGAGGAACTGCATTGCCGGCAATTTATTAATGTAACCGCTTTTGTGAATGAATATACTAACGATCCAGGTCTAATGCTCTCTTATATATGTGAAAAACATCTTTACCAGGTGTAGCAGGTGTGCGGTCATCATCCATAAGCTCCACATTGACATTTCCTTACTTGGTCCCCCAGTCCAACTGAACATGTGCCAGGGGATGTCAAAGCGCTGACCATCAGCCAGGTAAATGGTTACTTGGTGACCTGGTAAATGGTCTTCTGGGGGAACAATATCTGGGCTTACCAGGTTGATGGAAAAAACAGTGTTTCAAAGTCCCTGGGCCTATATGTCACCAGCCTTGACCAGCTGGCCTGGCAGATGGGCTCCAGGCATGGGGCCCGGCTTTGGAGACAATCTTTGTCTATATGTCCAAAGAACCCATGTGTGAAATAGCACTATGGATTGGACAAGGGACAGGCCTTTTTTGTAGACCTTTGTCCTGGTGGGGCTTCTGCTGGGTAGCGTGGTAATCCTACTCGAGTGGCTAGTGCTAGCAGTAAATCAACTGGAATTCCCAAAACTAATTTCAGAATACAAGCCTTCTCCACTCTCGAGGCTTTGGGTGTCAATGCGGCCAACAAATCCTTGATTTGGGCTGCTTGGTACAGGGTTGTTTCCAGCCTGTCACTGCATCCATGATGTGTCACACAGTTTAAATACTCTGGGTCAGCTGGGTCCTCATCATCCTCCACATCATTTTGAACATCCAATGGACCAATTCCTTGTTAAATCTAACCAGTTGTCCGTTGTCCCTGTATTCAATCTATCGAATCTGGCATAGCTCCTCTAGTAGCCATTTACTGCTTAGGCTGTATGACCATTTCGGTCCTCTTCCCAAGGCTGAGGTGTGGGGTTGGACATGGCAGGCAGCTGGACTGATAGCTACAGCTTGTGCTGACCAACGTGAGATATCAGCAGCAGGAAGGAGGGACACTAAGGAGCTGTCAATAAGGCATTGGGGAAGAGTGTGAGTTAATATAAAATAAAAGAGAGGTTTGATTTGGACATCGGCTACTTGCATTATTTACGAGCGGAAGATTTTGGCAGCGCGGACTGTGGCACACCTTCCTTTCCAAAGCTTCAGATTTCGTCTACCCGTGTGGAGACGGTGGAAGTCCAGCAGCAGCCATCAGGATACTCATCCTATCAGGTCTATTAACCAGTTGTGGGTGGCACAACTGGAATAGGTGAGTGACGATTTCTTACTCACCTGCTTTGATTTAGTGTCGAGTGATAAGGGCACTATTGCGCCTCTTGTCCCCCCCCCTTTTTCTTTTAATATTTCATAATGGATTACGGTGGCTCACTCTTGTGCATGTATATAAATATGAGGTAGTTGCTGCACCTACGGACTGGCACACAGAACGGCACAGGAGTCAATCACATCTGTACTGTGTGGATATGAATGGTCTTATAAATTCAGATCATGTGAATGTAGTCTTACTCTGCTACTCATTTTTGTGTTCTCATTAAAATAAATGGAAATGCTTATTTTTTCTCTTTCTATGGCCTATTGTCAAAAGACCCAGTTGTCATAATGCAATTTTTCTTTCTTTTCCCCTTAAATGTAATGCATACTACACCATGTTCCAAATTATTATGCATATTGGTTTTAAGTGTCATAGGGTCTTTTTTTTGTCAATGAAACCCATTGATGGTATTGTATCTCAGGGTTCTTTGGATCACTGAAATCAATCTCAGATACCTGTGATAATTAGGTTGGCAGGTGAGCCCAATAAAAGGAAAACTGGATGTTCCACAATATTGAGCAGGACACAGTTATCAAGTAACATGGGAAAGAAAAAGGATCCATCTGCTGCCAAAAAGCAACAAATAGTGCAATGTTTTTGACAAGGGATGAAAACATTAGATATTGCACGAAAACTTAAGCGTGATCATCATACTGTGAAGAGATTTGTGGCTGATTCTGAGCACAGACGTGTTTCTGCAGATAAAGGCAGAATGAGGAAGGTTTCTGCCAGGCAACTTCATTAAGATTAAGAGAGCAGCTGCTAAAAAGGCCTTACAAACCAGCAAAAAGATATTTAAGCTGCTAGTGCCTCTGGAGTCCCTTGAACCTCAAGGTGTAGGATCCTTCAAAGGCTTGCTGTGGTGCATAAACCTACTATTCGGCCACCCCTAAACAGTGCTCACAAGCAGAAATGGTTGTAGTGGGCCCAGGCTAATTTTCAAACAGTCTTGTTTACTGATGAGTGCCCAGCAACCCTAGATGGCCCAGATGGATAGAGTAGTGGATGGTTGGTTGATGGCCACCATGTCCCAACAAGGCTGTAACATCAGCAAGGAGGTGGAGGAGTCATGTTTTGGGCCGGAATCATTGGGAAACAGCTGGCAGGCCCCATTAAGGTTCCAGAAGGTGTGGAAATGACCTCTGCAAAGTATATAGAGTTTCTGACTGAGACCTTTCTTATATGGTACAAAAAGCAAAAATGTGCCTTCAGGAGCAAAATCATCTTCATGCATGACAATGCACCATCTCATGCTGCAAAGAATACATCTGTGATTTTGACTGCTATGGGCATAAAAGGAGATAAACTCATGGTGTGGCAATCATATTCCCCTGACCTCAACCCTATAGAGAACCTTTGGAGTATAATCAAGCAAAAGATCTATGAGGGTGGGAGGCAGTTCACATCAAAACAGCAGCTCTAGGAGGCTATTCTGACATCATGCAAAGAAATACAAGCAGAAACTCTCCAGAAACTCACAAGTTCAATGGATGCCATAATTGTGAAGGTGATATCAAAGAAGGGTTCCTATGTTAACATGTAACTTGCCCTGTTAGGATGTTTTGGAGCTAAATAGCTTTTTATTTCAGTGAATGTAACCTCCTAATGCTGCAAATTCAACAAATGAGTACCGTATATACTTGTGTATAAGCCGAGTTTTTCAGCCCAAAAATTGGGCTGAAAAGTCCCCCCCTCGGCTTATACACGGGTCAATCCGGTGGTGGGGGCTCTGTCCGGGGCTGGGGAGGCTGGAGGAGGCGGGGGGAGGCTGCTGTATGAGCGCCTGTGGTGGGGGCTGTGTCCAGGGCCGCTCATTGTATATGCACTGCTTCCCCCTGTCAATCAGCGGCAGGGGGAAGCAGTGCATATCTAAATATCTGGCCCCCAAATGCTGGCACTCGCCCCCCTCCGTTGTAAGGCCCCCCGGCTTCTTAACTTACCATCCCTGGTATTCTGCGCCGCTCCGGTCCCTCCGTGCTCCCGTCCTCAGTGTTCCCGTCCTCGGCAGCATCCGGGGTCATGTGACCGGCCGGTAGCATGACGTCATCGCTACGCGACGGCCGGGGACCCAGGATGCAGCCGACGACGGAAGCATGGAGGACGGAGCATGGAGGACCGGCGCGGTGCAAAAGACCAGGGATGGTAAGTTAAGCAGCGGGGGGGCCCTTACAACGGAGGGGGGCAAGTGCCAGCATTTGGGGGCCTGTATACCACTGGGGCTGCTATATACCACTGGGGCTGCTATATACCACACCACTGGGGCTGCTATATACCACTGGGGCTGCTGTATACCACACCACTGGGGCTTCTATATACCACTGGGGCTGCTGTATATACAGCTGGTGCCTGTATATACCACTGGGGAGGCTGCTGTAATACTGCTGGGGCCTGTATATACCACTGGGGAGGCTGCTGTAATACTGCTGGGGCCTGTATATGCCCCTGGGGAGGCTGCTGTATACTACCACTGGGGAGGCTGATGTATACTACCACTGGGGAGGCCTGTATACCACTGGGGGGGCCTGTATACCACACTGCTGGGGGCTGTATACCTGTACTGGGGTCCACCCTCGGCTTATACACGAGACAATAGGTTTTCCCAGGTTTTGGGGGCAAAAGTAGGGGGGTCGGCTTTTACACGAGTATATACGGTATTTTCAGTTCTTTTAAATATATCAAATGTTTAGAAACTCTACTGTGCCTAATAATTTGGAACAGTTCATTTAGAGGTTTTGTTACTTTTGAAGATTATACTGTTATCATTGGGAGGTTTCTTCAATAAAATTCAAGGTATACTCTGACGGGTGATGACTTTTATTACACTGACTGTCATTTGCACTGAACATTTAGGAAAATCAGAGAAAAAGAACATTTGCATAATAATTTGGAACATGGTGTATTTATTATATGCTGCAGGAGATTCCCACTAAAAAAGGTTTCCATTGGATAAATACACAGATTCTAGCACTTATTTTGCTCTGAATTTCATCCTTTATATTGCAGTTGGCAAATTAATGGATGATACACTTGGTATTCTGATGTGAGAATCCACATGATGCCTTCAAATCTGCTCCTAAGGTTTGGAATCAGAGGAATGGTAAGACGTAGAGGACTAGCATGAACAAGCTCCAGTTGGAATGTTATAAAAAGAGATTGTGATGAATGCAAACAAATAAAATCCCAGTGAAATCCACTACACTGACAGATATGTTCCATCCACATGGTTTAAATATGAAAGGTAATAAAAAGGGCAAAGTTACTGTGAACAAGCACACGTGACATTTTGCACTAAAGGGAATCTGTCAGGTCAAAAATCCATATGTAACTGCTATCATTTTCTAATTCATTTATCTAAGCTCTCTCTATTCATGTATTTCTATTATTTATACTTGCCTTCTATTCTCTTGTAACTTCAAAATAAAAGATTAATTCCATCTGTCAATCACAGTGAGCTCTCTGCTGCCCACTCCCCAAGGAATGAATATTCATACATCATTACACTGTCCTGCCCTTCTCCTCTGATCTGTATGTTGTGTGACTTATTGCAGAGCAGAAAGGAGGGGTGAGATGTTTACTCTTAGCTGCAGCTCTTCAAGTCGTTGTCTTTATTTGAGGCATGTGTGTAGTGTGAGAAGTCTGAGATATTTCTATGTAATAAAAACATTTGATAATTTGCTCAGCTTATACACACATGACATGTATTCAACAACAACCAACATTTATATAATAGAAATCTCTTACAGATAGAACACAGTGCAAGGCAAAACACCTCCCAGATCTAGGATATGGTATTTTAGTGTTCCCTTCACTTTTTTGAGCAGTGTACATGGAACAAGCTAATTCTATTGCCAGTCAAGTACCATATTTTTCTGATTATAAGATGCACTTCTTTTTCCCCCAAATTGGGGGGAAAACAGGTGCGTTTTACAATCAGAATCTTAAAAATATCTTACCCGGGGTGGGGTTGCGGTGGTGGAGCACACAGAACATGATGGCGCCCACCACACGCCATCGCCACTAATCTCCGGTCCCACCACTCTGCCCCATCCTCCGTGGATCCGTGATGCCTGCCTCTGGCACCCCTGCTCCACCACCGCAAACCCCTTTGGTAAGCCATGGTGGGTCCAGGAGGGGGATATATATGTACACCAGAAAGGGGGACACCTACCAAAGGATGAGGGACATATACACCAGGATGGGGGGGACCAAAGGATGGGGGACATATACACCAGGATGGAGGAGCCATGTACCAAAGGATGGGGGACCATATACACCAGGATGGGGGACATAAACACGGATTGTAAAATGGACACTGGCATTATAAGACGGACCTTAGTTAACTTTAAAAAAAATGTTTTTTTCTGTTTTCCTTCACCAAATTTGGGGTGTGTCTTATAAAGCGAAAAATATGGTATATTAAGCTACTTTCCAATTTGTAATATATTTACTTACTGCATCGATCACCGTCATTGAGCTAGTGATGCAACAGTTAATATCGTGATTGACCACTTGTGAGAGGAGGTCTGAATACTTTGCACACCAAAGCATAATTGCATGTTAATTTATGAGTATTTTACCCCCAGTTGCAGCATTGTATGTATTTTATGCATAGTTTTATGACAGTTGCAGAATTGTATGTATTTACAGAAACCTTTGGTGCAATGTGATACCAGTATGACATTATATATATATATATATATATATATAGGGTCTAGATGGTGTCCGCCCACTTAGTAGTGGGGTAGGGTGGACAAGGAGGGCTTGGGTGTCAGCGATAGGACTCGTCGGACCTGAAGTCACTTTGTCGCAGTCGACGAGCAAGCAGACATTGGCCAATGTGTGTACTAAGAACTTCAGATTTTAAAAAAATTAGAATTTTGAGTTTTTTGAAAAAAACGTAAGTTTTAAAATTTTTTCTCATATATATATATAGCTTGTCAGCATATGTACATCATTGGTAGCAGCTGAGTGCTGCAAGGTCTTTTTCTAGTATATTGATCCAGCATCCCTGCTGGCACCAGTTCACATTGTCTGTGAGTGCTGTGCAGTTTTTTTCCCTTTTGTATCGTGTGGAGTGGCTGGCTCCATTACTGCAATGTGCACCCTCGTTGCAAACAGGTGATCTAGGGTCTAGATGGTGTCCGCCCACTTAGTAGTGGGGTAGGGTGGACAAGGAGGGCTTGGGTGTCAGCGATAGGACTCGTCGGACCTGAAGTCACTTTGTCGCAGTCGACGAGCAAGCAGACATTGGCCAATGTGTGTACTAAGAACTTCAGATTTTAAAAAAATTAGAATTTTGAGTTTTTTGAAAAAAACGTAAGTTTTTACATTTTTTCTCATACAGTTAGGGCCAGAAATATTTGGACAGTGACACAATTTTCGCGAGTTGGACTCTGCATGCCACCACATTGGATTTGAAATGAAACCTCTACAACAGAATTCAAGTGCAGATTGTAACGTTTAATTTGAAGGGTTGAACAAAAATATCTGATAGAAAATGTAGGAATTGTACACATTTCTATACAAACACTCCACATTTTAGGAGGTCAAAAGTAATTGGACAAATAAACATAACCCAAACAAAATATTTTTATTTTCAATATTTTGTTGCGAATCCTTTGGAGGCAATCACTGCCTTAAGTCTGGAACCCATGGACATCACCAAACGCTGGGTTTCCTCCTTCTTAATGCTTTGCCAGGCCTTTACAGCCGCAGCCTTCAGGTCTTGCTTGTTTGTGGGTCTTTCCGTCTTAAGTCTGGATTTGAGCAAGTGAAATGCATGCTCAATTGGGTTTAGATCTGGTGATTGACTTGGCCATTGCAGAATGTTCCACTTTTTTGCACTCATGAACTCCTGGGTAGCTTTGGCTGTATGCTTGGGGTCATTGTCCATCTGTACTATGAAGCGCCGTCCAATCAACTTTGCAGCATTTGGCTGAATCTGGGCTGAAAGTATATCCCGGTACACTTCAGAATTCATCCGGCTACTCTTGTCTGCTGTTATGTCATCAATAAACACAAGTGACCCAGTGCCATTGAAAGCCATGCATGCCCATGCCATCACGTTGCCACCACCATGTTTTACAGAGGATGTGGTGTGCCTTGGATCATGTGCCGTTCCCTTTCTTCTCCAAACTTTTTTCTTCCCATCATTCTGGTACAGGTTGATCTTTGTCTCATCTGTCCATAGAATACTTTTCCAGAACTGAGCTGGCTTCTTGAGGTGTTTTTCAGCAAATTTAACTCTGGCCTGTCTATTTTTGGAATTGATGAATGGTTTGCATCTAGATGTGAACCCTTTGTATTTACTGTCATGGAGTCTTCTCTTTATTGTTGACTTAGAGACAGATACACCTACTTCACTGAGAGTGTTCTGGACTTCAGTTGATGTTGTGAACGGGTTCTTCTTCACCAAATAAAGTATGCGGCGATCATCCACCACTGTTGTCATCCGTGGACGCCCAGGCCTTTTTGAGTTCACAAGCTCACCAGTCAATTCCTTTTTTCTCAGAATGTACCCAACTGTTGATTTTGCTACTCCAAGCATGTCTGCTATCTCTCTGATGGATTTCTTCTTTTTTTTCAGCCTCAGGATGTTCTGCTTCACCTCAATTGAGAGTTCCTTTGACCGCATGTTGTCTGGTCACAGCAACAGCTTCCAAATGCAAAACCACACACCTGGAATCCACCCCTGACCTTTTAACTACTTCATTGATTACAGGTTAACGAGGGAGACGCCTTCAGAGTTAATTGCAGCCCTTAGAGTCCTTTGTCCAATTACTTTTGGTCCCTTGAAAAAGAGGAGGCTATGCATTACAGAGTTATGATTCCTAAACCCTTTCTCCGATTTGGATGTGGAAACTCTCATATTGCAGCTGGGAGTGTGCACTTTCAGCCCATATTATATATATAATTGTATTTCTGAACATGTTTTTGTAAACAGCTAAAATAAGAAAACTTGTGTCACTGTCCAAATATTTCTGGCCCTAACTGTATATATATATAGCTTGTCAGCATATGTACATCATTGGTAGCAGCTGAGTGCTGCAAGGTCTTTTTCTAGTATATATATATATATATATATATATATATATATATATATATATATATACACTAGCTGTACTACCCGGCTACGCCCGGGTTAATAAATAACTGATGTTAGCTATAACAAAATAGAATTTGAATGTGTCATATTAATGACCTGTAGGAAAATAGAAGCGGAGTTGTGATTGGTTGCTATAGGCAGTCTGATAAATCTCCAGCCAACAGTAAACCCTCCCCCGGCCGGGCAGTAGTATATGTTACCTCACACATTCACATAATAGAAAGCTCATGTGACTGACATTTACCTTAATTCCCTATATGGAACATGTGTTGCACATTGGCTGTTTTTAATCAGATATTTATTTTTGGAAATTAAAGATAGCACACGTATGAGGCGAGTTGTGTAAGGCGATTTATGCACATCTGTGTCTGTGTGGTATGTGTGTCCCTGGGGTGTGTGTGTGTCCCTGAGGGGTGAGTGCATTTGATCCTATAGGGTGTGTCTGTGTCTCTGTGGGGGATGTCTGTGTGGTGTGTGTGTCTCTTTGTGGTGTGTGAACCTGTGGGGTGAGTGCATGTGTCGCTATAGGGTGTGTGTGTGTCCCCGTGGGGGGGGGTGTCTCTGTGTTGTGTGTGTCTCTTTGTGGTGTGTGTGTTTGTGTTCGGGTGCGTGGTGTGTATCCAATGTTGGGGCTGCACCTATACACTTTCTGTTACTCTTTGTGTGCGTGTGGTGTATACATGTCCCCGTGCGTGGTGAATATCCCATGTTGGGGGCCCACCTTAGTGACTATATGCTGGTATATGCTGTTAGCCTTTGGCGCTGTCATTAAGCCCCTCTCATTCACAACTGTCATCTGGTAACTGTCACTTTTTCCCCATTATGTAGATAGGGGCAAAATTGTTTGGTGAACTGGAACGCGCAGGGTTAAAATTTCACCTCACAACATAGCCTATGACGCTCTCGGGGTCCATATATGTGACTGTGCAAAATTTTGTGGCTGTAGTTGTGACGGTGTAGATGCCAATCCCGGATATACATACACACATTCAGCTTTATATATTAGATACACTACCATACAAAAGTTTGGGGTCACCCAGGCAGTTTTGTGTTTTCCATGAAAACCCATACTTTTATTTATCAAATGAGTCGCAAAATGAATAGAAAATATAGTCCAGACATTGCCAAGGTTAGAAATAATGATTTTTACTTGAAATAATAATATTCTCTTAACTTTGCTTTCATCAAAGAATGCTCCCTTTGCATCAATTACAGCATTGCAGACCTTTGGCATTCTAGCTGTTAATTTGCTGAGGTAATCTTGAGAAATTTCACCCCATGTTTCCTGTAGCCCCTCCCACAAGTTGGATTGGCTTGATGGGCACCTTTTGCGTACCATACGGTCAAACTGCTCCCACAACAGCTCAATGGGGTTGAGATCTGGTGACTCCAATACAGATAGAATACCAGCTGCCTGCTTCCTCCCTAAATAGTTCATGCATAATTTGGAGGTATGCTTTGGGTCATTATCCTGTTATAGGATGAAATTAGCTCCAATCAAACGCTGTCCACAGAATATGGCATGGAGTTGCAAAATGGAGTGATAGCCTTCCTTATTCAAAATCCCCTTTACCTTCTACAAATCTCCCACTTTACCACCACCTAAGCAAACCCAGACCATCACATTACCTCCGCCATCTTTTCAGTTGTTCTGTGTCTCACAAATGTTCTGTTGTGTGATCCAAACACCTCAAACTTTGATTCGTCTGTCCATAAAAATTTTTCTAATCTTCCTTTGTCCAATGTCTGTGTTCTTTTGCCCATATTAATCTTTTCCTTTTATTAGCCAGTCTCAGATATGGCTTTTCCTTTGCCACTCTGCCCAGAAGGTCAGCATCCTGGAGTCGCCTCTTCACTGTAGACGTTGACACTCGCATTTTGCGGGTACTTTTTAATGAAGCTGGCAGTTGATGAGCTGTGAGGCGTCGATTTCTACAACTAGAGACTCTAATGTACTTGTCTTGTTGCTCAGTTGTGCAGCGGGGCCTCCCACTTCTCTTTCTACTCTGGTTAGAGCCTTTTTGTGCTCTCCTCTGAAGGGAGTAGAACACACCGTTGTAGGAAATCTTCAGTTTCTTAGCAAATTCTCGCATGGAATAGCCTTTATTTCTAAGAACAAGAATAGGCTGTTGAGTTTCACATGAAAGTTCTCTTTTTCTGGCCATTTTGAGAGTTTCATAAAATAAACAAATGTAATGCTCCAAATTCTCAACTAGCTCAAAGGAAGGTCAATTTTATACCTTCTCTAATCAGCCAAACCGTTTTCTGCTGTACTAACACACTTGTACTAGGATTTTCTAAACATCCATTAGCCTTCTTACACAGTTAACAAACACAATGTACCATTAAAACACTGGAGTGGTGGTTGTTGGAAATGGGCCTCTATACACCTATGTAGGTATTACATTAAAAACCAGACGTTTGCAGCTAGAAGTCATTTACCACATTAACAATCTATAGAGTGTATTTCTGATTCATTTAATGTTAGCTTCATTGAAAAAAATGTGCTTTTCTTTAAAAAAATAAGGACATTTTTAAATGGCCCCACACTTTTGAACAGTAGTGTATATATTGTTTAAACCAGAAGTTTACATACACTATATAAAAAGACACATATGCATGTTTTTCTCAGTATCTGACATGAAATCCAAATAAATCTTTCCTGTTTTAAATCAATTATGATTACCGTAATCTAATATATAAAGCTGAGTGCATGTGTGAGTGTAGACCTGGGGGCTATATGTAGGGAAGAGCTATGAAGGGGGTGAGAGTGCTGGGAGGAGTAGGGCTATGATACATACAAATACATTACCATTTATGGGTGATATTACCATATATGAGCAGTACGACCATATATGGGCGCTATGCCCGCGCAATGCCGGGCTCTACAGCTAGTTAGTTATATTTGCCAAATTCCAGAATAATGAGAGAGAGAATGTTTGTAGGCATTTTTATAACTTTCTGCAAAGTCGTAAATTTACATACATTAAGATTACTATGCCTTTAAACAATTTGGGACAGCCCATATTATGATGTCATCATGTGTTTGGTTGCTTCAGATAGGTTTACTGGCAAAATCTGAGTTAATTAGAGACACACCTGTGGATGTATTTTAATGCACACCTGAAACACACTGCTTCTTTGTGTAGCATAATGGGAAAGTCTAAAGAAATCAGCCAAGACATCAGGAAGAAAATTATGGACTTGCACAAGCCTGGTTCATCCTTGGGTGCAATTTCCAGATACCCGAAGTACCTTGTTCATCTGTACAAACAATTATTATATGCAACTACAAACAAGATGGGAATGTCCAGCCATTATACCACTCAAGACAGAGACGGGTTCTGTTTCCCAGAGATGAACATGCTTTGGTCTGACATGTGCATATCAACCCAAGAACAAAAGCAAAAGACCTTGTCAAGATGATGGCAAAAGCTGGTAAGATTGTGTCATTATCCAGAGTGAAACAAGTACTGTATAAACATGGGCTGAAAGACCACTCAGGAAATAGCTATTACTCCAAAAGAAACTTAAAAAAGCCAGATTAATTTTTGCAAATGCACACAGGAACAAAGATTTAAGCTTTTGGAGACATGTCCTGTGGCCTGACGAAACTAAAATTTAACTGTTTGGCCGTAATGATCATCGCTACATTTGGAGGAAAAAGGTAGAAGCTTGGAAGCCTAACAACACCATCCCAACTGTGAAACACTGGGGTGGCACCATCATGTTATGGGGTTGTTTTGCTGTAGGAGAGACTGGTGGACTTCTCAAAACTGATAGCATCATGAAGAAATCAGTTTATGTGGCAATACAGAAGCAACATCTCAAGACATCAGCCAGGAAGTTAAAGATTGGGCGGAAATGGGTCTTCAAAAAGGACAATGACCCAAAGCATACTGCCAAACTGGCTACAAAGTGGCTTAAAGATAATAAAGTCATTTTTTTGGAGTGGCCATCACAAAACCCTGATCTCAATCCTATTGAAAATTTATGGGCAAAGATGAAAAGGCAGGTGTGAGCAAAGAGACCTACAAACATGGGTCAATTACACCAGTTCCGTCAGAAGGAATGGGCCCAAATTCCTACCAACTATTGTGAGAAACTTGTGGAAGGATATCCAAAAGGTTTCACCCAAGTCATACAGTTTAAGACAGTGTCCCAATATAATGAATGGTAACAGTGACTTGCAGAATAATAAAATGCTTAAATTCTTATTACTGGCATTTGACAAGAATACATTGAGTCACAAAAACAGTACAATTGCAAAAATATGTTGTAAAAAAAGTAAAGAGAAGCTGCTAAAAGTAGTAAAACAGGTATTTAGTTATAGTTTTTGCAAAAAATGTATACTAGGCCGCTTACCTCGACAAGGTAACCCGTATCAAGCAGTCCCTATCTGATGTATTTAAAAAACCTGACTATGTGTATTGGTACCTATATGAGCAGGATCCAGACAGGTCCAATGTCTGACATGGACTGACTGCAGAAGACGGCTTTTTATGTGCAGGGCTCAAAGGGAGGGGTGGGGACTCCCTTGTCTTGCAGAAAACAAGAAACAAACTAGACAAAAACTGAGCCATTCACACAGTGAACAAATCTGTAAGACATTGTTCACACCACCAAAAGACTGAGTCACAAAAAACAGTCAAATGTGCAAAAATACTCTGTGTAAAAAAAACAGTAAAAAGCAAGTGCTGCTAAAAATGTAGTAAAAAACAGGGTATTTAGTTGATATGTTTTTTGCAAAAATTATCTTTCGTGCAGCATAAAAGATCACTTCACTTTAGGATCGAGCATCTTGTTTGTTCAACAGGTGATTGTCAGCCACAAGATTTTCCATTACACCAGTAGCAAAGTGAAGATATGTTGGTACTGCAACCTTGTACATTAGTAAATTGGCCACTTAATCTGTAATGACAGTGAATTATGTTAAAAAAAAATTGGGAAAAGTAGGTCCTAGTACTGTAGAGCAAGTAAAACATTCCAGTAAGACCATATAAACTGTCTGTGCATTCCTTAGCCATAGAAGTATCTAGCACGGCTGTACATAATAAGCTGTCAATGCATCAGTACTAAGCAAAGCGTGTGCAATGGACAGTGTGAATAGTAATGCAGTAATAATGGCAAGGCTGGGCCATGGGATGTCACAAAGAATGCATGTGACCTTTAGGGCTTTCTGACACCAAACACAGAGGTTACTCATCAAAGTGACCAAGTGTTTATGAAGTAGAGTCGATATTTCACAGACCAGTGCTCAGGATATGAACACAGAAATGCCTGTTCATTCTGTGCCACTGAGCAGCAAATGTCTTCACAAAACCCGCGCTTCCCCATGAGTCACACACTGCCAATTATGTCTAAATCAATCGGAGGATCACATGAAAGGTACATCTGCTGATGGCATGCATGATCATAATTATTCTTACTGTGCCAATGAATGCCAGCCTTAAATATATGACACAAAATGTTATTTTGCAATACATTTTTTTTTATCAGAACACTATTTTACACATTTGGTGGAAAACATTATTTTTATTCAGACTGGAACGTTGAGAATGTCATCATAGTCATTGCCTGATACATGATAAAAGCCAATTATATGGGGAGCATAGATAGAAACAATCTTTATATATAAACATTTTAATAAATAGATTTCACATTTCAGGTTTTTATACATTACAATTTAGCCTTCTAATAAAAGGGAGCTTTGAGTTACAAAAATAGTATTTGGGGGTTAGTGGAATGTGAATGGTAATGTGGCATCGAAAGCATGCAGTATCTTACAGATGTATATACAGAGTGGATCAATGTATCATTGGGCTTAATGATATTTATGCTATGAAGTGTATTGTTCACTTTGGTCCTAAGTGGAACTGACCTCTATATGGAAGCCTCAATCCTCCAAGCTTTTGGCCCCGGCGGGAATGTCTGTCTATGACAGGTTCACAGGCCTGCGTGCCTCTGGTATATAGCCCCAAACAATATGCCTTTGATCCCTGTAGAGATTATAGGATTATGTGCCCCGTTATCCCATCTAAAGCCACAGGGTGTGAATCTCCCCTGTGTCAGCACCACAGGGTCAGTGTAATTACGCCGAGGGCCGCTACATGTCCTGCCCTCATCCAGAGCTGTGGTCGTTTATTTAGAAAATAGCAAAAAAATTGATGTGTGGGCAACAGGAATTATACAGATAGGGAAGGTGCTCCTCAGGTGATACCTCAGGTGTAAATGGGATGTGTTGGGGGAACCTCTGAATGTTGGGTGATTTAGTCAGTGAGGAATTACTATTCCAGTGCCAAATACTGTGATTATGGTGGGTAGATGGTCTCGTTCATCAAATCCCTCACAACAAGCTGATAATATACCCCTGTTTTGGGTTGACTACACACTCTTCCATGTAATACATCCAAATTTTGGCCATTGAAAAGATCTGGATGTAAAGCGTTACATACATCCCACTGTTTGCTTGTTACAATTTCTCAAAATCTTGCAGTGTTGGCGATACCCTTATTTTTTGTGTGAAACATCTTCCATGCTGACTCTTCCCCAAACTCCAACCACGAAAGTTTCAATTTCACACTCATTTTCTCCACGCGCGATACGGAAATATCCATCCTCTCCCCAGTCCTTGCCCCACGAATTAGCTGCCAACTAAATAGAATGAAAAGAAGATGTAAGTGAATCATATAAATCACAAAAGGTAATAGTAAACAATTGGCACTAGAGACCCCTTCAGGTAGGTTTATAGAAGCATATTTTTGTCTCCTTAAGGAGACAATTAACACTTTCAAAAGAACTTGTCAACTCAAAAAATGCTATTTAGCAGATATAGCCGTAATCTACAGGTACACAGTATTTAAATCATGCTCGTCTGCCTTACTGGAGCAACAGTTACTGGAAAACAAAATGTTGTTCTCCATGTAGCCGCTAGTTTCCAGTCATCGGGCAATGTAAGGAGGTGTTACAGTCTTTACTCCCCAACCCATTGATTGACAGCCCATTCTGCAGGCAAACACATATACTGCAGAGCAGGCTGACAAAGTGATAGGGAGTGATTACAGTGTACTCACTGTATAATGACTGTTCAAACTCCCAATCTTAATGAAGAAGCATGGTGAAGTAAGAGGTGCCCAAGAGCTTCTTAATGAATCAAGTATGTTTTAAAAGTGGACCTCGCCACAAATCTCACTCCAATCAGAGTCTAGAGTAAGAGCTGTGTCCTAAGGTTATCCTCGACTCTTCCCTCTCCTTCAAGCCCCACATCCAGGCCCTCGCCACCTCCTGCCGTCTCCAGCTCAAAAACATCTCCCGGATCCGCACTTTTCTTGACCATGACACTGCTAAAACCCTTATTCACGCTCTCATCATCTCCCGCCTCGACTATTGCAACCTCCTGCTCTCCTGTCTCCCTGCTAACTCCCTTGCACCTCTCCAATCTATCCTAAACTCCGCTGCCCGTCTAATCCATCTGTCCTCCCGCTACTCCCCTGTCTCTCCCCTCTACCAAGCCCTTCATTGGCTCCCTGCTTCCCAGAGATGCTGGTTTAAAACATTAACCGTGACATACAAAGCCATCCACAATCTGTCCCCTCCATACATTTCCGATATGGTCTCCCGATACCTACCCTCGTGCAACCTGCGATCCTCCCAAGAACTCCTCCTCTACTCTCCCCTCATCTCCTCTTTGCACAACCGCATTCAAGATTTCTCCCGGGCATCCCCCATACTCTGGAACTCTCTGCCCCAACACATCAGACATTCTCCCACCCTGGGAACCTTCAAAAGAAGCCTAAAGACCCACCTCTTCCACCAAGCCTAGAACCTCCTATGAGACCCGATGCACCACACCGCTTCACGACCGGCACCTCCCTCTCCTACTGTATCCCCACCTGCCCCTCGTAGATTGTGAGCCCTCACGGACAGGATCTTCTCCCCTCTTGTATCTGTACGACCAAATTGTCCACATTTATTGTACTTGTCCTTGTCTGCCCTTTTAGCATGTAAAGCGCCATGGAATTTAATGGGGCTATATAAATAAATAATGATAATAATAAGGTATACCACAGCTCATGGATAAGACAAGCAGCTGTTGCCACCACCTATCCTGCCCGAGCCACGCCAATTTTGGCAGAGCTAGTTGAAATTGGCATTAAGCTGACAAATGTCACAAAACATTTGTGCAACTTTGTGTGGCATAGAAATGTAATGGCTTTTCAAAGTGTTTTACGCCAGATTTTACTTTGATGAATCAGGGCCTAGTGTCTATTACATGCAGCAAATCTAAGATTCACTATCCAGAGACTAAGGTGCAGAGACTGCTACTTTGTTATATTTACTGATGATAAATCAGATCTTGCTTTGTACATAATATACAACCCATCGCTGTGTACATTTCATGAAATTATATCAATTCGGCATCTATTGCGCTTATATCTAAAGAAAATTGCTAGAATTTATATTACCCAGTATTTCTGTACACCTCCATTAAGAGCCATAGTTTCTCCCCACCTGATAAAGACAGAAGAGAATAAAAGGTCAAATATACTTTCATTGAACCTCATGAACAGTATTCTTGCCAAAGTACATATTGTGCAATGTCTATTTGTTTAATGTAATTTTCTTAGATAAACACATGCTATTCAATTCAGGTTACACTCTATTAAATGACAAACGACCGGAAAACATGTTGCCAACTGGAGGTACTTTTTTTTAATATATATTTTTATTGAAAATTTTAACAATAACACTGACAATGTCAAAACATTGCTCAACATGAGATATTGAAATTGCTTCAATCCATACGCAAGTTGGGTGCACCCGATATCGCTTGACTTGTGTATTATTCCATTTGGAAACATAAATCACAATAGTATTACCAATAACAATTCCTACTTCAGGATGAGACCATCTAAGGCCCCTTTCACATCAGCGTTTTTTAAAATCGCGGCAGATGCGGTGAAAAAAACGCATCTGCCGCGATTACCGCATACCGGCTGCACTTGCGGCAAGCGCCATACAATGTATATGCGGGCTTACGGCAGTGCGGCAAGTGCGGTTTTGGCACTTGCGGCAGGTGCGGCTGCGAAAAAAACGCCGCTGACCCGCGATTTTTTTCACGGCCGCACCAGCCGCAAGTGCCAAAACCCCACTTGCCGCACCTGCCGCAAGCCCGCATATACATTGTATGGGGCTTGCTGCAACCGTGCCGCACCATGCCGCAAGTGCAGCCGGTATGCGGTAATCGCGCAGATGCGTTTTTTTCACCGCATCTGCCGCGATTTAAAAAAACGCTGATGTGAAAGGGGCCTTAAAGAGAAAGAACTATATAGGAGTAAAAATATAGAAAAAGATGGTAAATTAAAGAGAATTGTATAAGAAATATAACAGTGTTTGTCACTTAGTGATCCCGAGTGTTCTGCTCATCTAGCTGAAGGTAACACAGATTGTCTTTGAGGCTTCCCAACATATATCATGCAGTCGAGATCCAGGGTTTAATTATCTTCCGCTTCTCCTCCCTATTACAGAACTTCCCAATAAATTGCTTCCATTTCATTTAAAATTTGCCTGCCTGTGTCTCTTTATTCGTAAGAGTGTCACCTAGCTCAAACGACATATAATGGTGGAGTTGGGCTAATAATTCAGAGATAAAGGGGTGGATGGATTTAACCATTGTTAAGGCAGGGTCTCAAACTTGGCTCCGTTGTGTGGCCGCACATAGAGAACAATTGATAATGGGGGTCGCATTGCTTGTAGGACTAAGTGACATTTTTAGTAATACCAGCATTTTTGCTCAATATAGTAATGTCCAAATCCTGATCTTTTAGTAATGTCCTCCACCCTGGTTCCCTTCTTGTAGTAATGTCCCCATCCTGCTCCCCTTCTTGTAGTAATGTACCTATCCTGGTCCCCTTCTTGTGGTAATGTCCCCATACTGGTCCCCATCCTATAGTAATGTCCCACATCCTGGTCCCAATATTGTAGTGATATCCCCATCCTGATCCCCATCTTGTAGTAAAGTCCCTATCCTGGTCCTCATCATGTTGTAATGTCCCCATCCTGGTCCCCATCTTGTAGTAATGTCCCCATCCTGGTCCTCATCATGTAGTAATGCCCCCATCCTGGTCCTCATCATGTAGTAATGTCCCCATCCTGGTCCTCACCATGTAGTAATGTCCCCATCCTGGTCCCCTTTTTGTAGAAATGTCTCCACACTGATCCCCTTTTTGTGGTAATGTACCCCATCCTGGTCCTCTTTTGTAGTGATGTCCCTCATCCTGTTCCCCATTTGCAGTCATGTCCCCATACTGATCACCTTTTTGTAGTGATCTCTCTCATCCTGGACCCCTTTTGTAGTAATGTTCACATCCTGGACCCTATAGTGTAGTAATGCCCCCCATGCTGGTCCACTTTTGTACTGATGTCCCAAACACACACACACACTCACTCACTCTAATATACACACATTCTCTCACACACACTCACATATTCTCTCACACACACACAAATGCACACACATTCACATACACTCACACATTTTCTCACACTCTCACACTCACTCTCACACACACACATTCTCTCATTCTTACACACACACACTGACTCACTCTTTCACACACTTTTTACACACTTTCTTTCACACACACACATTTACACACTCACTCTCTCTCACACACACACACTCACTCTCACACACACTCTCACGCACTCACATTTTCACACACACTTTTTCTCTCTCACACACACATACACACATTCTCTAACTCTTGGGTCATTGCGTGTCAAGTGAACATTACTATATATTTTTCATTCTTTTGAGATTTTGTTATTTGATAATGGCATGTCAGACAATGCAAAATGTGAAGAGAAAAAAATTCTAAATTTTTTTTTTACATTTTTAATTGATTTTCAAAGTTTGGAAAAAGTGTGAATTTTGGTGTTGCCTGCCTTTACATTTCTCCTCATAACTCAGGCTACAATCTGTAAAAAAATTAACTGATGAAGAAAAAAATCAAAACTTTTTATTTGTAATTAACTGAAGTTGTACTTCATATAGAAAAAAACAAAAAAAAATCTAAAGACGTCAGGTAAAAAAAATATTCATATTTGGATCACTTGATATGGAATGACCCTCTTACACACTTACACACACTCACTGACTCTCACATACACACACATTCTCTCACACACTCTCACACTTACCCTCTCACACTCTCACAGTCACATTTTCACATACTCACTCTCACACACAAACACACACTCACAAGCATAAACTCACACTCTCACACACACTCACGCACACTCTCACTCTTACACTCTCATACACACACATTCTCTCACACACTCACTCTCACATACACACACTCACATTCTCACATACACACTCACAGTCACACACTCACTCTCACACTCACTCTCAACACACATTCTCTAACACACACTCACTCTCACACATTCTCTCACATACTGACGTTCTCACACACTCTCATACGCACACTTACTCTCATACACACATTCTCACACACATTTTCTCTCACACACACATTTTGTCACTCTTACACACTCATTTTCACCTACACACACTCTCACACTCACTCTCACACACTCACACTCCCACACATTCTCACACACACATTGTCTCACACACACATTCTCTCACTCTTACACACACACTCACTCTGGCATACACACACACATTCTTTCACACACTCACACATTTTCTCACCACACACTCACATTCTCACTCACTTTCACACACTCACTCTTACACACAAACACACTCACTCTCACACACTCTTACGCACTCACATTCTCACACACACATATGAATTCCGGCAGCGGGACTGACTAGTTCTGCCGCTCAGCAAGATCAATTCAAGCCGCCAGCCAATGAGAGGCCCGCAGGTGATGTCATAAGCCAATGGCAGCTGCGGACCTCTCATTGGCTGGCGGCTTGCATTGATCGGCTAAGCGGCAGAGCTTGTCAGTCCCACTGCCGGAAGTCTAAACACAGAGGGAAGCGCAGCGGCCCCCTGCACTGTACTGCCAACATGTTGAAGTTGCCCACGGTGCCGCGGGCCGCACAGTGAAGCCCCAGGGGCTGCATGAGGCCCGCGGCCCGTGTGTATGAGACCCCTGGTTTAAGGATTATTTTTTTGTATAATAATATCAATATAGTATGCAAAAGCTTTGGTGGACCTTTGCCCTGCCAACATCCATCCCCAGATCTCCTCAAGAATGTAGTACTGCTTCCATCGGGGTTAGAGGAGTTAGAGAGCTCCATAGCTTAGTTGTCAGTCCGGATATCGACATCCTAAAGGAGGCAATATCGAGGCACAACCCAATACCGTGAAATAGATCTGAGTTAGGTAGCTGGCCCTTAGGGCATGCAGTAAGCCTGTCAGAGCTAGGATCTAATTTTAAAATATTAAATGCATAAATGGCCCCATGAATGAGCTTAAATTGAGTTTCCTCCAAGATTCATTAATTATATTTTTCCAGAAAAATTCCCATTTTTTTCTAATCCTGAAAGGAATATCAATGTCACCCAGCTGCTCTCTTCAATACTTATCGATTGGCGGTATTTTAATGCGTGACATTGGCATGTGTAAATGCACCTGAAGACTGGAGATATAGAGACATTCTGTATTGTGACTTCCAATTATCACAAGTGATAACTAGGGAAACTCAATGCTGTAGCTTGCATTTAAAAGTGGAAAGTCAATCTACAAAAACATGGTTGGCCAATGAGCTCTGTAGACCAGGCAGCACTACTTTTTGTTCTGATTTTTTTTCATGCAGTCCTATGTAATAATACATGGTTAATGAATATCAAAGACAAGTCATACATATTCTACCTTTTTTATATAGTAAATTAGTTTTTAATCTAAACTGCTACCTCTACAAATGAGTTATTTGCACAGAAAGAGGGCATCATGCCCCTATAATAATATGCAAAGCTAGAGATATGATCAAGATCTGGGCCAGAGGTAAGATCATAGTCATAACTGCTGCATTCCTGAGCCCTGTATGGAATTTAGTGAGACACAAATTGGTATGGTCACTCCAGAAATAATGTGCTGTCTGGAGTCTGATAATTCCTCTGCCATTCTGCTATCATAATAATACATACTGCTCGGATACCGTTACACATTTTACTACAAGTCTCTTCCTGTTCACTGGATTGTACCAGCACCTCTTTCCTTATTCATTGTGTTGCTTACCCTACCTGCCCTTTACTGTCACTACTATCTTTGACTAGACATCACAAACTTGGAACCAGACAGGTCCAGCACAGAAAGGGTCGTACAGGATGTGTTAACGTCTCCTCAGGGTGGAGATAAAAGTTCGGGACAAGGTACTACATGTCCCTCAGGAGTTGATTTTAACTTTCCTGCCTCTCCCTTCCTCTATATTCAGGGACACCAGGATCACTGATATAAATCCTTTCTATATACATTTTGAAGTACTACATTTTATGTCATGCTAAAACAAAAACTGCAACATAATAGCTAAAAATGTTATTTTTGCAAATTTTGCTTATGTATGGCTGGAATAACCTGGCATTCCAACAGTTTTGTGCTGAAAATGTCACTCGTGACCAAGGCAGCAGTCACTTTACTGGATCTTGGAGAGGCGAGATACCTGCTGGTTCATTCACTATTCTAGGCCACCAGGAATGATACATATCAATCATTGCACCACTGTAGATTCCAAGCCATAATAGATAATATAGACCTCTGCTATAATCTGTAAACGCAATAGCTATAGAGGTTATAATCAGTGGGAATTATGAAAGGAGAGGACATAGTTTAGGTTGGTTTGATCTTAGATACCATTGGGTGGTAGCAACTAAAAAAATATCTCTTAATCTGTTTTTGACGGAAAGGCGATAGAAACTGCCATGCAGACAAATTTAATTTGCTGATTGCTGAGGCTCTAATTTCAAGAACCCAAAGTGACTATTTGTCTAAATAATATGAAGAAAGAGAACTAGACGAAAAAGACAGCGTACATAGGGTTTAACTGGTAAAACACGGAATATAGATATATATAAGCAGGTATGCTCACCTTGTTGGGTTGTGTCAGACACAACCACATAAAGCGCCTTAGACTGCAGCGAACCATCCATGGATATGCAGATATAAAAGCGATGTGGAGATGGATGGAGAAAATTGCACCACCAAACAAAGTAGAGGTGTCAATCCAAAGTGATGAAAGAGGCCTTTATTCCAAGGTGTTTAATGTGGCAATTCACATTCCTGCTGCTGTCTGTGCTCCCCTAATCCGTTAAATTTTTTTCTCCCAATCCGTTACATTTTTTTCTAAATTTAAAGGATTGGGGGAGTACAGACAGCAGCAGGAGTGTGAATTGCCACATTAAACACCTTGGAATAAAGGCTCTTTTCAATCACTTTGGATTGACACCTCTACTTTGTTTGGCGGCGTGATTTTCTCCATCCATCTCCACATCGCTTTGAAGTCTGCATAATATGGCTGAGACAATGAATGGAGCAGAGATTGAGCATGTGCAGCTATACCCATCTAAGATGAGACTCTGCAAGGACCAAATCTCCAGATCATTTGGGGTCCCAGAGATCAAACATCTAGCGATCGGAAAATTATCCTCTATCCTATCGATAGGAGATAATTCGGGGTTCTGGGAATAACCCTCTAATGTTTAAACTTTTTCATTTTTACATTTCAGCATACTGTTATTGAAACATATAAAACATATATAAAAAAAGTTTATTTTGTCAATTCCCAAGTGAAAATACAAATCTATTAATACATTTTATACATGGTACTGTTGTGCATCCCGCTAAGCATTGCTCTGTCTTCAGTGGGGGCACTGTACATGATCCTAGCCAAGCTTACTTTCCCATTTTCCCAGACATTTGATACATTCTATCATCAAGGCCGTGTAGCCACCATGGAGATTGTAATACACTCTCCTCGGGCTAACTGTAATTATTTTGGATCAAAATGTACCAAGTTAATGACAGCAAAGCAAATGTTTCCTTACAAACAGGCAATTCTTTTTTATCCTTATTGACTAGTTGGATATTACTTCTCTAGGATATGAGCTTCTGAGCCTTCCATCAAGCCTGATTTTAGTAGTGTATCACCTTCACTGGTTTTACCTGCACACCAACAGTCAGCCATCTATGTCCAGAAAACAGTTAGAAGGGACCTAATGCAATCTCTCAAATGATTGTAATGTTATTTGTTGTTACACATCCTTTATTGTAAACAATAAAAACTTTGAACAAGAAAGGACCTAATGCTAGGTCAGCATTACCACCCTTCATTTTTAGGATTGGTGAGGGTTACGGAGGTCTGGCATCCAAGGGATATGCTATTAGTTTAGAAGACGAGAATATCTATTTAATATAAGGGGAAAATGCAGAAAACTGATCTCAGGGAATTATTCAAGTATAATACTTTAGTAAAATCAGGAAGATTGGTTCATCTATTATTACCCATGACTCAAAATTTGCTACTATCACTGAGGGGACTATGTATTGCCTTTTAGACAATTATAATGAAAAGGGAATATGTGTGTCAAGATATTATGAAAGACTTGATGAAAAGGCCAAACTCATATATTTGACATCAGTTCGTAGTGCCATACATTTTTTACATTCAATGTAAAAAAAATCTCTAAACTATCATAGAAAATACTGTTAGTTTTAACAATCACCAATCGAAATAATTAAACCAATAAATCAAGAGAAAAGCGGCACTCACAGGGTCTTTGGGTGCTTAATTTGGAATTTTATTCCATTTCAAGGGTTACAAAGGGCACTTTGTAACCCTTGAAATGGAATAAAATTCCGAATTAGTACCCAAAGACCTGTGAGTGTCGCTTTTCTCTTGATTTATTGATTCATACTTGTGCTGGAGCAGAGTAACGCCGGTCTTGCCCCTGACCACAACAGTGGGTGGTTGTTATGTGCCTTATTGATGGATTGGTGCCCGGATTCCTTCTAATTTAGAAATAATTAAACCTCTTACATACCCAATGACTCTAACTGAATGTGTGCCGTGACGACGGTATTGTGCTGCTTCTCCAGCCATCACTGGTGTATGTCTATAGATGCCACTCCGATACATAAAAAAGTCTTCATGTACTTCCATTATAGCTAAAAAAAATCAGACAAAAATGTAGCTATCATACTGTATATTAATTAAATTATCTGATATGTTATTCGAAAGAAACCATGGTAAATTTCGCATTCTTTACATGTTTATACAATTATCAGTTAAAAGGGTCAAACACTTCTTAGCTAATATAACTTGTAGCCTAAAATAGGCTAATAAAATAAATTAAACAGGTAAAAATTACATTCATTAATGTTTTTGCCCATGCACTATGGTCTTCATGCCTATGCCCACACACATGTACCAAAGCCACTGCCACTGTTATGATGACCTTGAAAATTATTATATCATTATTATTATTATTATTATTGCACCATTTATTCTATTGCGCTTTACATGTGAAAAGGGCATACAGAGACAAGTACAATAATCATGAAACAATACAAGGCACACACAGGTACAGGAGAGAGGACCCTGCCCGTGAAGGCTCACAGTCTAAAGGGGATGGGGGGATACACTAGAAACACTAGGAGAGGGTATAGCTGGTCGTGCGGCAGTATAGTAGACTGAGGCTCACTGCAGGTTGTAGGATTGTCAGAAGAGATGGGTCTTCAAGTTCCTTTTGATGGTTCCACGATAGGCGAGAGTCTGATTTGTTGGTGCAAAGAGTTCCAGACTATGAGGGATGCACAGGAGATATCTTGTAAGTCGTTGTGGGAAGAAGAGCTAAGAGGAAAGTAGAGAAGGAGATCTTGATAGGATTGAAGGTTGCGGGAGGGTAGATACTGGGAGACCATATATGGAGGAGACAGGTTGTGGATGGCTTTGTATGTCATAGTTAGAGCCTCTGGGAAGTGGGGAGCCAGTGTAAGGCTTGTCAGAGAGGAGAGGCTGCAGAATAGTGGGGAGACAGGTGGATTAGTCGGGCAGCAGAGTTTAGGATAGATTGGAGGGGTACAAGTCTGTTAGAGGTAAGACCAGAAAGTAGGAGGTTGCAGTAGAAGCAGGGGGATGATGAGGGCATGCACAAGTGTTTATGCAGTATCTTGGTCAAGGAATGTACGGATCGGGAAATGTTTTTGAGTTGGAGTTGGCAGGAGGTAGCAAGGACTTGTATTTGAGGCTTGAAAGAGAGGGCAGTGTTGAGAATTACCCCGAGGCACTAAGCATGCGGGGCTGGGACAAGTGAGCAGTCATTGACCTTGATAGATAGGTCTGGTGGGGGTCGTAGAGAGAGATGGGGGAAAGATGAATTCTGTTTTGTCCATGGGATAATGGAAAAGTATGAGACTACTAGCGGTTGTTGAGCTATGTTGTGACAATATAAAACAAAGTTCACACTTCAGCTGCTGCAAAACCTCCTTTTCATATTTTCATTCATTTAAACTATTTTCTCTTTAATATGCAAGCCAAAATGGTTCCATAAAATGACAGCCACAAAGGATCAATACAGTACAAGCCATGGTAGTACTAATAATTTTCATAATTTACACTCATATACCCATACATAATAAAATGGAAATAGCCCACAATGTCACAGATCTTTCACATTACCTACCTTGCACTGGACCATTGTCAAATATCTCTTTCATTATTTCTTTTTCCTGCCATAAATAAATGAGATAATCAGTTTATGAGTGCATCAATATTGTCACAGCTAACACTGTATTTAACATTATAACAATACTGATTGTCTATTAATACAGGATTTATCAAGCACTGGTATTTCTTATTTAATTATTTTAGCATTGACAGTTTTTTCCTATTTTATGTATTTGCTTTATTAGCATCCTTTTTTTGTGATGCAAGCACACACCGTACAGCGTTACAAGTGTTTTTAATGATAGCCAACATTTGTAGATTGATCAATGATTAAAACAACATTCGTTTCACTGCAACAGCTGATGATCCTTCATTGTGCTCCAAATCACCCATTTCAGCTGTTATCTAATGGGTATGGGTACCTTTAGCCTTGGCCAAGAAAGCATTTGCTGAATGATAAGAGACGATCGCTGGTTATCAGGGTAGCTAATCTTATTTTATATACACAAAGTGATTTATACTAATCTGCATGATGCGGAATACAACACCATACGCAGCAGAAAGTGAAACAACCCAGCTTCCCCCAAGGTCAGCTTGACTTTTTTGCTCTTACCTCTTCTATAGCGCTCTTAAGACACATTAACTTGTTAATTACTATACACCACCAATTCTAAAAATCAATGAAAGTCAACTTACACTGGATGATAAGCGATAAGCAGGTGTGGACTGGTAGATCTCATTGGAAGACGCATATGGGTTAGGGCATCTGTTAGTGGCCTGTCTTTTCCCTCGTCCCATGGAACGACTATGCATCATGCAAGGGGCAGGAGGTCCATTTGTATTTGGTGGCACAAATGGATAACAATCCTCTGTTACAACCCTGAAAGAGAGAGTTTAACTACATAACCAGAATATTCAAACTGTAGAAATATACAAAATCTGTTATTTAAAATTGTCATTTTAAAATAAATATCTTGAGAAGCTTACCAATTATGTATAAAGTTCGTAAGATTACATTCTACAGTCATGGCCAAAAGCGTTGCCACCTTTGAAATTGTTTAAGAATGAAGTATTTCTCGCAGACAATTATGGCAATTACAAATGTGTTCTTTAACACAAGATTATCTCCTTTGAGTACATTGGAACAGCATATAAAAATCAACTTGGACATAATTTTCTACCAAATCCTCAAAATTGTGTGTGAACAACTTTGTTTCAATGTGATTCTCCTTCAAACACACATGTGGCAATGTGAAAATCACACCAGAAACCTTAGAAAAGGGGAGAAGTTGACTTAATCTTTGCGTTGTCTGTTTGTGCATGTCACATTAAGAATGAAAAAATCAAGAAGAAGAGAACTGTTTGAGGACTTGAGAACCGAAATTGTTAAAAAATATCAACAATCTAAAGGTTGGAAGTCCATCTTCAGAAGTCTTGATGTTCCTTTGTCCACAGTGTTCAACATAATCAAGAGGTTTACAACCCATGACACTGTAGCTACTTTACCTGGAATTGGACAGCAGACAAAAATTGATGAAAGGTTGCAACACAGGATAGTTCAGATGGTAGATAAGCAATACAAAATACAAGCTGTACTGCAGGCTTAGGGTGTATCAGTGTCAGCGGGAACTATCCATCAACATTTGAATGAAATTAAACAGTGACAGGAGACCCAGGATGACCCCACTGCCCACACAAAGACATGAAAAAGCTAGACTACAGTTTGCAACATGTATTTGAGTAAGCCAAAATTCTCTGGGGAAAGCATCTTCTAGACCAGGGGTCTCAAACTCAGCTGGGTTGGTGGGCCGCACATAGAAAAACATTTATAGTGGGGGGCCGCATCTCTTGTAGGACTAAGTGATATTTTTAGTAATACCAGAATTTCTTGCTCAATGTAGTAAAGTACAAGTCCTGATCCCTTTCTTGTAGTAATGTCTCCATCATGTAGTAATGTCCTTTTCTACTGATGTCCCCCATCCTGATCCCTTTTTCTAGTGATGATCCCTATCCTGATTCCTTTTTCTAGTGATGTCCACCATCCTGATCCCTTTTTCTAGTGATGTCGTCCCCCATCGATCATGGTCCCCTTTTGTAGTGATGTCCCCACACTGATCTCCTTTTCTAGTGATGACTCCCTTTCCTGATCTCCTTTTGTAGTGATGTCCCCACACTGATCTCCTTTTCTAGTGATGACTCCCTTTCCTGATCTCCTTTTCTAGTGATGTCCCCCTTCCCATTCCCCTTTAGTAGTGATGTCCCCCATCTTGATCCCCTTTAGTGATGATGTCCCATCCCGATCCCCTTTTATAGTTATGTCCCCCATCCTGATCTACTTTTATAGTGATGTCCCCCATCCTGATCCCCTTTTATAGTGGTGTCCCCCATCCTGATCCCCTTTTATAGTGGTGTCCCCCATCCTGATCCTCTTTTATAGTGATGTCCCCCATCCTGATCCCCTTTAGTGATGATGTCCCCCATCCTGATCCTCTTTTATAGTGATGTCCCCCATCCTGATCTACTTTTATAGTGATGCCCCCCATCCTGTTTTACCTTCTTACACACTCAAATACACACTCTATCACACTCGCCCACAAACCCACACACAAACCCCCCCCCACACTCTCACACATCCTCATACACACTTACACTCACACTCATACTCATACACACACTGAAACTCGCACACACTTTCTTATACACACATCCTCACTCACACACTCACCCTCACACACACACCCTCTCTTACACACGCACACTTTTCTCACTTTAATGATGCATCGTTCCAGTGCAGGGGGCCGCCGCGGTCCCCACTGTACTGACTTCCGGCCTCCGCTGTGCTATGACTTCCTCCAGCCGCCGCTCAGACAAGCTCTGTTGCTCATCATGATCAATGCAATCTACCAGCCAGAGGCCTGCAGGTGACGTCATATTCTGCCGTCAGCTGCGGGCCTCTCATTGGCTGGCAGCTTGCATTGATCTTGCTGAGTGGCAGAGCTTGTTAGTGCTGCGGACAGAAGTCATCACACAGCGGGGACTGCAGCGGCCCCCTGCACTGGGGCAATGCACCATTAAGTTGTCCAAGGTGCCGCGGGCCGCATAGTGAAGCCCCAGGGGCCGCATGCGGCCCTCGGGCCGCGAGTTTGAGACCCCTGTTCTAGACAAATGAGACCAAGATAGAACTTTTCAGTAAAGCACATCATTTTACAGTTCCTGAAAATGGAATGAGGCATACAAAGAAAAGAATACAACACCTACAGTGAAATATGGTGGAGGTTCAAAGATGTTTTTTGGTTGTTTCGCTGCATCTGGCACTGGGTGCCTTGACTTTATGAATTGCAGCATGAAATTTGAAGATCACCAAAGGATTTTGAGTCGTAATGTAATACCAAGTGGTAGAAAGCTGGGTTTTCCTAGGTCCTGAAGCAGGACCCTACACATACTTCAAAAAGCACCCAGAAATGGATGGAAACAGCGCTGGTGAGATCTAAAGTGATGAACAATAAGTTCGGATCTAAATCTCACGGAACACCTGTGGAGAGATCTTAAAATTTCTAAAATATGAGGGACCTGGAGCAGTTTGCAAAAGAAGAGTGGTCCTAAATTCCAGTTGAGAGGCGTAAGAAGCTTTTTGATGGTTATAGAAAGTGATTGCTTGCAGTTATTTATCCCAAAGGGTGTGCTACAAAATATTAAGCAGAGGGTGCCAACAATTTTGTCCTGCTTATTTTTGGAGTTTTTTGTGATATTATGTCCAATTTGTCTTTTTTCCCTCAATTATTTTGTGTTGTTCCAATATATACAAAGGAAAAAAATGTGTATAACAAAACGTGTAATTGCAGTAATATTCTGGGAGAAATACTTAATTATCTATAACAATTTCAAGGGTGCCAACACTTGACCATGACTGTATATGCATAAACTATACACCTAAAAGCATGGATAGGAAATTTAGATAGTGAATCCCAATGGAGACAGTGAGTGATTACAATGTCTGTAAAGTGCTGCACAATATGCTGCCACTATGTAAGCATCATAAATAAAATAAGTACACTACAATAGAAACAAAAAATCTGCTCACAAAATATAACATTAACCTAACTCATTTAAAAAGAACCGTCCCAAAATCTGCCATCCCAATAAATCCTACAGTGTCTTTCCTTGGCAATAACTGGGCAACACATTCAAATACATAAACTCTCATGATATATTGCTTGGCTGCACACACACACATTGTGACTAAGGCTGGAAACACAGTATCCGACAGACATGTGAGTCTCTCTGACGAGACTCGGCTCAGTCACCCTGAACGGCCCCCCCCCTGTCAGGATGGTAGTGTGATGAAGGACATAAACACAAGCAGCTGACACTCCCATCCTGACGGGAGAGGCCGTTCAGGATCACTGAGCCGAGTCTCGTCCGAGAGACTCACATGTCAGTCAGATAGTGTGTTTCCAGTCTAAATGTTAGTATACATTGTTAGTATTAGCCGTGATAGACCGGGTCTACAATATGATTTTCTATTAAGCGATACATGCTACTAGAATAGAGTCTATGGAAGCCTTTTTATTAATTTACCAACCATGCACTACGTTTCTTGTTGTTCCAAGATATAATTTAGCCAATTAAAAACTATACTATACTGATAATTGTCCCATTGGAGTAGCTCAACTTTTATACTACCTATTATTAGAGTCTATTGTACCTCTCAGCTTTTCCTCTCCTCCTTCCTATCCTATCCAATACCACTGGCTATATTATGTTATATTATATTATATTATATTAAACATACACTATTGTTCTAATTTATTTTACTTATCTGTTTAATAAAATATTTTGAAATTAAAATAAAGTACCCTAATTTTTAGAGACCGGAAGGAAACATTTGCAATAGATGGACATAAACATGCATATTCACATATAAATAATTGAGCTCTACTTGGTGCACACACCCTCGCCGTCTTAGGTACCACCATGCCCCGTCTATGCGTCCTCCTCGACATCCTTGCTGATTTTTTGTGTCACATGACAGTAGATTCTGCGGGGACAGAGCAGGAGTCATGTGCCCCATAGACTGAATGGAGAGCCTATCAGAAGCAACACCTGTGAAGACACCAATATAAATGCAATTATGAATAATATCTGAATTATATACAAATATGTAAATTGATATCTAGATTTTACTAGCATATTACTTTGGATTGTCTACTATTAGCTCAGAGGAGGACACAGTCTAGTGTATAGAGGCAACAGCCACATTGTCAGATTGAATCAGTGCCAGGGTCTGCTAAGAGTAGTATCTGAGACATTTATGGCATGCCATTAAAGGGAACCTGTCACCTCTAAAAACAATATTACCTGCAGATATAGCATCTAGACATACACAGCATTTATATTAAGTCTTCTGGGAAAAAAAATATTAGGGCAGTCATTAGGGCAGTACGGGGTGTGTAATATTGGGCACTCACTACACAGCCTCCTGCACTTTAACTGACAGCCAGCTCTGTAATGTGTGTGTCCATAGAAGGCTGTCAGTTAAAGAACAGGAAAAGAGAGGCTCACTTTATAGTGAGCAGTGACTGTAACAGCCCCTGCATGTGCAGCTACAGGGAGAATATACCTTAATTTATCCTTGTAGCAAAAACATGGTTAAAACACAATTTACCTGTAGATCTCAACTATATCTCCAGCTATTTACGTGTAAATTTCCACTATATCTCCAGGTAAACAGTGTTTTTGTAAGTAACATGTTCTGTTCAATGTCTTATAGCTTTCAGTTTCACTATCCTTAGATTATAGGAGTACAGACTTCAGACACAGAAAAGCTTGTCTGATCAGGTGATTGGGGGCTGCACAGAATGGCCCTGCAGGTCTTATTAGGCTCCTGGCAAACTGTGCACCTCTTGTTGGGTGTAGATCAGGGGTCTCAAACTTCAGGCCTCGAGGGCCGCACACAGTCCAGGTTTTCTGGGTTTCCTTAGTATTTGACAGTTGAAATAATCACCTGTGCAGGAGATTAAATCATCAACTGCCAAATGATAAGGAAATCCTGAAAAGCTGGACTGTGTGCGGCCCTCGAGGCCTGGAGTTTGAGACCTCTGGTGTAGATGGTTTTAAAAGACTAGGAGACAGAGTTTGGACCATAAATAATACTCTCATTAAAGTGAACCTGTCACCTAGATAAAGCCCCCCAGGCTATCACTCCCTGTCCCTGCACCTTCTTGTTGAGTTCCAGATATGACATTGAATGCGTCATTTTCGGAACTGTGGGGTAGATACACGTAAAATGTGTATCTCCCGTCTTCAAGCTGCGCACTGCGCATGCCCTGTGGAGCACATTGCGTCAGCTCATTTGTGATCACAGATGAGCTGAGGTAATGTGCTCCACAGAGCATGCGCAATACGCATCTTGAAGTCAGCAATACAGCTAAAAAGTGTATCGACCCCGCAGTTCCGGAAATTACGCGTTCGGCGTCATACCCGGAACTCAACAGAGAACTTGGAGGCAGGCTGGGGGCGAACATTGGAAATTCAATATCATGCCCATCAGGTGTGATAAAGGCTGCAGGAGGCGGGAAAAGGGACAGAAAGAGGAGACCCAGGGGGGCTCGTAACGGTAGCCCCCGCTTCATTAACATACCAGGCAGTAAGTTATGAAAACATTTTATAAAACATTCACAGCTCACATTTAGGACAGAGAGGGATAGTTAGAGTAGTAATAGGAAGGAGCAGGGACAGGTAGTGATAGCCTGGGGGGCTTTATTTAGTTTACAGGTTCAATTTAAATAACACCAAGCATTTGACATTTTTTAAATAATACAGTAACATCGGTGTGCTGGTCTCCATGGGGCAAGGAAATCAATACCTCTGGCGCACTTACCCTGTCCGTGATTCAATACAGTCTTCCCGTCCCATGGCTGTGCATCCACAGCATATTCACCTCGACCGCGGTCCTGCATCGCCCGCCTGCCTGCTCACCAGCTATGTCTTCCGGCTCCCAGGGCCTGCTTCCCCTGCACAGGTTTCCTGGGAGCACGGTTAAGCAGCACCCACTGTACACTATAGAAGTTTAAGTATGGTCTAACCCAGAGTTACCTCTCTGCCGATGGCTGAGAGGTGCAAGTCACTTAAGCCACCTTCCCCCTCTGAGAGGTGCCTGAGCAACAGGGTTCTCCCTTGGAGGCATTGCTAGTTCCCATTCCCCCCATCCTTGTACTCTGTACCTGTGATCTTACCCTTGTTTTGTTCTTTGCTATCTTTATCATCCATTTATTCAAGATTAATAACATGTGTTTCTCCCCAGACTGTGCTACGGCCTGCACCTGCCTGCTACAGCCTGCTCGTGCCTGCACACCCAAGTGTCTGCACATGTTGTGCCATGTATAGATCTGCGCTTATGCACCAACACAGAGTCCTGAGTCAGTCCAGTCTCCAAAATCAAGGGGATACGTGTTACTCAGAGACTCTTGGTCAGTACGAGCCGGCCCCCTGGTGCAAGCAGTTGTGGCGTTTGGACCCCTGGAGTTGCCCCTGACAATCCCTGTATAGGGGTCCTCTCACTGTCTAGCTCCTCCAGGGGAGTTCGGTGTCATGGCTCAGTGGGTACCCTCCTAGATGCGCGCCTTCTGCGAGCTTAACAAATGCATTATGTAATTCCATATGACTGCTTAAAGATCCCACAATTTTCTTCTTCCTGAATGGCTTTGATATCCTAAATCTTCTTACTTTTTTATCTACTTAAGCCATCTAATATAAAATGCAGTGATGTGCATCCTTATACCGAACCAGTTGTAAATAAGAATAAAAAAATAAAGTTAGATCTGTGTTAATTTGCTACAAATCTGTACAATTACCAATTATAGTCCTGGCTGACCTGAAATATATTTGGTCGCCTACCTGCTGTTGAGAAAGCCCAGGAGCCAGCACAGTTGCCTTGATCAAGTGGCTGATGGATCATTCCTGGCCACTTGTCCGCTGCATTGAAGTTTGTAGGCAGAACGTCATTGTTCATGTTCACCTTCAGATATGAGGTAAGAATTCAATAATGAATACATACACTTAATGAGAAGCTGCTCAATTTTATGGAAAAGAATTCATCATTATTATAACAATCCAGGTACAATTCGATAACAAACTATTGCATCATCCTACACATTTGGAAACAGCTCTGTCCTTAATCATGGCACTTGCTACTGTGAAACATGCATTGTTTCAATGGATGTAACTATTTAAAGTGTAACAACTGTTTACATTTTTATTCAATAATAATGTAGACCAAGTGATTATAATCAACTTCCAAATATACTTCATATGAGAAATCTGATAGAAAACCATTCATAAACCTTATAAAAGATGCCCTCACTATGGTGTTTATAATCCTCACATATGAGTCAGGAGCCGAGGCATTTACAACATGACTGGTACAGGAGATCAGTGTGTTAGATTACCTTAGACAAAGAATTCCATGCTGTCTGCACAAAGGCAGGAGATTTTATCTCCTGCTACAGCTGATGGCCCCCAAACAGCTCTATCCTCACTGATAACAGGGAACAGACCAATGTTAATGCAGGAGATAAGATCTCCTGTCTTTCTGATGTCAACCCAGAGCTCCCTGTGCCTGATGTAATCTAATACAGTGATCAGCTGTACCACGTTAAACAGGCACAGTATAGGCCCCCCCCTCCCTTATATTGGTTATTCAGTGTGAAGAAGGATCTCAGTGAGAATGAACATATGTCTGATTCACACACAGTCTAGTGGGGACATATTGTGGAAGGTTTATGAATGGTTTTCTACCAGAATTCTCTTATGAAGTATATTTGAAAGTTTATTAAAATCACTTACTCTACATTATTATTAAATAAGTATTTAAATAGTGGTTACGCTTTGAAGGGTCAATTTTAGTTGCATATATTTAAGCAATGTATGTTTCACAGCAGCACTGTGCCATGAATAAGGACAGAGCTGTTGCCAAAACGCATAGTAAGATGCCATGATTCCTTATGGAATTGTACTGATATTGTAAAGCTGTTGAAATAATGATGGGGATTGAACTGGAATCTGAACTGCCTGGAAATCTTGGTTTTAGGAGTTTTATATTTGTCAACAATGTGTAACTCTAAGGATACCTTTACACGTTGCGATATCGTTCTGATATTGCATACAATTTCACGGGAGTGCGCACATTTTTGGCACTTGTCCAAGATCGCATAGCATATGTCACACAGGGAGATATCAGCAGGCAAAGCACATAGGATGTTGTTTGCAACTTTTTTGCGCTGGGTATAAGCAACCCAGCGTCTGAGAATTAACATTGTAGTGAATAGGGGAAGTTGCAAACAAGATCGTAGTTGCGCCGTCACACAGCAGGATCATTCCAGATCGCATATGCAACATTGTACAGTTGAAGGGCTTGCACAATCTTCTTGCAATATCGTACCTACGATTTTTTCGAGTCGCATTGCCCATTTACAGACACAACGCACGAACGATATCAACTGCAACGGCCATACCACCTGACTTTTTATCGATGTTGCATTGCTATATCGCAACATGTAAAGGTACCCTTAGAGCACACTTTTGCATTGGTTCATCAATCTTTCCCCCCTTTTTTTAGTAAAAATTTGGATTTTAGGTATTTCTATTTTTCCAACAAGTTCACTATGACTTTTGCATTTTTTAGGCTAGTTGTTTCCTTGTCATATTGGGGGTTTTGTTTGACATTGTGAGTGTTTTCCTTTTTTTTTTAACCACTTCATCATTTGCAACTTTTCAAAATGACACTAAACGTTTGTGCATGGTAATCCAGTGCCTTAGCGGAATGCAAAATCTGTCTATATTTTCTTTTGCACACATGAAGACTAATGTGCGAGATTTCAAAAGCTTAATAAGAGAACAAACTCAAAGTTGAAATAAACATTTTCAAATTGTAAAAAAGTCATAAAACATTTGACGAATTATTGCAAGGTCTTCTAGGGAACACATGACGAGAATAAGAAAGATAACTTAAAAAGCGGACTAAAAATCTAAGGATGAAAAAAAATCACAGAGACACTTTTTAGGTGTAAATTACGCCAGACTTCTGGTACACCTATCTTGATACATTTCCCCTAATGTTCTTTAAGATCTTTCTGAAAATTCTTTGAACTCTAAATATCTTCACTTTCACTTCAAATCATCAGATACAAAAATAAATCTGCCCTAGTCTAAGAAAATCTCAACTATTTACACTGACGTATATATGTTTGGAAAGACAAGGATTTCCTAAATAGGCAGACTGTTATTAGGTCTAGTCCTATGGGTCCTGTGTGACCTCATTTTTCCCAGCTCAAGGAATTTTCCAGTCTCTTGTCCTTTCTCTACTCCAAAGGAACGGTAAAGGAGGGGGTTCACTCAACAGTAGCAAGCAATGTTTCTTTTCATTACCACTTATGCAGAGTGGACTGGCTCCGGACTTCCTGAGTGGAAGTTGCCTGAAAAAGCTGGCTTAATCACGTGTATTGTGCTTCTTCTCCTGAGATCTGCCAAAAATTACACTGACCCCAATCTCAGGAAAGACTAGCAGAAGAAGAATGAGCACATTCCAAATACATGTAACTTTAGAAGACAGCAGACTGATTAAATGTATTACTGTCACAGTGCCACTATGGGAATATGGTATAATTATCATTATTATGGTCAATTCCTATGCAACAATCCACAAATAATCAATATAATAATCTTTATTGCATCATATGACAATTATATTTATTACATTATTTGATTTAAATTTCCTAAAATTTTGCTTAGTATTTTGGTTTCTTCACTAAATCCTATTGTGACACATAGCATACTCACATGTAGCTCATTCATGTTCATAACAGAAGAAGGGGGTTTTGTTGTCCCTAGTCGATACTGGATTCCTTCATCCAAGGTCATACCCCAAAATTGGCTATAATTACCAGCTTTCCATCTATAGATATAAAATAAACATCAGTATTTATTGTCAAGCTATGTCTTAAAGGAGTTATTCAGACTTACGTAAGATAAACTGTAGGTATTAGACCAGTTGGAGTTCAACTATTGGCACCCCCTTCAAAGAAACTGCAATGGCATTCAAGATATTGCTAGTCTATGCAAACATATTAACAAAAAAACAACAACACAATAAAAAAATATGGTGCAGGTGAATAAAAACTAGCCTGAAGCTGATGTATATATTAGAGAGACACAAGTGATTACATCCAGGGGTATAAGTACAAGTGTAGGGGTTGCAATCGCACCCGGGCCATGAAGCCTAGTGGTGCCCAAAAGTCCCTTTGGCCTATAGAAAAAGACTATTGCTATTAAAGATTTGCAATAATTAGGTGCCCCATTTGGGATTTTGCATCAAGGCACATGATCTCCACGTTACACCACTGATTACACTGATGATGTTGGTGGAACGAGGTTAAAGAATAAAAAGCCTAAACAATTTGGTAGTATTTATCTTACCCATAGGAACCTTGATTGACGGCATCAATGATTCTTGGATTTATAAGACAGGAGTTCTGCTCGCAGTGCCAGTTACCATCAGGGGTGCATGTGCTGGAAAGGTTAAAGGATTAATTCACATAATTAATAAGGATTTCTATATAGTTGTGCTCAAAATCTTACATACCCCGGCAGGATTTTTGCTTTCTTGGTCTTTTATCAGAGAATATGAATGATAACACTAAACCTTTTGTCCACTCATGGTTAATTGTTGGGTAAAGCCATTTATTGTCAAACTACTGTGTTTTCTCTTTTTAAATCATAATGACAACCAAAAACATCTAAATGATCGTGATCAAAAGTTCAAATACCCTGGTGATTTTGGCCTAATAACATGTACAGAAGTTGACACAAATGGGTTTGAATGGCTAATAAAGGTAACATCCTCACTTGTGATCTGTTTTCTTGTAATCAGTGTGTGCATAAAAGCTGAGTGAATGGGATCCAGACAGACTCTTGCATCTTTCATTCAGCCACTGACGTTTCTGGATTGTGAGTCATGGGGAAAGCAAATATAATTGTCAACGGATCTACTGGAAAAGATAGTTGAACTGTATGAAGCAGGGATACAAAAAGATATCCAAGGATTTCATAATGCCAGTCAGAAGTGTTCAAACTGTGATTAACAAATGGAAAATCAGGGTTTCTGTAAAGACCAAATCACGATTAGGTAGACCAACAAAAATTAAACAACCACAACAAGAAAAACCCACAAATAACATCAGCTGAAATACAGGAGTCACTGAAAACTAGTGGTGTGGCTGTTTCAAGATGCACAATAAGGAGGCACTTGAAGAAAAATGGTCTGCATGGTCGAGTTGCCAGAAGAAAGCCATTACTGCGAAAATGCCAAACAGACAAGCCTCAAAACTTCTGGAACAAGATCATTTGGAGTAATGAGACCAAAATCAAACTTTTTGGCCACAATCATAAACATTACATTAGAGAGGTGTCAACAAGGCCTAGGAAAAGAACACCATTCGTACTGTAAAGCATGGAAGTGGATCGCTGATGATGTGGGGATATGTGAGCTATGAAGGCACAGGAAACTTGGTCAAAGTTGAAGGAAAGATGAATGTAGCATCTTATCAGCAAATACTGGAGTCAAATTTAAACTCATCAGCTCAGAAGCTGCGCATGGGACGAACTTGGATGTTCCAACATGACAATAACCCAAAACACAAGGCCAAGTCGACCTGTCATTGGCTACAAGCAAAACAAAGTGAAGGTTCTGGAGTTGCCATCTCAGTCTCCTGACCTCTATATCATTGAGGCATTATGGGGAGAAGTCAAGTTCACAGTTCAGGCAAGAAATCCCAGGAATTTATAGGAACTGGAGGCTTTTTGCCATAAAGAATGGGCAGCTTTACCATCTGTGAACATAAAGAGCCTCAACCACAAAAGACTTTAAGCTGTCATTGATGCTAGAGGGACAATACACAGTGTTAAGAACTGGAGTATGTGAACTTTTGATCAGGTTCATTTGGATGTTTTTGATTGTGATTATAATTTAAAAAGAGAAAACATAGTAGTTTGACAATAAATGGCTTCACCCAACCACTAACCATAAGTGGAGAAAAAATTTTTTTGTGTTATTCATATTGTTGAAAGAAGGCCAAGAAAGCAAAACAATCTGTCGGGGTATGTAAACTGTTGAGCAGAACTGTATAGAATACATTGCATACACATTTATTTTAGAAATTATTGTAATAAAACAAGAGACAAGGTTGGAATGCAGATAAGAGGGAAAAACTAATCTTTCAGTTACTTTAGGTAACATTTTTAAAATATTTGCTGGACAGAGTCCCAAACAGTCCTACTCTAAGAAGGACACACAATACACTATTTGTCAGATAATGAAACAGAAGTACAGTAAGGGTTAGAAAGATAGATATAAAACAGGAAATTTGATATGAAAAAAAATCCCCACTACTCAACAATGTTTCTCCCAGCAATTTAGCGCTGAAGTCTTAGGCCGGCTTCACACTGCATGTGTGATCCGATCCGTGGCTGTCCGCTTGAGGCAGACAGCCACGGACCGGATCTGCACACAGGACTGGGGGGCTATTATGCCCTCCGATCCTGTGTGCAGCGCACGCAGCTGCAGCCGCTGACAGGTCAGGACCGCGGCGCCCGCGGTCCTCACCTATCAGCAGTGGGGACTGCGTGCGGCTGCACACAGGATCGGAGGGCATAATAGCCCCCCAGTCCTGTGTGCAGATTCGGTCCGCGGCTGTCTGCCTCAAGCAGACAGCCACGGATCAGATCAAACACGCAGTGTGAAGCCGGCCTTAGCAGTGCTAAGTGACCAATACTGTCTTCACTTCTGGACTGCAGAGGTCACATGCCGCTTGCTTCTAAACTAAGTTCAGGTGCACCAGTAGAACTTCACACTGGGAGGACAACCAGGGCATCAATGCTGAATTTGTTGGGGTAAGGACAAGGGGTAAAGTGTTATGTTTTTTTAATTTAAAAATAAATATTTTTGTATATACTAAAGTCAAATAATAGCGGGATCAATTGCTACACAGGACCTGGTGCCTTATTGGGCTGTAAGGTCCTACTGACATATAAAAAGTTACTATAGTACAAGAGGTATACATGTAAAATGACACTTTGTGAAGTATGCATGTCTGTGTGGACGAAGTGCCATATAAACACACGCAGTATGTCGTCTTTGCATGCAGACAGTTGAATATGTGGCAGACAAACTCCAGGGTTTGAGGATTATGAGTTGTTCTTTGCTATGCGTTTTAAGACTCCAGCTTCCTTTTAAGGCTGCATACAGGAGTCTAAGTTTAGCAGAAGCATTATCCTGGGAATCTCATCATTTAAGCCCAACTGATTTTCCCACTGATTCACAGCATCTGAAAACCTATCATTTGAACATGATGTCAGCTGTCACACCTTGTATTTGATATTACTTGGCATTTTGTAAAAACATTATTTTGGGCCTATTTTTAACCATTACCACTTAAAGGACTTATCATGACCTCTCTCAGCTCATTCACAAGTCCGTCAGTACGGATTGTGTGATGTGAACATTGTAGTCACCTTCAGTGCATTGTCGTCAATATCATTATAAATGACAGATCTGTAAAGAAGGTTTTCTACAGTTTCAGAAATAAATCATATTGTTGTTAAAGTAAAGTTTTGAGATCTCAGAGTCGGATGCTTCTGCACGGTGCCAGGAGAATATGCTGTTCACAGCAATCATACGCTTTCCCTGTGGGTGAGTTTTGTGAAGTGCTGATAACGAGCTCACTCCGGTGATGCTGTCTACAGAGGATGTCTAGATCATTCCTCGTCACTGGCCTTTGTGTTATCATATCCTTGTTGAATTAGGTTAATCAATGTGACAGTTAAAAGAAAACTCCAGTCATGACATCTTGACTAACCTATATTTTTTTAAATTATGTCAAGTTGTATTATTTTTAGCTGATAGTTTGAAATGTATTTTGGGTAAAAAAAATATACATTTTGGTCTACATGCAATACCAATCAGTGGTATCATTAATTACCATTGCTATTTACCTAAAGTACAACGGTCAGACCAAAGGATAAAAATAAAAAAATAAGCTACTCTGTTGCTCCCAAAATAGGACAGAGTCTATATTATTGGTGACAACATGGTCACATGACCGTGATGTCTAAAACAGTAATTAAGCAGTCTTGTTATCAGGATAGAAACATTGTGGGCCCCAGGAGAATGGGGGCACTGTGAAACAGCCCAATTTGCTCTCCCTTCCCCCTAATGCCTGACCTGCATACCAACCTGTCTCCTGTTCAGTCTCCTGCAATTAAGAGACCTATAGCTGTATCATGGTACATGACTGAATTTACCAAAGGTTCTTAAATAATCTTAAAAGGTTATTCCCATCTCCAAGATCCTATCTCAATATGTAATATGTGTAATGATAACCATATTAGCAAATACCACCAATTAGAAATGTAGTATGGTTTTCCTTATAAGTAATGTCTTTTCGTCATGTGCAGGATATTACAGGACCATAGGTATCCATGGTTATGGCCACGCATATATGGAAAGTCATTTAGTTAGTTGCTCGTTATCGTAACCATGGATATCTAAGAACTTGCAATGCCTTGCACGTGAGGAAAAGACATTGCTTATCAGTAAAGTCCTACTACGTTTCTTTTGCTACTACTGTTATTATTACACCTACCTCACATTGTTATAGGATCTTGGAGATGGGAATATGCCTTTGCCCTCAGAATACAAACACTGAGGTCCCCAAGAGAGTTCTGGTCCTGAGAAATTGTGCAGTCGGCATTCCCCTAATGATGGCCCTGACTATAATTAGTGCTTATTTTTGGATTAGGGTTTATATTTCAAGCCTACTCCAAATATCCTGTAAAATCATGCTAGGGTTAATTTCTGGAGTTAGTCCTTTTTCAGGGAAAGACTATATCACATATTAGTCAATTCACCGTTGCTTAAAGGGTTATTCTGTAGAGCACCACAATTTTGTCTCTTGAATTCCTGCTTCCTGGGGACATTGCACTCCTACTTGCTTAACTGACACTTTGGACCAGCGCTCTTTCGTATCGCTGACCCGAACTGTGCACATCCTGATGCTGCAGGCAGTGAGGAGTGAATGGGCACTGAAAATGACTGCTTTTATCTCCATTATTCACTCAGCTTCAGAACCGCACTCACTAGCTGTATAAAAAACAGATTGTAAGCACTGAACTCCTTGGATAAAGTGTAGTGTACAGCTAGTAGAGGTAGACCACGCAGCCCCTATTAGTTGGAGGCACATTGCAAGAGCTGCCACCCACCTTTACACACTCAGCATCACCCTTCCAAATGTATCGATATTGAGCATGCAGATACATTTGAAAGCAATGATGCACAGGGGAGCCTTCAGACCCATTTTCCATCATTCTCACTACATCGTGTCTGCTCTGCGGGCTGTGGGCCATGCAGTGCTTAAGAACTCAAGCTGCAGAGACCAGAGTAATGGGGCAACAAGGAGAGGTGAGTACCATATATACATTTAGCGATAAAACAGGCATAATTAAAGTGGATATTAGGATGCTGATACAGCATTCCTAATAGGTTGTTGGAGTAAATCCTGACGTCAGGTCCCTTTAATAATGACAACTGCCTATTTTTCAATGTACTTTCTGATTCAATTATTTCTTAGCCAATCAGCATTTTCCAGAAAATGTTATCCTGACTGATCGGATTGTCATGCGGCTGTAATTTCTCTGTATAGGTGGCATGTATACTGTGCCATACCGTTACGGATGAAGAGACTTGTGGCACTGAGGAAATACTTTGTCTTCTTTACAGTTTCAAAGAACATTATTGTGAGTTTTCCCCTTTGTCAGAGTGCCAGCAGTCCCAATCAAATTAGATCTGTCTCTAGAGAAATTTATGTGGGGTAGAGGCAAATGCCCCGTACAAAGCAGATCTAAAATAACCAGTGTCAGTGTGAAGTAGGATGGATCTAAAGGGGTTATTAATGACTAGATGAGAAATCAGGTACATTCTTAATTGAGACATTTTCTGCTGAATAGTCTCATCTTTTACTTTGTGTCAGCTGTTCTTTTAGATCTGTGCGCAGACAGTGAGTAACTAGTCAATGGGTGCTGCTTTTATGGGTATTATAAGAATTACCTGATATCTATAGAGCTTGTCACTAGCGATGAGCGAGTACGAAATATGTGTAATCGCTATACTCGTAACGAGTACTTTGTAATACTCGCATACTTGTCCGAATAGCGAGTCCAATGTTAGGCTCCATTCACACACATCTGGCCATAAAACGAGCATTTCCGGGACAGGGCGGGAGGGTGGTCTTTTTTGACTGTTCACTGCATACAACACCTTGCTGTACCCACCAGTGGGTGCCTTCTATACAAGCTGCTCTTACTAGGGTGCCGACTCCCTTTGAGTACTGAAGGGAGCTGTCAATATGTGTCAGATCAATAACAATCGACACATCACTCATGAGCACCAGTAATATACTCCGAGTAACGAGTATCGCAAATACTGTACTACCCGTGCGAGTAATGAATAGTAACGATAACACTCGCTCATCACTAGTCACATCAAAAACTGCTGCAAATCTTCTAATTAATTTCATCAAGGGTACCTTTACATGCCGCAACCGCGGCGATAAATATTGACGCCGATATGTCGCCCTGGAACCATCGCCGCCCAAATTGCCTCCCAATTGCGGCGTGTATTTTGGGAATTTGGTGGCGATATGTCGCCTCGCCACGGTCACCTGATTTCGGTGCATGCATGGACACATGTTCTATTTTGTTTGCTGTGTACAAATGTAACAATGTGTCCATGATTTCACTGCAACCAGCAAATTGTCAGTGAAATTGCCTAGCAATATAGCCGCGTGTGAAGGTACCCTAAGAAAACCAAACTCCTGTTCACACAGCAACTTTTTGTTTCCTGATCAGGTTTTTTTATAAACACAATGCAGAAAAAAAAAAGTACTGACGACATTGTGAAACTTTAACATTGAGGTAAAAAAGACAAATCTATGCAGGAAAAACATGCGCAAAATCTGTGTCAAAACTGAAAGGCAGTTAAAGAAAACATGGATATAATTTTTCTCCACAGAGCATCTAATTTTATGATTACACCAGAAATATTAAGCCAATTCCTGACTGGTGGAAGATTTGTGACACGGCACACAGTGGTCTACACCACTTGTCAGACACAGGTCTGCATGCTCTTTATATCAGGAATATCTGACTCCAACATGGCTCACCATCAAGACTGGCGGGACAATCATTACTTTTGTTGAATTGGGGCTATTAGGGGTGTGCAGTAAATAACAAAAATATCTAGGTACCTGAGCACCACTGTAATGTGGATGCTTCAGAGAGTTTTACTTTTTAAATATGCAATGAAAAAGTATAGAAAGCTTCTTTCCATGTACCCAAAGTAATGGACGAAAGACCCTGGCTCTCTATTGGTTTGTCATATCAATACTCAAAACAATAAAAAAATAACCTTTATCATAAAAAATACTTAATTATTTATTTAAAACAAACACTTTAGAAAAAAATAAGTGTAAATGAATATAAGAAAAGAAGCAAGGTATTATTCAGGCGAGTAAACTTCTGAGATGGGTCTAGTGCTTACTCTATCTTTCCTTCAGTCACCCACCCTGCCTATCCTGTGGAGGTTGGCACCTTAGGTTATGATGATATGGTGCCCTCCCTCAACGATGGATCACCCTGATAACCTCTTATTAACCCTGACTCTTATGGCTAATACCTTAAATAATGTATATCCATGTTTAATGACCCATTTTACACTCAGCAATACCTATTTCAATGGGTCTAAATATGAAAGAGGAGCAAATGCAAAGCATAAATATGCTATGGGCTCATAATAGAGCCTTTAAACTGTGCTTGAGATAATTTCAAAAGGTCAAGTACAAACGAAGTAGCATATGCAAAATGTCAAGTGAAAAAAAAAAGAGGTGCAGAAATTAAGACATAGTGTCTCAGCGCAACTCCACAATCAAAAACAGCAATCAAGAGACAATAGTCAATATATATGTCTCATCCCACTGCTTCAGTGATATACCGCTCTCATTTAAAGCTCTATTAAACAATGCACAGATCAGAAAAATGATTATCCCTCATACTTAGCATATTTATGATGATAAATGTCCTCTAGATCTCTATCCCTATTCATTCCCCCACTTACATTTTTACGAGGTCCATTAGGGGATTCTAATCCATGTGCTACGGTAAGCACGACAGAACCGTCTCGGAGCATAGTGAGACGTCATGTACCCAAAGTAATGGAGGAAGGTCCCAAGCTCTCCATTGGTTTGTCCTATCAATACATATCATTGACTTTGACCTATGTGGTAGAAATGCCAGGCAGCACAATCAGTTGCTCCGCTTCTTAGAGCTCTATGAACACCGCTCACAGACCGCACACTGCAGCTCACTGTTGACCTCTCTGATGCACACCTGCGGAAGCAGTCCACATTACGCCAGCATATTATAAGTAAGTAGCACTCACCGGTCAGATGAATAGTGGCTTTATTTCATTTTAAAAATGGTAACCTGGCCAGGGGACACAGGAGGCAAGATGGGGGGTCTTTTGAACGATGGTTTCACACTGTTGAATAGCGCTTCCACGAGTTTAGTTACCACTGCCATCGTTCGAATGGCCATTGTTCAAAAGACCCCCCATCCTCCCTCCTGTGCTCCTTGTTTGTAATTTGCGGTGACGGTTTTTTAAATGAGATAAAAGCCATTATTCATCTGACTAGTGAGTTCTACTAACTCCTAATATGCTGGATATCATTGACTTTGAGGTCAGTGTCCCCTTCCTGCATTTTGCTATAATGGAGAAGATGTGGAAAGTGAAGGCAACAGTGATTCTAGTGGTGATAGGAGCATTTGATCCGGATCCGGGCAAATCCGGGGAAATCCGGGACAATCTGATTTTTGCAAGGGACTACAGGAATCGTCCATAATCCTTTTGGTCCCGCGGTCCGGTTTTTGTATTGCTGCCTATGGGTGTAGATCTGGATCCGGTTTTGAGCATTTGGTTAGGGTCACATTTGCGGTAGCAATTGCAGATCTTGATCCAGTTTTGAGCATGAAAAATCCCTTTGACTACTATAGATGTAGTTTTTTTTTTATAGGGCCACTCATGCCTCATACTTGAGATCCATTCTACAGAGATACCAAATACAAAAAAAAAACCATAGCCTGCCACAAGTCAGGACTATATATTATGCATATGATTCATAAGGACAATTATCCTTCCATTCATGAAAATGCCAGCTACATTCTTACCATCGATTGCAGTTATCTTGATAAGTTGCTCCATTTGGATAGTTCTTGCCATTTTTGACACATACTGGAAAAAGAAAGAGTCACTGTTAATAAAACTGATCAATGACAAGAGAGAATCAGGATGACAAGACATGTTTAATCAAAATAACAGGCCAGATTTTGCTATTTACTTTTTTTTTTTTAAAGTAGAAGAAAATGTAACATATCACATTACAGTGCTCTGATTGAAAAACAAATCTATGTACAGTCATGGCCAAAAGTTTTGAGAATGATACAAATACTGCTTCAGTTTTTCTAATGGCAATTTGCATATATTCCAGAATGTCATAAAGAGTGATCAGCTTAACAGCAATTACTTGCTAAGTCAATATTTGCCTAGAAAATGAACTTTAACCCCCAAAACACATTTCAACATCATTGCAGTCCTGCCTTAAAAGGAGCAGCTAACATCGTTTTAGTGATTGTTCCATTAACACAGGTGTGGGGGTTGATGAGGACAGGGCTGGCGAACAATCAGTCATGATTAAGTAAGAATGACACCACTGGACACTTTAAAAGGAGGCTGGTGCTTGGTATCATTGTTTCTCTTCAGTTAACCATGGTTATCTCTAAAGAAACACGTGCAGCTATCATTGCATTGCACGAAAATGGCCTAACAGGGAAGAGTATCGCAGGTAGAAAGATTGCACCTCAGTCAACAATCTATCTCATCATCAAGAACTTCAAGGAGAGAGCTTCCATTGTTGTCAAAAAGGCTCGTGGGCGCCCAAGAAAGACTAGCAAGCGCCAGGACCGTATCTTAAAACTGTTTCAGCTGCGGGATCGGACTACCAGCAGTGCCGAGCTTGCTCAGGAATGGCAGCAGGCTGGTGTGAGTGCTTCTGCACGCACTGTGAGGCGGAGACTCTTTGAGCGCAAGGCCTGGTTTCAAGGAGGGCAGCAAAGAAGCCACTTCTCTCCAGAAAAAACATCAGGGACCGACTGATATTCTGCAAAAGGTACAGGGAGTGGACTGCTGAGGACTGGGGTAAAGTCATTTTCTCTGATGAATCCCCTTTTCGCTTGTTTGGGACATCTGGAAAACAGCTTATTCGGAGAAGAAGAGGTGAGCGCTACCACCAGTCTTGTCTCATGCCAACTGTAAAGCATCCTGAAACCATTCATGTGTGGGGTTGCTTCTCAGCCAAGGGAATCAGCTCACTCACAGTCTTGCCTAAATACACAGCCATGAATAAAGAATGGTACCAGAATGTCCTCCAAAAGCAACTTCTCCCAATTGTCCAAGAGCAGTTTGGCGCCCAACAATGCCTTTTCCAGCATGATGGAGCACCTTGCCATAAAGCAAAGGTGATAACTAAATGGCTCCAGGAAGAAAACAGAGATTTTGGGTCCATGGCCTGGAAGCTCCCCAGATCTTAATCCCATTGAGTACTTGTGGTCAATCATCAAGAAACGGGTGGACAAACAAAAAAAACAACAAATTCTACCAAAATGCAAGCATTGATTATGCAAGAATGGACTGCTATCAGTCAGGATTTGGTCCAGAAGTTGATTGAGAGCATGCCAGGGAGAATTGCAGAGGTCCTGAAGAAGAAGGGTCAACACTGCAAATATTGACTTGCTGCATTAACTCATTCAAACTGTCAATATAACCTTTTGGTACTCATAATATGATTTCAATTATATTTCTGTATGTGATAAAAACATCAGACAAACACAAATAAAAACCAGAGGGCAGCAGATCATGTGAAAATATAATTTTGGTGTCATTCTCAAAACTTTTGGCCATGACTGTATCTAAAACAAGGCGAGTTGACCAGTTTAAGGGAATTCTTTATTACAGACATTTGCATTAAATTCCACAAGTAAAAAAAAATCTTTCTGTAAAAATATTTGAAATATAAAATACAAAGGATGAAAATTATATAAAATTCACAGCCAAATTTACACGTAGCAGAGTGGAATAGCATGTGGGGGGCCACAAGGGTGGTTTTTATTCAATATGGGTGCATCATTTCTTCCCGTGCCCTCACTGCCACTTCTTGGAATGGTGCAGAGGATCAACGAGGCCGTTAAACCAGATGATAACAGCAGACGGGCTCCTTTGACATGTAGGTTGGTTCCTCAGATGCCAATGCAGAGCAGAGATGAATCTATCATTGACTGCTGCTCTCAGTATGGCGGCCGTCACACGCACAGATATCTTTAGCGATATTGTAAGCGATCACGTGCACGCGCAATCGCTTACAATATCGCTCACATCGCTGGTGAGATGTCACACAGACAGACTCACCAGCGATGTGGAGCCGCGATCTCGCTGGTAACTATGGTACACATCGGGTAACTAGGCGCCGCGCGTCGCTTAGTTACCCGACGTGTACCATAGTTACCATCTCCCAGCATAGGCTCTGCGCTGGGAGATCGTTCATCGTGGTGTTATACACCACGATGAAGCAGATCGTGACATCGTTCATCGCTAGATCTGAGAACCGGACCTCAGATCAGCGATGTCACGATCAAGCGATTTCACATCTTAAATCGCTTGATTACATGCAACGATTTCTTGCCCGATATCGCTTAAGCGATCAAAAAGGAGATCGCTTAAACGATATCGGGCAAGAAATCGTTCCGTGTGACGGCCGCCTCAGATGGACAATTTTATCATCTTAGGCTGGTTTCACACTATAATTTTTTGACATCAGTATGAATCCAGCTGAAACTGGATGCACCCACATCCGTTTTCTGCCCCATTGATTTCCAATGGGGCCCCAGGCACCAATGCATCCAGTTATTCCTGTTTCCCACTGATCTGGGTGTCACCCATATTTGCACTAAGACCAAAAATGCATTTTGTTGCGAATTTGGTCTCCATGACAAAAAATGGGAACACCTGGATCAGGGGCACTCCAGGTTGAATTAAAATGTGTCCTTACGTAATCCAGATCCAGCGGACTCCAGATCCCACTAGATCCAGACACCGAATCCGGGTTTTGGTCGGCGCATGCCCAGAATGCAGTTCTAAATGACATGTCCCCTAGGGGTGAGTTAATTACAACCAAATGCGGTGAAAATAGGTGTGCAACGGGATGACAGATCAGTGATTATACCAGTGTGGAGGCATCCAGTTTGTCAATTGTCAACCTGTATCCCCCCAGATTAACAAAAAGGCAGTGTGAAACCTGCCTTGGTCACTGTCTACGTAGAGCACAGCTGATGTCAAATTCATTTCAAATCACTGCACTCTACATAAGGAGCAAAATATTTTAACAGTGAATAACTATTTTTCAACTTTTTGTCTTGCCTACTAACCCAAGGCGCTAGCAACCCATTCTAGATGTGGGTATCATATGCAGATTTTGGTACACATTCGTTATATGTTAGCTACATATCTAAACAGAAATATTGGTAGTCTTAATGATTAGACTCTGCCATTACTGCCACCAGATGAAAAAGCTTTTTCTGAAGCCAGAGACGTTACTCAACAAAGAAGATATTAAACATACATAGTGCGAAAAATATGCATATACCACCCTATTTTTTTTATTTTTCCTCAGTATAGGGCGTTGTAGGCTTTCCCTATTAGTGGGTTGTAGAGAATGGCACTACTAAAGTGGACAGGAGGTTAAAATGTTATAAAGGCGCTGCTGCAAAATGAATCAGAAATGTCTTAGCGCAAATGTAGGAATACACAGATGGAAAATGTCACAGAATGATATCACAGAGGTGAAATAAACAGCTTTACACTGGTTGATTATGAATGGGAAATCCTAGGAAAGCTCATTTCCCAATAATTGACCAGTTTGTTGGGTGAAATGATCTTTAAGCTAGGTTCATTCTCAGCAGCACATCCTTTTGTGTAAACAGGTCTATTACCATCTATTACTCATTGTTCTCTGCACATAAGAAATGTGGTCCTTCTGTAAACAGAGTATTAAATGACCAACAATCAGCAAAAAAGTAGCCAATTTGTGTTTTTTTCACTGCAAGTCGGATGGCATGAACCTAGCCATAGAGAGGACTTTACCTAAGTGTAATGTTTTCTTTTTTTTCTGCCTTTGATTGAATCATTAGTCTAGTCACCACTGACACGTATGCTGGTAGTAATTGGTCACCATCACATTTAGTTATGATATAGTTGTACTTCGTCATTTTATGATCATTTGTTCTGTAGACGATTAGACGAGATGTGTTGTCACGTCCCCCCCATGCTCTGCCCTATTTTTGCCAACATTTTGTGACTTTTCAAAGCTTCTACTCACTTTTTTGTAGTAAACGCTTTGATGAATTTGGGCTATAGTGTTATTTCGTTGCTATATTACATTAATTTAGATATATGCTATGTTTATTTATAATGGAGTAAATTATTTATGGGTGAAATGAGGATACAGTTGTATAAAGACGAAATGTTGAGTGATGCTAAAGAAAATACTAATAGGAAACAAACAATACCCCCCTAACACACCCTGCATTGACCAGTACTATGAATATGAAACTTCACGACTAGATGAAGGTGAATATTAGATATAATAATCAGATATAATTTAACTATTCATTAATTCCCATTTGGCCACCCTTTGGGCCTTGCTTAATGGTCTTAAAGTGAACCTATCATGTCCCTTTTGGTATTAAACCACCCCCAATGTAACTTACATCATGTAGTGTTCATTTTTTAAATCGTTGTATTTATCTCCAAAAAGGATTTTAGATACTTAGATGTTCTCATTAGCTAGGTGGCGAAACAGTCAAGAAGTTAACAGTTACCAGACATGTCACTGAACTCAAGCTATGCCGAAAATTCATCTAATGCTCTTTATAAAGAACTTGTATGATGTCATGACCATGTGACCATAATGGGTGGAGATAAGTTTGAAGGACATGTAGACCTAGCTCCATCTATTATAGTGACATGGTCGTGACATCAACACAGGTCCTTTCAGCATCATATTAAGCTCGGCATTACTAAAAATTCAGTGACATGTCTGTTAACGTTATCTGCCTGGATGACTGCTTGATTGTTTGGGTAGCTAGCCAATGAAAACATCTAAGTATCTAAGATGCTTTTTTGGGATAAATAATCTTTTTTTAAAAAAAAAAAAAGCTTACTAATGAATACTGTGTGATCTAAATAACATTTAGTAGTTTAATAGCAAAAAAGGGCTTAGATACCCTGCAAAAAGTAGGGTGTTGGGAAGTATATGCTTTATTAGTGGTTCAAGAATTGGGTCTTAGCTCTGCCTTGGGAAAATCACTACCTCTCCTCTGAATCACTCAATATTAATAAAACAAGGGTATTTATGTACGTGTCTTCCATGTTCTCCAGCTTCCTTGTATTTTCAATACTAAGCCATTGGGTGATGTCAAGGTTTCTCATTGCTCTTTGCTCTGCATGCTTGATTTGTCTGCTTATCAACATCATTCCACTGGGTTAGGCATTTGTACACTTATCCTGCTTTTCAGCAATATCCTGCTATTAGTATTGATGATATGTATATAGTTTGGGCAGGGCCATAATTAACTTTTCCTGATTTTGTATAGTCTTTTCATAAAGTATCCTGTTATAAGGCTGACATTACACTTTTACTTAAAGAAAATATCCGTTTTGGAAACAGTGCCAGTATGAAGTTAAAGGTTTACTGACAGATTTATACGTTAATATATAGTTACAGTCATTTAAACCCTTGGGACCAAGCCAATTCTCTTGCTAAAGACGATCTTTAGAGCACATGTTTTGACTGCCTACATTTGGCTGGTCATAGCGTTTTAATCTATAGGGCTACATTGGTATTTTTATGTCTATATTGCCTTTTACCATTTCATTTAATTCAAATGATACCCAATTATGTTTTTTTTCTATCGGAGATTTTTATTATATAGCATTAGTGTTAGTATACTTAATTTTCAATTAGTGGACAAACTATTATAAATTTATTTTATTATAAATTTGAAGTAGGCCATCAATATTAGATTACTTTTGTCTGACTCTCTACAACGGTCCCCACATCCTAGTGTTTAAAACACCAAGACTAAAACATCTATTACTAACGGCTGTAACTGCTATTATGACTTTAAAGCACCACTCCAGCTATTTTTTTTCAGGGCTGGAGTGATGCTTTAAATCTAAGTCCCCTGCCCCCAGTCTTATACTTATCCTCTGGTGTTATCATCCTTTTCCAGATTGCTCCGGAGCATCTCATGACCATAACTTCTGACTGCACGGAAGTCAGAAGTTATGTTGCAAGTGCTCAAGCAAGTCTATGAGGGCTAGAACGAGGCCAGAACAAGGCTCCAATAGAGTTGAATTGATTTGTGACCTCTGGGCAGCTGCCGGCAGGTTAAAAATCTCTGTGATGCTGAAAACAGATGATGACAGCAAAGGGTGAGTATAAGACAGGGGCAGTGGCCTTAGATTTAAAGCATCACTCCAGCAATGAAATAAGAAAAGAAAACTGAAATGGTACTAAAATTAACGGGTAATGAGCTACAGAGCCAAATGCTGTTGCTACAAAATGTTTTGAGTTGTAAGATGTAATGAGCGGAGCAATGTTTCACAACGAAGGGGCTACAATACACTTCAGTTACTAATATAGCCCCCCACAATCTAATGCTGATGGTTTTATCATAAAGATAAGCCATTCATTTTACAGAGTCGGAAAAAATCCTTCTAGGTTACAAGTCCTGTGCTATACCGAACTTGACCCATATGAGTGTGTGAGAAGCCATAAACCTCACTCACACATGGCCATGGATAAGTGAAGTTGAGGCTGTATATACATGGGCAAGGTCTTTTCTTGTTTTTCATTCTTGAAGGTATAATGTCACCTCAGTGTTCAGCCGTAGTCCACACAGTATAACAGGTCTGACTTATTCTACAGGTGTGGCCTTTGTCAAACATTTATTGAAAAACTAGTGAAATGTATTGCCAAGCATAGCAATAGCAGTGAATGAGTACTATACTGTATGTATTTGTTACATAGAGAGATATTTTTCAGCTGCATATTTTTGTGTGAATTTTTTTATATAAATCTTCTGCACGCTGTGCTAGGTTCTTTTTTTTTTTAATAAACTTTTAACAATCTATGGTACTTAGTTTTGGGCTTTAACCTACTGCTATTATAAATTAACGTATTTAAAGAGGACCTTTCCCCTTATTTTTCATGTTGAACTGAACACAAATAGAGAAATCTGCTCTACGCTATGGTTGGCTGCCTGCTTAATTGCTCAGCATAATACATGGGGAGAAGTACACAATCCTATTGAAAACTTTCATAACACCCACTTGAACTTTAAAAAGTTATAATAAAGTTCCAAATACTTCAACTGCCAATATCTCCGCATCTGAAAGTGGAATAAAAGAAAATACATTTTTTATTCCATTCGGCAGCCATTAGAACATCTCTCTCGGCAGCCATAATTACATCTCTTTCTTAATCTCGCTCTCTCTCTCCTTAATCCGATTGACAATCTGTGGCAAGACTTGAAAATTGCTGTACATAGACGCTCTTCATCCAATCTGGATGAGATTTATAGAAATCTCCAATCCTCTGTGCTTTTTTTACTCAGCGTAAGATGACCTTCAGTGCGTGTTTCAGATCCACCAACATGTCAATTTCCCTTGCAATTACAAAGAGTTTTACCATATTTTATTTATTATAAAAAAAATTTTCCCCCAAATTTTGGGGGAAAGTGGGGGTTGCGTTTTATAATCCAAATCTACTAGGGGAGGCTCTCGGGGAGGGAGGCCAGCTTTGGAGCGGTGTCCAAGGGCTGAAGTGCACTGGCGCAGGCTGAAGAGGCCGCCTATGGTCTCATGCCCCTGCTCATTAGCCTCATGTAATATGCACTGCATCACCTCAGTGCTGAACCCATGCTGAGATGTGGGAGGGGGGAGCAGCACATATTATATAAGCTTGCACTCATCCCCCCATCTTGGATATGGCCTCCTCCGCGTCACCCTATATGCCCCCTTGCTGGCGTGCATGCTAAAATAATAAACGTTTTTAACTCACCCTCATTCGCTCCATGCTTCTAGCTCAGCAGTGACTTCCTGTGTCTGTGCCTGGCGTTGGATCATGTGACCAGCACAGCACAGTGATGTCATCACTGTGCACCCCAGTCACTTGATCAGATACCGAGCACAGACACAGGAAGTCACTGCTGAGCTAGAAGCATGGAGTGAATGAGGGTGAGTTAAAAACGTTTATTATTTTAGCGTGGGCATCAGAAGCTTGTCAAATACAGTGACGGGGAGGCGAGGGCATATGCAGCACACTGGGACATATCCAGCACATTGGGGTCATGTACCAGGATGGGGGTTATATATATATATGATTTGTAAGATGGACACTGGCATTATAAGACAGACCCCATTTAACATTATAAAAAAAAAATCTCTTTTCCTACATGAAATTTGGGGTGCGTCTTATAATCCGATGCATCTTATAAAACCAAAAAATACGATATATGTAGATTTTCCCGATTTAGTAGAATTGCAATAGAAACAAGCACAGGTAAAAAAAAACACTCATGCGTTTTAAGTGCATTTCCCCAGCGGAAACGTACTAAAAATGCAGGTAACACACACAGAACGTTTTGTCAAAGCCAAATATCAGAAGTATCAGTAACAAAGCAGTTGCGTTTTAAACATGACATACCAGGAAGAGACAAAAACTGCAATTTAAAAAAATACACACAAAAACCTAATGAAAAAAATAAACACAAGTAACCGAAATTTAACTAATAGGTGCAGAAATGGCACAGAAGTTTTGCAACATTGAAAATGCATCAAAAGCTCACTGATAGAACGTAGCCTTAGGGTGTTTTTTTTTTTTCAGGCATAACCATACGATTTTTAGTTGGAGAATTTTTCCAAAAACTCAGTAAAAAAACACAAAAATAGTATGAACATACCCTGTGCTAGATTACTTTATTCTTTTTAAAGGGCCTGCAACATCTATTAGGGGTTTTAAAACATCTCTGATCTGTGAATACACCTTTAAATGTACTGAAAATCTATTTCTAATAAAATTGAAAAGCTTCTAAGGTTAAAATGTTTTTGTTAAATTCTACTTCATGAAGAGGAATTTATGCAGCATCCTTTCTAAAACCTGCACATGTAACCAAAATGCAAATGACTTCTATTCAGCTTAACCAAGCATTTTAAAACTTTAGACATTGTAATTGGTGTTTCTACTAGTTCCAGAAAACTATATTTCCCTAAATAAGCTGTAAATACTGGAAATAGTGCTACATTTTAATCTAAGGTGCTGTTTCATTATCAAATTTGCATATTTTGTTGACAGTTTTTGTCATAATGTAATGGTAGGAGAGGATCTGTCTATTACAACATGGCTTCATCTGGAAATGAACCAAGAGCTTGCAATCAAACATCTGGCTGGCCCCTGTTCAGCTATGGCCCCTGGTGTGAACAGGTAATTGAACTGGTTATTTGCTTGGAAACAGACACAACATCTGGGGTTTGTGTATACAGAGCTTGGGAAGCATAAGTTCTGTCACTTCTGGAGTTGGCTCTGCTGAATTTCCCAGGGTGGCAACCAGAGCCAGCATAACGTTCTGAATATTTAAGTTCTTGTGACAGGCATAATTATGGTAGACACATTTACATTTTCAGCACTGTGATCCTGATGGGAAGAACATGAATATTTTTATATAATTGTGTGGCCTAAGTATCAGCTCCAAACTAATATCGGTCAGAGAGATAATGTTATCATTGTCATGATTCACCTCTATGGAAAGGTGAAATTGCAATAGGAAACATGACCACAATATCTTCTCCCTGCGACCTCCAAGAGTGAAGATATCCTGAAAGTTTAGGATCTCATAACATTTTCAAAGACCTAGCCACATCCCATGGCCAGCCCTATCTGAGGTCACCAAGTTGAGGTATGTGGGAGTGACTGTTCTTTAAAGGGAAACAACCAGCAGGTTTTATTCCCCTGTTTGGCTTAGCGCCTACAGGGGAATAATAGAAAGAAACTCAGCCCCACATGGTGACACTGTGCTGCACTTATGCTAATGTGCTGCACTGTTTTCCTGGTGTTTGATAACAGTTTCCTCTGCAATCATACATCTAATCAATGAAGTAAAGGTATGATTGCACTCAGTATCCCAGTGCCTGTAAGGCAAAGCTTCACTTTATAGCCCTAAAATCAGCTGGTTGGTTCCCCTTAATAAATACAGAAGTTTGAGTTGACACCTTGTTCACTGCAGGAAGATACACGTCTGTGTAAGATTGTTCCATGTTTTACTGGAGTTTTTCCCTTCAAGCATCTCCATCATTTCTGTGACATCAGTTCTAGTACTTTTCGTTTGTTTATCCCTTTTGTTTTATGTAACTGTATATATTGTATTGTTTTGTCCCATTTGTACCATCTTTTGTATACTGTTATAAATCTGCCTACTTTTTGAATTAAATATATAAAATTTAGTAGCTTCATTCCGCTTGCTCTATAAACCACATCCCGGAAACCTCATGAGGTCAAATATTACCAGAAACAGGTGTCCAATCGTCCTTTATAGACGATTGGAGGTTGCAGATAGTTTTATCCTGGATACTGTGGAGCTTGGCAGTGACCATACCGAGGTATATATATACAAGCATTGGAATTGGTTGTCTATATACTATACGCTCACTGTAACAGTGCCCAATATTTGGCCTAGCAGCGAAAGCATCTCTCACCTCATCCACCAATCAGTCAATTCCATATTTTCTTGACTATTTAAGGCAGCAAAGTGCTGTTCATGACAAATTAGTGACAGCGGAGGAATATGTGCGTGATCTCCAGAGCTGGTTCTGTGAAATTTGATGGCAGCGATGGGATATCTGCATGATCTTCCTGCTGGCTGCATTACAGTTTCTCTTTTTTTGCCGTTTGGTTTGTTAATTTGTTATCTTTTTTGTGCTTTAAGGCCATTTTGTTTTTTTCCCCATTAGTTGTAAGCCAAAACCAGGAGTGGAAAAATCAGAGGACTAATAATAATAATAATATAAACACGTGCATCAATTCTGCATTCATCACCCACTCCTGGTGCTAAGTAACTTAAGTATGCAATGTTTGCATATATTTTAGTGCCTCACAGTGTGCTGTTGCAATGTTTGATATGTATATATAACGTAATATTTTATATATAATATATTATACACACACACATGCAGTTATGGCCATAGTCTTGAAATTGTTTAACAAAACCAAGAATTTCTCCTGGGAAAGTACAGCAATTACACGTTTAGTTCCTTTGTGTAGTAGAACAATGCAACAACAAAATACACACAAAAAAGAAGGCAAATTGGACATAATTTCACAAACTAAAATAAAAATGGGCCTGACAAAATTGTTGGCACATTTCCAAAATTTTGAGTAAACAACTTTGTTTCAAACATGTGATGCTCATTCAACTCACATGTTGCAAGCAACAGGTGTGGGCGATATGTAAATCAGACCTGAAGCGAGATAAAAAAAGGGAAAAGTTGTCTCAATCTTTGTATTGTGTATCTGTGTGTGTGTGCCACACACAACGTATGGAGAACAGAAAGAGAACTGTTTGGAGGACTTGAGAACCAAAATTGTTGAAAAATATCAACATTCTCAATATTACACGTCCGTCTCCATAGTTTTGATGTTCCTTAGTGAGACGTTTACAACAAATGGCATTATAGCTAAACTCCATGGACATGGACAGCAGAAAAAAATGTATGTAAGGTTGCAACGCAGGATAATCTTTCAGGCTCAGGGTGTATCTGTGTCAGCATGAACTATCAGTTGACGTTTGAATGAACTGCTCTGGCAGGAGATCCAGGAGGACCCCACTGCTGACACAGACATAAAAAAGCTAGACTGCAGTTTGCCAAAATGTATATGAGTAACCAAAATCATTCTGGAAAAGTGTCTTATGGAAAGATGAGACCAAGATAGAGTTTTTGGTAAAGCACATCATTCTACTGTTTACCAAAAGTGGAATGAGACCTACAAAGAAAAGAACATAGTATCTACCGTGAAATATGGTGGAGGTTTAAAAATGTTTTGGGTTTGTTTTGCTGCCTCTGGTACTGGGTGCCTTTACTATGTGTAAAAAATCATGAAAGCTAAAGGATTTTGGATTGTAATGTAGTGCCCAGTGTCAGAAAGCTGGGCTTGCATCTTAGGTCATTGGTCTTCTACCAGGACAACATACTTCAACAAGCACCCAGATATGGATGAAAACAAAGCTCTGGTGAGTTATAAAGTGGCCAGTAATAAGTCCGGATCTAAATCCCATTGACCATCTGTGGAGAAATCTTAAAATTGCTGTTGGTAGAAGGTACCCATCAAATATGAAAGACCTGGAGCAGTTTGAAAAAGAAGAGTGGTCCAAAATTCCAGTTGAGAGGTGGAAGAAGCTTGCTGATGGTTATAGGAAGCAATTCATTGCAGTTATGTATTTCAAAGGGCGTGCAACCAAATATTAAGAGGGTGATAATTTTATCTGGCCCACTTTTGGAGTTTTGTGTAAAATTATGTACAATTCACCATTTTCACTCAATATTTTTGTGTTGTCCCAATTCACACAAAGCATATACATGTGTATAACAAAACATTTGTAATTTCAGTAATGTTATGGTAGAAATACTCAATATTCTAAAACAATTTCAAAGGTTCCTACTATTTCACCATTTCGGCCATGATCTTATTTGCATTTGTAGATATATATATATATTTATATATATAAAACAAAGTTCATGCCCCAAAATATCATACATAATACAACATTGCAACTGTTGGCCCCTTGGTGGATAAGGATGAGGAAAAAGCCAATATGATAAATGACTTATTTTCAACAGTATTTGCACAAAAAATCCCATGACAGACAACATGATCACTGATAACAAAAATTCTTCATTAAAGGTCACCTTGCTTAACCCAGCAGGAAGTACAGTGCCGTCTAAAAATCACTAAAGTTGACAAATACCCGGCCCCAGATGGGATATGCCCCACAGTGCTGCAGGAATTAAACACTCTCATACATAGACCATTATTTTTCATCTTTATGTTCAAAATATTTTTATTGCATAGATATAATCATACAAATTAATGGATTTTACAATCTAGTTCAATAGGAAGAATATCAGAATCGTACAGTTCAGATTAATTAATTTTTGTAATTAAGTCAAAATTGAGGTAGTATTATATATAGAATCTAGTAACTTCGAGATTTATAAAGTCTTAGGCGGCCGTCACACGCAACGATTTCTTGCCCGATATCGTTTAAGCGATCTCCTTTTTGATCGCTTAAGCGATATCGGGCAAGAAATCGTTGCATGTAATCAAGCGATTTACGATGTGAAATCGCTTGATCGTGACATCGCTGATCTGAGCTCCGGTTCTCAGATCTAGCGATGAACGATGTCACGATCTGCTTCATCGTGGTGTATAACACCACGATGAGCGATCTCCCAGCGGCAGAGCCTATGCTGGGAGATGGTAACTATGGTACACGTCGGGTAACTAAGCGACGCGCGACGCCTAGTTACCCGATGTGTACCATAGTTACCAGCGAGATCGCGGATCCACATCGCTGGTGAGTCTGTCTGTGTGACATCTCACCAGCGATGTGAGCGATATTGTAAGCGATTGCGCGTGCACGTGATCGCTTACAATATCGCAAGAGATATCTGTGCGTGTGACGGCCGCCTTATATAGATTCAGAGATTTGTAGTGCAAATTAGCATCAAATGGGTTACATTCAAACAGTTAAATAACTATTTACAATTTTATAAATCATGTTAATCAATAAGGGAAGGCAGTAGAAAAGGGAAATTGGGGGGGGGGGATAAATTTATTTTTCATCTTTAAAGAGTCCATAATAATAGGGTGTGTACCACTGGAGTGGTGTATAGCAAATGTGGTGCCAATATTCAAAAAGTAATGTAGAAAAATCCAGCACTCATAAACTTGCAATTATGAGGATTTATTAAAACATGAACGCCATCCATCTAATACAGGCAGTATGTGCTAACACTGACGCTTTTCGACAGAGAACCATGACTAAGACAGTTCTCTGTCGAAACGCGTCGGTGTTACCACATACTGCCTGTATCGACTTAAGGCCCTGTCACACATAACGACCGCTCCAGCAATCCCGACCTGCCGGGATCGCTGGAGCGTCGTTACCTGGTCGCTGGGGAGCTGTCAAACAGGCAGATCTCCCCAGCGATCAGGGCCAAGGGAGCCACCTCCCACATTGCTGAAGGCGATGTCAGCCTTCTCCCTGTTTAGTGCTGCCTTACAGGCAGCGTTAAGCAAGGAGAACGCCGGTATCTATGATAAACAGCGGGTATCCAGGCAGCGCGCGCTGCCTGGATACTCTGTGTTTATCATAGTTACCAGCGTTCTCCCTGCTTAGCGCTGCCTGTAAACAGGGAGAACGCTGGTAACTATGATAAACACCGGGTATCTAGGCAGTGGGCGCTGCCTGAGGTCCTGAAGCCATTTACAGTAAGATCTATGGGCAGCGCTGCCCATAGATCTACTGTATAAGGCTTCAGGACCTCAGACAGCGGCGCACATACTATACCAATAGGTATAGTATGGGCGCCGCTCTGAGGAGCCCGGCGCTTTCATTTTTAAAACTGTACAGCAGCTGTCAGGAGGCAGCTGCTGTACAGAGGTCATTATAGCTTTATATGCCCACCTGAGTGGATGTAAGGTCTCTAGGGGGAGTGGGCACCCCCTAGAGACATTGTACAAACATTTATTTATTAAATAAATAGTTTAACAAAACAAAGAACAGTTTGCTCATCCCTGTGGCAGCAGGGATGAGCAAACTATCCGGTAACCGGATTGCTCAGGATTACACATCCTGAGCAATCCGGTTACTGGATTGCGGCTTCAGCAATTCGGTTCCCGGATTGCTGAATGTCTGAAGACAATTGCGTTCACCGCATCTGGATCTGGATGCGGTGAACGCAATTCTGTATTAAAGTGTGACCCTAGCCATAGTTAAGACTGGGGGAATAAATAGATAGGGATTTAGACTGAAATTTCTTCAGCCTTCAGATGAAACACACCGTTAAACTTTCATAGCACTTACATTTTAATCCCCATATATACCATGGTTGAACCATCAATATCAATGAACAGTAAAATTAATTTGTTAGGTCAATCCACCAAGGCTAGAGGGTCAGCAATGCATAAGACTAATACACTGGCAGAATAGTTTTGTAAGGTTCCTACTCAGCAAATAATAATTTTAGAAAGGAATGCAAGTGTAGACAGGGGGAGACGTCCATTAATATCGTCATTCCTGTATGTCTGACATGGTCAGTTATTATACTTTCACAGCTTGCATGCATGTACATGCCTGACTCAAGAATTCATAATCCTGAAGGATTGTGTTCACATTGTAATACAATAGCAGGCAGATCATTGTCTTTGTTCTTTATGATCAGGTTTTATAGTTTAAACATAAAATGTAGAATTTGTCTTGTACATTTGCTGTTTAAAAAGAGATACACACCGACTTATACAGTTTACATAGTCTTTTTTTTTTTTTCATTTCATAAATCATTAGTACATATGAAAATAGCAACTTTGTATTACATCTATTCAGAGAAATGTGCTTCTTTCTGTGCCAGAACAGATCAGTCATTATCAACATTCTTAATTCTGAATAAAATCTGTCTTCAGTGAAGACTTTCCCATTACTGAGATAGGAGATGACAGCTGGTGCTGAGGAGATTTCTATGATGGGAGGAAGAGAGCCAGTGGCATAGCTTCACCCCCTCTTCCTTTTTCTACCTACATAGAATCTCATCAGCACCAACTGACATCTCCTATCTCAGTAATGGGAAAGTCTTCACTGAAGACAGATTTTACCTCAGAATTGAAAATGTTGATAATGACTGACCAATTCTGGCAGAGAAAGAAGTAGATTTGCCTGATAAGATATATTACAAAGTTGCTTACCGTATATACTCGAGTATAAGCCGAGTTTTTCAGCACAAAATTGTGTTCCCCTCGGCTTATACTCGAGTCAGTGAGGCTCAGAGTGTGGGGGGGGCGGTGTCTGGGGGCTGGAGGAGGTGGGGGAGGCTGTAATAGGAGCGGGCGGTCACGTGCCCCCGCTCATTAGTGCAATGCAATATGCACTGCATCCCCCTGTCCATCAGCAGCAGGGGGAGCGGTGCATATTATACTGCACTATGTCAGCGCTCCCCCCAGTGGTATATACAGCTCCGCCCCCCCTGTGGTATATACATGCGCCCCCCCCCTGTGGTAGAAACAAGCCCCCCGTTGCTGCCGCACACCTGTAAAAGAATAGCTTTCATACTTATCCTCCTCGCTATCACCACGCGCGCATCCTCCGCTCTACTTCCTGCTTGTACCCGGCGTCCATCCATGTGACCGCGCACCTGTAATGACGTCATTGCTTGTGCGCGGTCACATGGATGGACGCGGGTACAAGCAGGGAAGGAGAGCGGAGGATGCACACGCGGTGACAGCGAGGATAAGTATGAAAGCTATTCTTTTACAGGTGTGCGGCAGCAACGTGGGGCCTGTATATACCACAGGGGGGGCGCATGTATATACCACAAGGGGGGGCGCCTGTATATACCGCAGGGGGGGGCACTGTATATACCACTGGGGAGGCTGCTTATACCACTGGGGCTGCTGTATATACTGCTGGGGCCTGTACATACCACTGGGGAGGCTGCTGTAATACTGCTGGCGCCCGTATATACCACTGGGAGGCTGCTGTATACCACTGGGGCTGCTGTATATACTGCTGGGGCCTGTATATACCACTGGGGAGGCTGCTGTAATACTGCTGGGGTCTGTTATATACCACTGGGGAGCGCTGCTGTATACCACTGGGGCTGCTGTAATACTGCTGGGGCCTGTATATACCACTGGGGAGGCTGCTGTATACCACTGGGGCTGCTGTATATACTGCTGGGGCCTGTATATACCACTGGGGAGCTGCTGACTATGGGAGGCTGTATACTACCACTGGGGAGGCTGCTGTATACTACCACTGGGGAGGCCTGTATACCACTGGGGGGGCCTGTATACCACACTGCTGGGGGCTGTATACCTGTGCTGGGGTCCACCCTTGGCTTATACACGAGTCAATAGGTTTTACCAGGTTTTGGGGGCAAAAGTAGGGGTTCAGCTTATACACGGGTCAGCTTATACACGAGTATATACAGTATTTTCATGTGTAATATTAATTTATGAAATGAAAATTAAAATGATGGTTACACTTTAATGAGTGTTCTCGTGTCTTACATTTACAGCATATCCAAAGATGTGACTGACATTGATCTTGACAGCTGAGCCCATTGCTTAGTGAAGGGATGATCAGCAGTCCCATAGAAATTAATCGTATAGCTACATATGTATGTAGCAGTTCTTCCAACTTCTCCACGGAGAGCATCACACATCAGGGCCCTTTTCTTTGGATGGATGCAATTTAGGGATGAGGAAATTGATTCGAAGTGAATTGAATTTGCCTCAGGTTTCACTTAAACCATTTTTTTTTTATTAGATTCATTTAAATCAAGCAAAACGACATCCTATTAATCAGATTATCTTATCTGTAATGTGCCCTCTATTGGGGATCTGTATCTATCAATGTTAAAGTTTTGTCCTTGCTGTCCCAGGTCCAGCCCAGGTCCTGGCTCAGTTAGCAGGTGTTCAGTATTGTCTACACTGATGATATTACAGCAGTCAATCAGTAAGCTCAGGGTCTCTGCCTATGTGGAGGGAATTCCCCCCCCCCATCCCCGGCGGAACCTCTGAGCTCACTAATTGGCTACTGAACTGTTAGTGTAATGTATGCGCCACAAGCAGTACTGCACACTTGGAGAACCAGCAGAGACTCAGTGGAGGGTGAGCAATTGCAATTTGTTAGTAACATAACATAACATAGTTTTTAAGGTTGAAGGAAGACATTGAGTCCATCTAGGTCAACCCATAGCCTAACATATTGATCCAGAGGAAGGCAAAAAAAAACCCATGTGGCAACACTAAGCTCCATATTGGGGGAAAAAATTCCTTCCTGACTTCAGATACGGCAATCAGATTAGTTCCCTGGATCAACGCCCTATCAAAGAATCTAGTATATATATAACTGGTAATAGTATAGTTTTCAAGAAAGGCATCCAGGCCCTTCTTAAATGTTAGTAGTGACTCACTCATTACAACATCATGTGGCAGAGAGTTCCATAGTCTCACTGCTCTTACAGTAACGAATCCACGTCTGTGATTATGATTAAACCTTCTTTCCTCCAGACGTAGAGGATGCCCCCTTGTCCCAGTCTCAGGCCTGAGAGTAAAGAGATCATTAGAACCCCTCATATATTTATACATTATTATAAGATCACCCCTAAGCCTTCGTTTTTCCAAGCTAAATAACCCCAAGTTTAATAACCTGTCTTGGTACTGCAGACCCCTTAGTCCTCTAATGACTTTTGTCGCTCTTCTCTGAACCCGCTCTAGTTCAGCTATATCTTTCTTATACACCGGAGACCAGAATTGTACACAGTATTCTAAGTGTGGTCGCACTAGTGACTTGTAAACTACTAGAGGTAAAATTATGTTCTCCTCATGAGCATCTATGCCTCTTTTAATGCATCCCATTATTTTATTTGCCTTTGCAGCAGCAGCCTGACACTGGCCACTAAATGTGAGTTTGTCATCTACCCATACACCCAGGTCTTTTTCAGTGATAGTTTTGCCCAGTGTTTTACAATTAAGCACATAATTATACCTTTTGTTTCCTCTGCCCAAGTGCATGACTTTACATTTATCCCCATTAAAGCGCATTTGCCATTTAGCAGCCCAAGCTTCTAGTTTACATAGATCCTCCTGTAATATAAAATTGTCCTCCTCTGTATTGATTACCCTGCAGAGTTTAGTGTCATCTGCAAATATTGAGATTCTACTTTATATGCCCCCTACAAGGTCATTAATAAATATATTAAATAGAAGCAGGCCCAACACTGACCCCTGTGGTACCCCACTGTTAACTATGACCCATTCTGAGTGTGTTCCATTAATAACCACCCTTTGTTTCCTATCACTAAGCCAGTTCTTAACCCACTTACACATATTTTCCCCTATCCCCATTGCCCTCATTTTATGTATCAACCTTTTGTGTGGCACCGTATCAAAAGCTTTTGAAAAGTCCATATACACCACATCCACTGCATTTCCTTGGTCCAGTCCAGAACTTACTTCTTCATAGAAGCTTATTAGATTAGTTTGACAGGAACGGTCCCTCGTAAAACCATGTTGATAATGGGTCATGAGGTTATTTTTCTTCAGATACTCCAGTATAGCATCTCTTAGAAAACCCTCTAGGATTTTACCCACAGTAGAGGTTAAGCTTACTGGCCTATAATTTCCAAGTTCAGTTTTTGTCCCCTTTTTGAATGTTGGCACCACATTTGCTATACGCCAGTCCTGTGGTACAGACCCTGTTATTATGGAATCTTTAAATATTAAAAATAATGGTCTATCTATGACAGTACTTAATTCCTGCAGCACTCTGGGGTGTATCCCATCCGGGCCCGGGGATTTGTCAATTTTAGTGATTTTTAGACGATGCCGTACTTCCTCTTGGGTTAAGCAGGTGACATTTAATTGAGATTTTTTGTTATCACTGATCATATTGTCTGTCATGGGATTTTCTTGTGTAAATACTGTTGAAAAAAAGTCATTTAGCATATTGGCTTTTTCCTCATCCTCACCCACCATTTCACCCAGACTATTTTTAAAGGGGCCAACACCATCATTTTTTAGTTTCTTACTATTTATGTAGTTAAAAAATATTTTGGGATTCTTTTTACTTTCTCTGGCAATGAGTCTCTCTGTCTCAATCTTTGCTGCCTTGATTTGCTTTTTACAAATGTTATTTAATTTTCTGTATTTATTTAATGCCTCATCACTACCTACTTGCTTTAATTCCCTAAATGCTTTCCTTTTGTCACATATTGCACCTCTTACCGCTTTATTTAGCCATAGTGGATTCCTCCTATTTCTAGCATGCTTATTCCCATAGGGTATATATTGTGCACAGGTCCTATTCAGGATGCTAATAAACATCTCCCATTTGTGTTGTGTACTTTTATGTCTCAGGACATCGTCCCAGTTTATTGCACTAAGACCATCTCTCAACCGTTGGAAATTTGCCTTCCTGAAGTTTAGTGTCCTTGTAGCCCCTCTACTACACGTGTTAGTAAAGGATACTTGAAAGCTTATTAAGTTATGATCACTATTACCCAAGTGACCTCCAACCCGTATATTTGATATGCGGTCCGGCCTGTTGGTTAATATTAGGTCCAGCAGTATCCCCCTTCTTGTTGGGTCCTGAACCAGTTGTGAAAGGTAATTGTCTCTCATAGTTTTCAAAAACTTATTACCTTTGCTGGAACTGCAGGTTTCTGATCCCCAATGTATTTCAGGGTAGTTGAAGTCCCCCACAATAATGACTTCTCCCTGAGTCGCTGCTTCATCTATTTGCTTTATGAGGATATTCTCCTCCACTTCCATTATTGTTGGGGACTTATAACAAACCCCTATCAGTAATTTATTATTTTTTCCCCTCCCCTTATCTCCACCCACAGGGACTCTACATTTCCATTAGATTCACCTATATTATCACACAGGATGGGTTTTAAGGATGATTTTACGTATAAACATACACCTCCTCCTCGCCTATTTGTACGGTCATTTCTGAACAGACAATAGCCCTGTAAATTAACAGCCCAGTCATGGCTCTCGTCCAGCCAAGTCTCCGAAATCCCCACCATGTCATAATTATTTTCCAACAAAATCAGTTCTAATTCCTCCATTTTGTTGGTGAGGCTTCTGGCATTAGTGTACATGCACTTTATGCATCTCTCTTCCTTCCTACTATATTGACTGTTCTAACCCCACCCCCCATGCCACCCCCAATTTTATTACTTGTGCCCAGGTTACTATTTACACTATCTTCCCCTCCTATACAATGAATACCCTCCCCCCCAATCCCTAGTTTAAACACTCCTCCAACCTTCTAGCCATTTTCTCCCCCAGCACAGCTGCACCCTCCCCATTGAGGTGCAGCCCGTCCCTAACATAGAACCTGTAGCCAACAGAGAAGTCGGCCCAGTTCTCCATGAACCCAAACCCCTCCTTCCTACACCAATTCCTGAGCCACTTATTTATCTCCCTAATCTCCCGTTGCCTCTCTGGTGTGGCACGTGGTACAGGCAGTATTTCAGAGAATTCTACCTTGGAGGTCCTTGCCTTAAGCTTGCAGCCTAATTCCCTGAAATCATCTTTAAGGACCTTCCACCTACCTCTAACTTTGTCATTTGTGCCAATGTGCACCATGACCGCTGGGTCCTCACCAGCCCCTCCCAGTAATATGTCCATCCGGTCAGCGATGTGCCGGACTCGAGCGCCAGGTAGGCAGCACACTGTTCGACGATCCCTGTCTTTGTGACAGATTGCCCTATCTATTCCCCTAATAATTGAGTCCCCCACTACCAGCACCTGTCTGGCCTGCCCTTCTCTCATGTTTTCCCCCTTACTGGAGCAGACACTCCTCTGGCTTTCAGAGGTCATGCCCTGCTGCAGCAGTGCTATCCCTGAACTCACACCCCCCTCATCTGCCAACATAGCAAATTTATTGGGGTGTGCCAGATCAGAGCTAGCCTCCCTGGCACCCTTCCCTCTACCCTGCCTTCTAACTGACACCCAGCTGGCTACCTCACGGTCCTGCAGCTCCATACTACCATCCTCCCCCACATCTATCCCATTGAGCAGCTGTTCAGTGAGCAGCAGACTCCTTTCCATATTGTCTATGGATCTCAGCGTTGTCAGTTGTTCATTTAGATCCAGTATCTGGGCTTCCAAATGCACAACGTACTCACATCTCACACAGCAGTATGCACCCTCGACCGGCTGGTCAAGGAATGCATACATGTGGCATTGCCAATCATGGAGCTCATTTCCTAATGGGGATTGCACCAGACAGAAATGATAAGTAAAAAGAAATGCAAAGTATTAATAAAATACAACAAGCAATTCAGTAAGTCCTCCCTTCCAAACTCCCTTAATCCAAAGTCACTGAATCACAAGTCACACACTTACTTCCGTCCGCACTTGCGCTCTGTCACACTCAGCTCGTTTCACACTCGCTAGAAAATCAGATTTAAATCTTTTTTTTTTTTTTATATATGTAACAAACTGCAGCCAGTAATGAAGATTTTCTGAAGGAGGACAACCCCTTTAATAAAGACTTTGTATTTTATAATGTTCAGTATCTCGGAACTAAAAACTAAGTCCAAGTAATTTAATAAATGGTGAAGTTGTAATGTTAAATAATGAGATTACAATATTGTACTCCATCTACAGTAAATGAAGTGGACCTATTAGAACACTGTTTATTTCATCTTTAAAGTCATTAACATTTTTAAACACTTATACTATAATTTATTTCCAGCACAAAAATATTCCTGGTTTAGTCACTCACCTTTCAAGATGTTTGGAGGACTCACACCCAAGCAGAATTTCCAGAAGTCCGGACAGCAATCTGACACCGTTCTGTTGCAGAACAGATCGCAGTAGCAGATAGTATCCAGATAGGGCACAGTGCAGGCATCATCTCTGCCTGGGCAACACGATTCTCTCTGCTGGCAATATGAACCTCCTGCATCTCTCATGCCAAGGCGGTGAAGTCCTGGCGCTAGCTCACGCTTTGTACGAGACCTATGAGCAGTGACATTGCTCATCTCCCCTAAAAACAGGAAAACTAGAGCCAGCAGAATAAGCTTCATCCTTGGTATTGCTGGTGATGTTCCTATAAAGAGATGAAAGATAAGATAGTCACATATTTTATTTTCTGGAATCTCTACATGTAATAAAACGTTCATAAAACCTTGCATTCCTATATTACAAAGATTAAAGCTCAAAATACATAGGCCTTCATTCATCAGTGTTCATCGCAGTTCTAGTATATAACAGTTTTAAAAGGCACAATATTATTGCACAACTTGTAGTTACACAAAAACTTATGTGACATTTGGCATTTTTATGCCAGTCCTACCCAACTCAGACAACTTCCTGACCAGTGGGCGGAGCTTTCCCAAAAAGAGGTGTGGCCAAACACAGCCAGCAAATTTATCCTACTCAGCTCAGACAACTTCCTGAACAGTGGGCAGAGCTTTCCCAGAAAGGGGTGTGGTTATACACAGTCAGCAAATTTATAATAATTTATGCCATAAAAGTGGCAGAAATTACAACAGAACAAGTAGATTTCTTACACTAGCGCAGGGTAGCTGAAAGATGCACAAAATTCCCTAAGAGGTGCACAACTTTTATTGAATTTGGCGCATGTTATTCCAGCGCACTGTTCACCAAGACTGGCATGCCAAATGATATTCTCGATGAATCGGGGCAAAAATTCTTATTTCATTTAAATACTATATTGGCATTTCATGCTCTAGCATATAGCACCTTTCCAACGTCACTACATGCAAATCAGCCGCAATCCTCTGATTTAGTATTATTAAATGATCCTATTTTTGTAACAAAGGTTGATAGGATTTATATAGACCTCAGATACTTATAAATATTGTGATTTTGCCTAGAACAGGCAGATAAGCAGTAGAATGGAGCCAGGATGCGACTTTGACCAAATGATAAATTTTTTACACACATACAAATAATTGTACACTGGCTATCAAAATTAGAGAACAACACACAATTTCCTTAATGTTAAAGGGACTCTGTCAGATCATTTTTTCAGTATGACACTAATAGTACCCTTGAATAGGGCCTGGGCAGACCTTTCAGAATATGTAAAAATCATTAATGTACCCTGCATAGTTCTCTTGCTATAAGCACCTGCACACCCTGCAGGCAGCTGTAAAAGTAATTGACATGACTACTGAGTAGTGATGAGCGAGTATAATCGTTACTATTCGCTTCTTGTACGGATAGTGCAGTATTCGCGATACTCGTCACTCGGCGACTAACACTGGTGCTTGGGTCACACACGGGTTATCCTGCAAGTTCAAACTCTAGTGCCCTCAGTAACATCACCGCACATCACACACAGAAGACTGAAAGCCATTCGCTCCTGCGCAGAGACCCTGTGGTGTGCACAAGGGTACATGAGTTTTAGGCTCTGCCCACAATAGGGCCCAGCACAGTGCGCCTGTGCAGGCCAGAGAGGCATCTGCACAGGCGCAGGCAAAGGGAAAATGGGATGTGAATAAGAGACGTTATCCACATCATTCAAAGAAAAGGTGGGATGGACGGCAAGAAGAGGCGGGAAAGAACAATCTGCAAGCAAGGCCATCGGAATGGTGACAGGCAACTATTATACAGGGTGGGAGAATTTTATAAGTTACTTATTAGGTGTACAGAGTGAGTCAGGGCATAATAGCCACCTTCTTAAACTGCAACATAGGTGCTGCTGAAGGTGGCACTTTTAGTTTAACACACAAAAATCTCGTGACAGATTTAACACTAGTAAGGTCCTCTCTGTGAACTGTAACAATAGCTCAGATATTAAAACAAAAATTTGAATTATTTCAATCCTGTTTAAAAATAAAATTATGTGCCATTAATATTTGCGAATTACATTAGACATCATCATGTACTTAAAGGGAACTTGTCACCAGTCTCACGAGATTTGTGAAGTTTCACTCCTGGAATCTTGCGAGACTTCAATAGAATACGGTGATCTGCACCACTACACAGGCGCAAGACGTGTGAATGACGTTGTATGTCATTCACATACATACACCAGGATGGGCGGCATTTTCAATGGAGTGGGTCGGGTTTTCCAGGCAGCGGGGCAGCTCTAACTGAAGTGTGCTGCACCCCATCAGACCCCAAGTACTCCCTTAGGCTGCTTTCACATTGCGATTTTCTGGGATCCGTGGCTGTCCGTTGTAAAATGGACAGCCACGGATCCGATTTGGCCTCCATGTATCCCTATGGGCAATGGATCGTATTTTGCCTAATTGCCATCCGATTTGTATCGGATCCGATTGTGTTAAATTTTTTGCTGTACCCAAAATCGGAGACTGCCTCAATTTTGGGCACAGCGGACCAAATCAGACAGAATAGAATCCAACCCGATCTGCGGCCATTAACATGGGGGCCTTTGGAGCATAGGTCCGAGAAAACAGTTGATCGTTTCTCGGACCCGATTTTAGTGTACTGAGCATGCTCAGTACACTAAAACTGCTCTTTCCCATGTAATTTCACTTCTGCAATGTATATACATACATTGCGGAAGTGAAATTAAGTAAATACAAGTGTTAAAAATAAAAAATATAATGGCTCACCTCTCCGGCGTGTCCCCCGATGTCGGCATCTATCTTCCGGCTTGAGGACCTAGTTGGGTGGGGCTAACCGATCAGCTGATCAGTCACATGACCAGTTACTGCGGTCATCTGACCGATCAGCTGGTTGGGTAGCTCCGCCTCCCTAGGTCCTTCAATCCTTGGGAGCAGGGGCAAGTCTGAAGATATAATGGGGTTACTGGAACCCCAATTACAGTACCGTATGTTAAAGGTGATGGGCACAGTTTATAACCTTCAAAACAGGTGACAGGTTCACTTTAAAGAGTTTGCAGACAATAGGTGTGGTATTGTTCAGTACATTTTACATAAATGCACAGTGGCTGACCAAAGAAAATGGAAACACATCAATGTCATTGTGGTGAAAACTTGTAACTACAGAGATAAGAAGCTGGAAGATCACAGCAACCTTTGCTGAATGTTTCCAGGAATGTGCTCATATCATCATGTGGACTAGGTGATTTAGCCCTCCAAAATGGGTGATTTAGCCCTCCAGAATGACACTAAAATGTGGCAGATATTTTAGTACACAGATTTATAGATATAATAGAATTATAAAAGTGGACCTGTCACCAGGTGATTTTACTGTACATTTTACACACTATGGAAAGCCGAAATGTATAAGGCCCCTTTCACATCTGCAGTAGGTGTAATTCCTGACAGATCCGACAGATGTCGCCGCATCTGCCGTGTAACAGCCAACTTGCGGTACCGATCCGGCAAGCTCCATTAATTCTCTATGGGGCTTGCGGGTGGGTGCGGCAAGTGCGGTATTGCCGAATCCGGCAGATCTGGAACTTGCAGCCGCACAAAAAAAACACTGCTAGCAGCAGGTTTTTTTTGCGGTGCCACAAGCGTCGCAAGTGCCGGATTCGTCAATACCGCACTTGCCGCACCCACCCGCAAGCCCCATAAAGAATTAATGGAGCTTGCCAGATTGGTGCAGCAAGTTACCTACTGCAGATGTGAAAACACCCTTAAGCAGCAGATACGGCAAAATTTCCACATCTGCCACGAATACCGAGAAAAGCTGATGTGAAAGTAGCCTAGCTGTGGTTTTAAAACATGCCTTAAGCGGCCGTCACACGCACAGATATCTTGAAAGATATCGCTTGAACGCGCGAGATGAAACATCGCTTGAACGATGTCTGTGCGTGTGACGGCAGGATACGACGAGCGATACATGATCAAATCGCAAGATCGAGATATGAGCCCCGGACCTCACATCTTGCGATTAACGATTTGACGATCTGCCTCATCGTGGTGTATAACACCACGATGAGCGATCTCCCAGCGGCAGAGCCTATGCTGGGAGATGGTAACTATGGTACACGTTGGGTTACTAAGCGACGCGCGGCGCCTAGTTACCCGATGTGTACCATAGTTACCAGCGAGATCGCGGATCCACATCGCTGGTGTCTGTCTGTGTGACATCTCACCAGCGATGTGAGCGATATTGTAAGCGATCGCGCGTGCACGTGATCGCTTACAATATCGCATGAGATATCTTAGCGTGTGACGGCCGCTTTAAGTGCCAGATTTGCCAGATCTGGATGAAACTACGAGTCACCGCACATTTCTAGAACTCCATTACAAATTCATTCGTCATAACGCAATGTTGCAGGATCCGTTTTTTTTCAAAAAAGGCGGAATTCTGCCGGATTGGCAAAATGCAGATATGAAAATACCCTAAAGGTGCCGTTACACGCTTCAATGTCCCAGCGATCCAACCAACGATCCGACTTGACCTAGATCGCCGGCACGTCAGTAATTGATCGCAAGTGAGATGTCACGTGTACAGATATCACAAACGACGCAACGATTCCGCGACAAGTGAACCATACTTGCGGTCGTTTGGTCACCTAAGTCCTTCAGTTCTGAATAGGCGAAGTCATAAACGAGATCGTTATCAAGGTGTCACACACGACGATGCAGCAGATCGAATGTACGATTAACGACTGATTTATGGTCCTGCTCTCAAACCTGCGATCAACGATTAGCCGACTACTTATCGTTGGTAGTATCTACATGTCACACGCAACGACGTCGTTACAACGTCATTGCTCTACCCCAAAAGCTGTGACGTACCAACAATATCGTTAACGATATCGTAGCATGAAACAGGCCCTTAATTCCAGTAGACACTGTTTACCGAGAAGATAACTATTTTTCCGCAGTAATTAAAATATTGGTGAAAATTGTTGTCTGCAAAGTGAAAGGGTGGCTCATTTTTTACTTTTATGGTTGAAACAATACCGTAAAATACATTCATATCAATATTGTTTACTTGGAATTTTCTCTCTATTCATAGAAGTTAAATAAACTACATTCATAAATCTGTGTGATACATCCTAGAGCTGTTTTTTTTTTCCTCAATCAGCACACTGACCCATAGAGATTCATTGATCCATACACACAGTTTAAAAAAATGATCTGTGTCTTCCGGCCCATGGGACTCAAGGCATGTCCTATTTATATCCGTTCTGTGGATCAGACTTTTCCATTAAGTGTACGGACACACTGGCGTGAAAGTCGGACGACTGCAATGCGTGACTTTTATCGCATTGCAGTCGGACCAATGTTATTCTATGTCCAAGAGCACATTGGCGTGTGTTGGATGCTTTTTTCTCATCCAGATAATGGATGAGAATCAAATTGCAACATGCTGCGACAGTATGCGATTCACACGCGAGACTCTCCAATGCAAGTCTATGGGTCTGACATAAACAAGGATTGCACACGGACAGCGCACGGACCATCCGAGTGGTATCCATTTTTTTCACTGATATATTATCATTTAGTAGCTCAGACAACTGTAAAATGTTCCTGTAAATGATTATACAGTAAATAGCTGGGGAGAATAAAAACGGACAGCACACAGATGCCATACGGATCAAAAAATGAATGTCACTCGTCCAACTCTCCTGGATGAGAAACGGACCGATTTTTTTTCACGCCAGTGTATTTCCACCCTAAGGGTGGGAACACACTGGTGTTTAAAAATTCAGTCTGTTTCTCATTCAGGAGAGTTGGACCAGTGACATCCATTTTTTGATCCGTGTAGCATGCAACTGTTATGCGAGTGTTCAATCTTTTTCTCAGATCACGTCCGTGTGTAATGTGTCTTATTCTCAGCAGCTATTTACTATATAATCATTTACAGGAACATTTTACAGTGTCTCAGCTACAGAATGATAAAGTATCAGTGAAAAAAACGGATGACTCTCGGATGGTCCATGTGCTGTTCTTCTGCTGTCCGTGATTTTGTCAGACCTACTGACTTGCTTTGGCGAGTCTCGCACGAGAATCGCATACTGTCACAGCATGTTGCAACTTTTTTCCTATCCAGATTCTGGATGAGAAAAAGCGACCGATGCACGTTAATGTGTTCTCAATCATTCTGTAACATTGGTCCGAGTGCAATGCAATATTTTCTCGCATTGCACTCATCCAATTTTCACGCCAGTGTGTCCCTACCCTAAGGCTGTGTGCCTACTATGAGTTTTTAATATGCAAATAGAGTCTGTGGAGCCTCGGTTAGCAGTCTCAAACACAGGACCAGCCAGATATCCCTCCAGGGAAGGACCACCTAGCCAGAATCCTACTCCACACTGATGAGGGGCAACACCCCGAAACAGCTGTTTGTGGATGGATACCTGGCCTTGGTATTCCCTTGTCAAATCTTTAAGCTTGTAAAAGAGCTGGATATTGACTAAAACATGGTGGTTATGGTGTTCTCCGCAAGGAGCCACCCCTTGGCTGGGTCTGTGATTGAGACTCCTAACCGAGGCGCCACAGACTCTATTTGCATATGCATAATTCCCAGGGGGCAATGAGCCTAGGAATTCACTATGATGAGCGCTTTAGCCAGCTGCCCACAGTGATTCCTTGGACTGGTCTCCCTGAGATCAGTGAATGCTTTGTGATACTATGAGTTTTTGACTGTATATTTTTACTGTGTCAAAAATGCAGCGTCACAGTAAGGCCCCTTTCACAACAGCGATTTTTGAAATTCGCTGCAGGTTTGCCGCATCTGCCTCGATCGGCCGCGTAACGGCTCACTTGCGGCAAGCGCCATTCATTCCCTATAGGACTTGCGGTCAGGTGCGGCAAGGGCGGTTTTGCCGGTTCTGGCAGATCTGGCACTTGCAGCAGCGCAAAAAAAACGCTGCTAGCAGCGTTTTTCCCTTCGCCATAAGTGCCGATTTTGACGCTTCTAGCAATGAATGGGGCTTGCCGCAAGTGAGCCATTACGTGGCAGATGCACAAAGCTGCCGGATCTGCCGGAAACAGGCAAACACAATGATGTGAAAGCTGCCAAATTGCAAATTGGATGGGATTCACAGAAATCTCCTGCCCTGTGTTTCTGTTTTAATCAGTGTAAACTGACTTTCAGTGCGAGTTTCAAATAAACAAAATGTCAATTTGTCTTGTAAGTACTTTGAAGTTTATGAGCAGAATTTATCCATAGATTTGCATTAGATGCATAAAAATTTGCAGGTAAAAAAACACACCATATCAATAAAGTTTTGACAAAGCCAAATACTAGAAGGTATCAAAACCAAAGCAACTTTATTAAAACATAGTATAAGAAGCAAAATCCACAGAATCAAAAAGACAATAAAAATGCATTCCTCCTTAGTGAGGTCTGGGTCTGGTGTGCCAGTAACAAGGAGATGTAAGGCCAGGTTACACGCTACGATGTCCCAGCGACCTGACCAACGATGGGGATCGCTGGGACATCGTTATCTGATCACTGGTGAGCTGTCACACAGGCAGACTCACCAGCGACAATCGACCCGTGTAACAATCTCGACATAAAATATTCTTTTCCATGATGTCGAGGTCCCGCTACACTGGGGTAAGCGAGAGAACGCTGGTAAGTAGGATAAACATCGGGTTACTAAGCACAGCGCACTGGTAACCAGGGTACACATTGGGTTACTAAGCAGAGTGCTGCGCTTAGTAACCCGATGTTGATCCTGGTTACCAGCGTTCTCCTGCTTAGTAACCGGTTAGAAGAGCGTCACACACGCCAATGTGTGCTGCCCAGCAGGCGACCAACGACAGGAAAACAGCGCTGGCCATTTACCACCGATCAGTGATCAGTGAGCTGATCGCTGGTCGTTGGTACATGTCACACGCAGCGACATCGCTACGAGGTTGCTGCAACGTCATAAGTTGCAGCGACATCGTTAACGATGTCGATATGTGTAAACTAGCCTTTAGGCTATGTTTACATAGGGCATTTTTGCTATGTTTTTACCTTGCTTTTATGCTAATCTAAACCTGCACTTTTCATTGCCAACAAAACCTATGTGATTCAGGAAAAGTTGTGCGCACACATTGGTTTTATTTCTTGCCAGAAATTGAAACCTGAATTTTTTTTGCTGCATTTTTTCACAGAATGAGCATGTCAATTCTTAGCTGCGTTTTTGCCTCGGTTTTGTAATGTTACAGCTTGAAAAATCACTATATTTTCAATTGTAAACCAAAACTAGAAAATTGCTGTAAAAACACAGGAATACATCTGTGAGAGAATTTGTTTACAAATATTTGATCTCAGTTTTTGCTGCGGTTTTGGTGCAGAAAAAAATGCAAAAATGCCCTGTGTGAACATCACCCTAAAGAGAACGAAATAGCAGGATTTAGGGCTATAAAGTGAAGCCAGTGCCTTAGAATCTATGGCATATTGACTGCAGTCATACCTCTACTTCAATGACTCAGTGTGTGATTGCAGAGAAAAGTGTCATAAAACTCCTGAAAAACAGAGCAGCAGACGACTGATGTGTGCAGTACTGCCTCACTATTTGAGATTGTTTTTTTTTCTCCCCTGTGGGCATGTCTTTCAGCTGTAAGCCAAACCCTCTCCCCCCTCCCTCTTTTACCTCTGCCTTCAGTTTCTGGCTCCTATGCACTGTCACTATCCTCCAGCCACAGGGTACCTGACAAAACTGAAAGTAGAATGAAAGGGGGGGGGGTTGGTTAACAGCCGAAAGGCACGCCCACAGATGAGGGAAAACTAAACCCAAATGGTGACGCAGTGCTGCACACATCAATCATCTGCTGCCCTGTGTTCTGGGAATTTTATGACACTTCTCTCTGCAATCAAGCATGGAATCATTTAAGTAATGGTATGATTGCATTCAGTATCCTAGTGCTTGTAAGGCACTGGCTTCACTTTATAGCGCTAAATCCTGCTGGTTGGTTTCCTTTAAGATCCACAATGCTCCTCTGGGAAATAAAATATCCAAATTTTCTTTTTAGAAAGGAAGATAATGAATGGATGAAAAAATAAGAGAGCCTTCCTGCTTCAGTAAAAAAAAAAGGAATGACAACAATATAACTGATGCAACTAGGAAGCAACTGGGATGACACCTAGCTGCATGGGCGAGTGAGCCTAGCCTAAGACCAGTTAGGCTGCCTTCACACTTGCAGATGGATCTGCAGCGTTTTGCAGATGCATCTGCAAGTGTGAGCATGCTGACCGCGGCCCCTATGTTTATAATAGGGCGCACGCGGTGTGAAAGCTCTCATTCACTCCTATATGTGTACTGTCAGCAGGCGTATGCCTGCTTACAGATCACACTCTCCCGCCCGCAGCATGGACGCTACATCTCGCGTCCACAGTGCGGACGGGAGTGTGTGATCTGTCAGCAGGCATACGCCTGCTGACAGTACACATATAGGAGTGAATGAGAGCTTTCACACCGCGTGCGCCCTATTATAAACATAGGGGCCGCGGTCAGCATGCTCACACTTGCAGATGCATCTGCAAAACGCTGCAGATCCATCTGCAAGTGTGAAGCCAGCCTTAATGGAGCAGTGGTCACACATACTCATTTATGGTTTATTCACACAGTTGACCTATGGCCCCTTTCTCTTGGGATTATGGCCTGTGGCCTCAGCAGTCACACATTTATTATATGTCTTGTGAATAGGTGATAAATGATGTTTATGAGACAATCCCTTTAAATTACAAAAATAATCAGTAGTTCGTGCAAAAAAAAAATGAGACCAGCAATGCTGAAATGAAAGTTAAGACGGGATTTCAAAGGACTAAATTCTTGCCTTTTATGGCACACACATTCACATTATACAACTGGTTGATCAAAGCACCTGTTCAAGGAATGAGAAAACAAACAGATTCATTTCTTGAGAAATAACTCAACTGTATCACAGATTCACTGAACAAGCACTAGCACATAATATACTTGATTTGTGCTTTGCCAGATTATATAAATTATCCCCGGAAAAGCTCAATGATCTTGGAAGGCCATTCCAATTGGGAAACCAAATGATATGTCTATTTTCCTGGAATGTAATACCAATAATGCTTTCTTCAATGGTTCAAAGAATAGTAGAACTGCACATTTATTGTCAAAGCATACAATGCGCGCCAGACGTTTAACGAATACATACTACAATTAGTATTGTGCCACACCCACTATTTAGTAGCTATGAGGATGACATACAGTCGAATATCATTTATATATTGTAGACCATCAGTGAAGGGGAATACGGAGACTAAGGATTCCTATTCCAATCACTGGTCTGGAAACAAGTTGAGGGACCGCCACAAAATGAGATGTTTATCACCTATCTTGTGGATGGGTGATACATTTGTATTGTTTAAAAAAATATCCTTAAGGCCATGTGCACACAGTGAATTTATGGTGAGTTTTATACCTCAGTAATTGTAGCCAAAACCAGGAGTGGAACATTTTGGAAACTAGACCCCCCAAGGAACATATCTAGATGCATAGTGAACACTTTGAACCCCCAGGTGCTTCACAAATTAATCCGTAAAAATGAAAAAAAAAATTAAAAGTACTTTTTCAATTTTATGGATCAATTTTTAAAGCACCTTGGGGTTCAAAGTGCTCACTATGCATCTAGATAAGTTCATTGGGGGGGTTTGGTTTCCAAAATGGGGTCACTTGTGGGTCACACGTTATGTGAAATATTCAAACTTTTTGTCAAATTATTCATTTTTTCATAAATTTACCACTAACATGAAGCCCAATATGCCACGAAAAACAATCTCAGAATCACTGGGATCCGTTGAAGTGTTCCAGAGTTATAACCTCATAAAGGGACACTGTTCAGAATTGCAAAAAATGCAATTCTTTAGGGTCAAAATAGGCTGGGTCATGAAGGGGTTAAAAAAAAAAACTATGTTTAACTGCCCAAGCAAAGTGGATGTAATTTCATGAAAACTGCACCCACTGTGCATCTAAAGACACCACTGAAATGTGTGTTTTGATGCTTTTTTCTCTCTAGGCTTTTATGTTGACTTAAAAAAAAAACAACGTATGTAAAAAGACTAGTTATTTTTTTAAGTGCAGAATCAAAGCTTTTCTGTACTATAAAAAAAACCCACTTAAAAACGTGTGTTCACATTTCCACCAAAAACATATAAAATAAGGGGAAAAGCATAAAAAATGCAGCATAAAGTCAATAAACAGAAAATATTGTTATTCTGTAGTTTGCTGCAGACATCTGAAGAAGACAAAATATACGTCCTTATAGACGCAAAAAAGCCAGATATATATAGTGAAGCTACATGAAGATGAGAAAGTTCTGGCTGATGCGGCTAAGAATGAATGAACGAAAAATATATTCATAGGTCCCAACTAGAGATGAGCATAACGCACAGATGATATTCCGCCAGCCATGGCTAATCAAAAGCCAGGGATAGAAGATTATAGATTTGAAGCCTCCCATTCAGTCGCCAGGTACCACTGACCTGGATCCTGGACCAGAGTCCCGTGAATCGATCCCCTCATCTCTATTCCGAACCATCCTGGATACAGTGGTACAATCCTGGATATGGGTCTACACCCTGAAGTCTCAACCGTCTGCTGAATGTCTCTCACTGCCACCACCCCTCTAACATCTCCCTCTGGCAAGATAGAAAGAAATGGCAAATGGGTGTGGCTTGGGGTGTGGCTAGGGGCATGGTCAAAATTTGTCTCTCTTTCTATTCTTCCAAAGTTGGTAGGTATGAGTGCACCACTTCTGCATTTGTAACCACTCCCAGCTGTGGCTTACAAGTACTGAGATAAATAACTCAAACACTCAATATGGACACGTGGCCTAAGGATACATTCCCATGATGAGTTTTTTGGTAAGTTTGATGCTGCATATTTTCACTGCACCTACAAAACTTAGCATCTTACAGTTCTAGCAAATTGGATGGAATTTATAGAAATCTCCTGCCCACTGGGCTTCTTTTTTCACTCAGTGTAAACTGACCTGTGGTGCGTGTTTCAAATCTGCAACATGTCAATATCTCTTGTGGGTGCTTTGAGTGCCAATTTTTCCCATACACTTGTATCAGATGTTTAAAATCCACAGGTAAAAAATACATACCAGTATATTTATTTTTGGTGCTTTTTTTGTGTGAAAATACACTACAAATGCATGTATTTCACACATGACTATCAATAAAGTTTCCTCAAAGCCATTTTGGAAGTATCAAAACTGAGGATGAGGACAGGCATTACTATAAGATGAGGACCGGGATGGGGCATTCCTACAAGATGAGGAAAACAATTGGAAAATACTACAAGAATGTGTGACGCCCCTGCGGACCGATCACCACTAGATGGTGCAGCAGCGGAGATTGGCAAGTCGGTCTCCCCACACAAACACCCAACACACTCCTGATCCTAAGTCTAGGGACTCTATGCCCAGCAACGGCATAGCGGGAGGAGCCAGGTGGTGGCTGGAAAGTTAGAGAAATACCCGGTTAGGGGAGGTTATAAAAAGGACACAACACCAAGTCCAGAGAGAGTAGTAGTAGAGAAGTGGAGAGAAGTTGAGACCAGAAGTTCAGGAGTGCAGTCAGCCAAGTGAAGTCCAGCCAGTAGAAGGAGGAGAACACCACTGTACAGGACTGAGAGGATACGGACCCGGCGGCCTGAGCCACCATGAGGCTTGTCCGGGTCCCGGGCTGCAGACCATGGTGAGGGAAAGAAGGAGTCCAGTTGTGTTTGAATTAGCGAGGACACTGGGGACTGGGCCGGAACCAGAGTGCTGGCTCTGCTGAAGTGGCCAGGATGCTGTATGCTCCAGCCACGAACCCCAGCGAGGTGCGGGGTTTTTATGTCCTGAGACCCAACCTCCAGCGCAGTGAAGAGAAGGCCATTGTACTAGGGCTAGGGGACCTGTAAAGTCACCCACTGAAAGCCCATTACCGCTGTATTGTAGCTAGCGTATGTAATAGACTAAAAAGGCCCAAAAGAGACACGAAAGGGCAGACAAACCATCCCGGCTGCTTAGACCACACCAGAGCTGCTAATGTACTGTCTGTGAATGTTACCAACTTCTGAGAAAGAGTAAAATCCGGTTAAAGCTCGATGTTGTCTGAGGCTGTGATTATTGTGCCTGAGGGGAAATAGACTGGTTTTGTGATCCGGCAGCAGGAGGCTGCCCGTGACTGTGAGCTCCGTACCCCGACGAACCTGCATATTCATAGACTTCACAGCTGCCCTGGGGACCAGCTCTACCCGTGGAGGGTTCAACATCCTCGCTGTTACTCCCATCATCCCCAGAGGTCCTGACTGCAGCGGTGGCTACCCATAGCCACACACCACGGGTGGCGTCATGTTAATTCCTAATTGTTTCCCCCCCCCTTTTATTGACCGCCCAGGGCCACGGAGCCGGGTCTCGACCACCATGACTTTGCACAGTAGAACCGCTGCCAGGTTCCGAATACCCCACGGCCCTGGTGGGTGAGTCAAAGGGAACTAGGATGGGGTATTATTACAAAAAAGGGACCAGCATAGGGCATTTACTACAGGATGATGGTCAATACTTTAAGATGAGGACCAGGATGGGTACATTACTACAAGGGGATCAGGATGAGGACATTACTATAAGAAGAGGATCAGAATGTGGGACATTACTAAAAGATGGGGAACAGGGCCGTAACTACAACAGGTTAAGGGATTTCAATCGCACCCGGACCCTGGAGCCTAGGGGGCCCCAAAAATTCCTTTGATCTATAGAAAAAGATTATTGCTATTAAAGATTTGCAACAATTGGGGGCCTCTTTGGAGTTTTCAGGGCCCATGAGCTTCAAGTTACGCCACTGATGGAGACATTACTACAAGAAGAGGACTAATTACAAGAAGAGGACCAGGATAGGGCAATACTACACGAAGAGGACCAGGATGGAGCAATACTGTCAGATGATGACCAAGTTGGGGCATTACTACAGGATGAGGTCCAGGTTGGGTCATTAATACAATAAGGGGAATAGGATGGGGCATTACTACAAGATGGTGATCAGGATGGGGCACATTACTTCAGGATGGTGACAAGGATGGGCATAACTACAAGATGAGGACCAGGATGGAGGACATTGCTACTAAAAGGGACCAGGGTAGGGTGCAATATTACAAGATGGTGACCAGGATGGGGCACATTACGTCAGGATGGGGTCCAGGATGGGTATCACCACAAGATGAGGACCAGATTTGGGCCACAATTACAAGATAGGGATATTTTGAACAAAGATACTATATAGTGCTAATTATAATACAATATCACTTACAATAAGGGGCTGTAATGTAAAACAAAATTCAAAAGAAGGCATAACATTTCTTTTTTACCACTAGAAGTGCTATATATATATATATATATATATATATATATACACACACAAAAAGTGGCCAATGATTATTGTGCCCTCTCCAGCCTAAATATACCAGCCCACAACTGCCCCAAAACTGGCACCCCCAGCTCTTTCCAGTTGCCATGGTGCAGTGGCAATGAAAACAGACACCATATTTACTGGAAACATTGACATGTGAAGTGGGCCTTAGACAGGTGATAAGTTTTAATGTTAGGAATAAAACTTTACATTATGAAATTCTTGACATGCTCATTTTTTTTTTATACTATCCAATAAAGACAGCTACCTTCATACAATACAGGTGACTGGTGCAGGAGAGAGGATCCTGCCCGTGAGGATTCACAGTCTATAAGAGATGGGTGAGGATACAGTAGGTGAAGGTTTGTGCTGCAGTAAAGTGGACTGAGTGTTACAGCAGGTTGTAGGCTTTGTTGTAAAAGGTGGGTCTTCAGGTTCCTTTTTGAGGGTTTCCATGATAGGCAAGAGTCTGATGTGTTGGTGTAGAGAGTTCCAGAGTATGGGGGATGCAGAGGAGAAATCTTGTATGCGATTGTGTGAAGAAGAGATAAGATGAGAGATAAGAAGATCTTATGAGGATCAGAGGATATGTGCAGGTAAGTACTGGGAAACTAGGTCACAGATGTAAGGAGACAGTTTGCCGATGGCTTTGAATGTCATGGTTAGCGTTTTTAATTAGAGTCTTTATGCAATGGGAAGCCAGTGAAGGGATTGGCAGCGCAGGAGAATAGCAGGGGGACAGGTGGATTAGTCGGGCAGCAGAGTCCAGGATAGATTCCAGAGTTACAAGAGTGTTAAAAGGAAGGCCACGGAGGAGGAGGTTGCAGTAGTCAAGGCGGGAGATGATGAGTACATGCATTAGTGTTTTTGCAGTATCTAGTTTAAGGAGTGTATGGATCTTGGAAAATATTTTTGAGTTTGAGTCGGCAGGTGCTGGAAATGGCTTAGACAAGCACAGTCAAGGGTTACCCTGAGGTCACAAGATTGCGGACCTGGGGAGAGTGAGCAGTCTTTTACACTGTGTGCAGAATTATTAGGCAAGTTGTATTGTAGAGGATTATTTTTATTATTGATGAACAACTATGTTCTCAATCAACCCAAAAGACTCAATTATCAAAGCTTAATATTTTTGGAAGTTGGAGTGGTTTTTTTTTTTTTAGATTTGTCTATCTTAGGAGGATATCTGTTTGTGCAGGTAACTATTACTGTGCAGAATTATTAGACAACTTAATAAAAACCTAATATATTCCCATCTCACTTGTTTTTCACCAGGTAAACCAATATAACTGCACAAAATTTAGAAAAAAACATTTCTGACATGCAAAAAAACCCCCAAAAAATTAGTGACCAATATAGCCACCTTTCTTTATGATGACACTTAACAGCCTTCCATCCATAGAATCTGTCAGTTGCTTGGTCTGTTTATGATCAACATTGCATACAGCAGCCACCACAGCCTCCCAGACACTGTTCCGAGAGGTGTACTGTTTTCCCTCCCTGTAGATCTCACATTTTATGAGGGACCAAAGGTTCTCTGTGGGGTTCAGATCAGGTGAACAAGGGGGCCATGTCATTATTTTTTCTTCTTTTAGACCTTTACTGGCCAGCCACGCTGTGGAGTAGTCGGATGCAAGTGATGGAGCATTGTTCTGCATGAAAATTATGTTTTTCTTGAACGATGCCGACTTCTTCCTGTACCACTGCTTGAAGAAGTTGTCTTCCAGAAACTGACAGTAGGTCTGGGAGTTGAGCTTCACTCCATCCTCAAGCCGAAAAGGTCCCACATGTTCATCTTTGATGATACCAACCCTTACCAGTACCCCACCTAAACCTTGCTGGCATCTGAGTCGGAGTGGAGCTCTCTGCCCTTTACTGATCCAGCCTCTGGCCCATCCATCTGGCCCATCAAGAGTCACTCTCATTTCATCAGTCCATAAAACGTTTGAAAAATCAGTCTTAAGATATTTCTTAGCCCAGTCTGGACGTTCTAGCTCATGTTTCTTGTTCAAAGGTGGTCGTTTTTCAGCCTTTCTTACCTTGGCCATGTCCCTGAGTATGGCACATCTTGTGCTTTTTGATACTCCAGTAATGTTGCAGCTCTGAAATATTGCAAAACTGGTGGCAAATGGCATCTTGGCAGCTTCATGCTTGACTTTCCTCAATTCATGGGCAGTTATTTTGCGCCTTTTTTTGCCCAACACGCTTCTTGCGACCCTGTTGGCTATATGTCATGAAACACTTGATTATTCGGTGATCATGCTTCAAAAGTTTGGCAATTTGAAGACTGCTGCATCCCTCTGCAAGACATCTCACAATTTTGGACTTTTCAGAACCTGTCAAATCTCTCTTCTGACCCATTTTTCCAAATGAAAGGAAGTTGCCTAATAATTAAGAACACCTTATCTAGTGTGTTGATGTCATTAGACCACACCCCTCATTACAGAGATGCACATCACCTGATTTACTTAATTGGTAGTTGGCTCTCAAGCCTATACAGCTTGGAGTAGGACCACATGTATAAAAAGCATCATGTGATCAAAATACTCATTTGCCTAATAATTCTGCACACAGTGTATTTTGATGATCAGTTTGTTGGGGGGTTGCGTGAGATGGAGGAAAGATAATGAATTCTGTTTTGTCCACATTAAGTTTGAGAAATCAAGCAGGGAAAAATATGAAATAGCAGACATACATCGTGGGATTCTGGTTAGTAAGGTCGTGATATCGGGTTCAGAGAGGTAGATCTGCGTGTCATAAGCATAGAGATAATACTGAAAGTCCTGTGACTATATGAGATGTCCAAGGCCGAAGCTGTAGATGGAGAAGAGCAGAGGTCCAAGAACTGAACCTAGGGGGACACCAACAGATAGAGGGTGAGATAAGGAGGTAATGTGAGATTGGAAGATACAGAATGTCAGGCCGGTTAGGTATGAAGAGATGAAAGATAGAGTCAAGTCTGACATGCAAAGAGATAAGAGAATCTGTAGGAGGAGGGAATGGTTTACTCTGTCAATGGAAGAGGACAGGTCTATGAGGAGATGGGTACAATGGCTGCAAGGGCCTGGGGTACTCGGTAGCCGGGCTGTCTGACTTTCTGGGAGGTCATGGTGGCTGTGGCACAGCTATGCAGTGAAGGAGGTTATTTACAGGGGGATATGAGTCTATTCATGATGCCACCTGTAGTATTCGGCCAGGGATGGCAGACGCTACTTGGATGAACCGCAGGGGATGGTATTGTGGCAGCTGAGATAACACTCCCCACAGGTGGAGTGGGGCCCTGGGATATAATGGGAGATGCTGATAGTTATAGTTGGGGTGCAGGAGATGGCAAGGAGGGTGTGGGAAATAACGAGAGGACACAACGGTTGTAGTTCCTTTACCTTGCAGTTCAGCACTTCCAGCCCAGCAGGGGCACGTGTCCTTCGGGTCAGCAGTCCGGACAACTCCCAGGCAATTCGGGTCCACTCCTCTGAGACACCTTTCTGTATGCCTTTCCAGGTTGTCTTTCTGCGCTATTATTCTCACCTCTCCTGTCTAGTGCCTTCGTGCTACAGTGTCCCAAGCAGGTGGCTGCGGGCCATGTTGAGCGACGGTCGGCACGTCCTCTGACCCTAGGTATAGCCACTGTTTTGCGGATTGTCCACGGTAGTTGTTATAAACTTACTAAAGTGAGGCTTCATGTCCCCTCAGAAATCACACAGGGCGTACCCAGTGCATGATTTTCGCCGCCTCCGCCACTTGTATTCACTCCTCGATGGGAATGCTTTGTAATCATTCTCACCCTTCTCCATGGGCATATTAGCTGGTATGACGCTAATCGCGTCATTTCCGGCTCAGTGACTTTGGGTGTATCGACGAACCTCAAGCTGCGCATTGCGCCTGCGCGAAGTTTGCTTTACGGCAGCTCATCACAGATGCTGCCATAAAGCAAACTTCATGCATGCGCAATGTGTAGCTTGAGGTTAGTCGATACTTAGACGTTACTGAGCCGGAAATTAAGCGATTAGCGTCATACCGGCTAATATGCCCATGGAGGAGGGAGAGAATGATTACAAAGCATTTTCACGCCCATCACGGCGTGAATACAAGCTGCAGAGGCTGCGAAAATCATGCACAGGGTACGCCCTGTGCAACTTCTGAGGGGACATGAAGCTTCACTTTAGTAAGTTTATAAAGCACTTTTTTAAACTTTGCAATGATTGTTTTAGGACAGAGAGGGATAGGTAGGATACGATTGGGAAGGTGCAGGGACAGATATTGATAGGCTGGGGGGTGATTTTTAGGTGACAGGTTCCCTTTAAATGAAATCTCTTCCATCCCTGCTCAGCAACCATGGAAGTCCGCCTCAGTTCTTTAATCAGGCTGGTTGCCTGTTGATAGTGCGAGTTTTGGGGCTCATGAGGGGAAGGTGACTGATTTGAAATCTGCAGCTATTAAATTGGTATATAAAGTGGCAGCAGCATCTACAGGATGCATCGTGCAGGAAACCTATGTCTGCAAGAGGGAGAAGGGGAGCAGAAAGTGGGTATAAATTAAGATGTTTGAGATTTCTGCGAAGATATGCAAGTTTGTGGAGTAGAGATTGTCCACTTGTGAAATAGAGGGAAGAGAATGTAAGTAAGTTGTGGTCAGTCAGGGGAAGAGGTGAGTTAGATATGTTACATAGGCAACAGAGGCGGGTGAAGATGAGGTCCAGTATGTGGCTATCTTTGTGAGTCGCTGGGGAGGACCATTGAGTGAGATCATAGGAGGAAGTGAATGTTAGAAGCTTAGACAATTGAGTGGTAAGTGTCAAAAGGGATGTTGATGTCACTCATTATGATAGTGGGGATGTCAGCAGAAAGAAAATGAAGTTGCCAGGTGGTGATCAAAAAAGGTTATGGCTGGCCTTAAGCCCTGGTAAACGACAGCCAGGTGGAGGTTGGAGGTTGAGTAGTTGCAGACAGAGTGTACATGAAAAGAAGGTTGAATAACCAAGGACGGCAGAGGAATTGCGGTGAAAGAGCAGATATCCAACAGGAGAACATCAACTTCTCACCATGCTTGTTGCTGGGGCGGTGTGTGTGACAAATATGGAATCCACCGTAATGTAGCTGGAGAGGCTATGTCAGACTGGGGTGAGTCAGGTTTCGGTGATAAATGCAACATTTGATGGAGCGTGCTACATATTTAACGCCCTACAGGATCTAACCTTGAATGTTTTCAGCAGTATGTATTCAGCAGTTCCTTGGCCTGCGTGTATATAAGCACTAACACAGATTAAATGTACAAATTCCAGTTTTTAAAAATCCACAGCCTAAATGACATGGATAAACATAATTATGCTTCAAATTCAGGGACGCCATTCTGTTCTCACACGCAATGGACGCTCCAGTGCCACCAGTGACCAGCAAAACACACTGGGAAATACTAGTGAGATGTGTTTCAGCAGGTACAAATATTTACTGATTCTATCTCTGCCAGGAAATTGATTACAGTAAGAAGGCATTTAAGAAATTTTTTATTTTGACATGAGTGGGTGGCTTAAAAAAGCAACCAATGATATAGAAATGCATCTATGTTTAACATACAGAATATAGTGAGTGGTGTGCGAGCATTCTCCCCAAGGCTATGGTTTTAGGATTACCTATGCAAACATACAAACGCTTGCTGCCAATGCAATTCCTCAAAGCCTTAAAAAGCAGGTTATAATGTGCAGTCCTGAAAATCACAATGTAACCAACGTCATCAGGTGACTAGATGACAAGACTTAGATATTATTCCAGGAATGTCTGGAACCTTCAGTAAAGCACTCCTTGCTTCATGTGCATGTTACATATTAACACTTGGGAGGATTACAGTTACTTCACTGAGCAAACAAAGGGTGACATTCTTAGGCCAAGTTCACAGGACTGCATTTTTGGTCCAAGTGTTGTTCACAAAGAAGCTGACAGCACTCGGACATGTTATGCAATTGGATTTTTCAGAAGCAATGTTTTTTTTATTGACTGTGTCTGCATTTTAAAATTTAAAAAAAAGATTGCACTTTAACTAGTTTCTTCAGTATGCAGGATGAGGCATACCTATATTAAAGGGAACCTGTCAGCTTGCTTCACCCCTCTATCCTACCACTACCTGTCCCTGCACCTTGCTAGCCGATCCCTAACCATCCCTCTCTGAGCTAAAAGTGCCCTATAAAGCTCATGAAAAATGATTTATAAACTTACATGTAGTCTACATCCGATCTGGAAAGGCGGGCTCCGGGTCTCCATTCTCCCCCTCCTCGTAGGCTCGTAGCATGCCCCGTTGGGCGTCATCAGTTCTTTTGCTGATTCTCCTATTTTTTTCTGTTCCTGCCTCCTCTCGTAGTATGACGCTGAGCCGGAACGTCCAGTACATTGTGAGGGCTTATCACGTATACAGCTCGGCTTCAATATGCGCACTATGCATCTGTCGGAGCTGGGCCGTACACCTGATCAGCCCCCACAATACATCGGGCCGAATATGACATCCCGGCTCGGTGTCATACTACGAAAGGAGCGGGGAATTTGAAAAAATAGGAGGATCAGCAGAAGAACTGATGACGCCCAGCGGAGCATGCTAAGAGCCTACGAGGAGGGGAGAATGGAGACCCGGAACCCGCCTTTCCAGTCTACCTATGTAGACTACATGTAAGTTATTAAATAATTTTTCAGAAGCTTTATAAGGCACTTTTAGCTCAGAGAGGGATGGTTAGGGATCAGCTCACAAGGTGCAAGGACAGGTAGTATTTGGATAGAGGGGTAAAACAAGCTGACAGGTTCCCTTTAAAGATTTTGGGAGCTCAAAAAAATACCACATGGTTTAAATATCAGCTTTCTGGACCATTACATTTTAGCTTATTAATTATGTTTTACTGGACAAATAGTATAAATGCCACTGTCATTTTCGGCACTATGCTATAGAGATCAGAAAAGCCAGTTTCTAGTTCTTCAAATCAATTGTTTTTCTGACCAAGGTTCTTTGTGGAGGGTATGGACAGTGTTTTGAATTCTTTTTCTTTATCTACATCTAAAGGATATTGGATACTGTTACTGGAAACAGGAACTGATATAGAATTGCAAATCAGTGTACTGCATGTCATGAACTTCAGGGTCATCTAAGCCTGCAATTGTTATTGTGACTAGGAGAACTTAAAGGGAACCTGTCATGTCATTTTGTGATATTGAACTGCCCCCAGTGTGTTTTAAATTATGCAATGTGCATCACTGAGGCCCCTTTCACATCAGCGTTTATCGCTGATGTGCAGCACATCCAGCAGATTTACTACATCTGTCGCTTAACGGCCGCACTTACGGCACCCATCCGGAAAGCCCCATGCATTGTCTATGGGGCTTGCGGTCCAGTGCGGCAAGTGCAGGTACGCCGGATCGGCTGGATCCGGCCGCGAAAAAAAAAGCTCCAGGCAGTGGGTTTTTTTTGCGCCTGCAATTGCCGGACCTTCCGCATCCGGCAGAACCACACTTGCCGCACCGGACCGCAAGCCCCATAAACAATGCATGGGGCCTGCCGATCCGAGCTGCAAATGTGGCCGTTGGACGGCCGGTCTGGCAGATGTGGCCGCACATCAGCAAATAACGCTGATGTGAAAGGAGGCCTAACATTGTTTTCTACAAACAAAACTCCACATATTTATCTTAAACAACGTTATATGCTGAGGTGACTGCACACACATACCTGGCTTCAATCATAGGGTTGGAGCTTTTGCTTATTGTAACTCAAGTTCATTTATGATAATTTTTTGAACATCGTCATGCTCTCTGCATTGTAATTGACTGACATAAATGCAGGACCTGTGCTGATGTCACAACCATGTGACCTTAATGGGCAGAGCTAAGCAGGCCCATTACAGTCAAATGGTCGTGACATCACCACAGGTCCTGCAGTATTGCCAGTCAATTATAATGCAGGAGGCATGATGAAATTCAAAAAATTATCATAAATGAACTTGAGTGACAATAAGCAAAAGCTCCAACCCTGTGATTGAAGCCAGGTATGTGTGTGCAGTCACCTCAGCATATAACGTTGTAGTTTAAGATAAATATGTGGAGTTTTGTTTTTAGAAAACCATGTTAGTGATGCACATTACATCATTTTAAACACATTGGGGCAGTTTAATATCACAAAAAGACATGACAGGTTCCTTTTAATGTTGATTTTAGTCCATTTATTCAAACTGTTCATGCACAATGTATACTCCTACAACTCACACACAGTTAATATAAAATAATACAGAAGGCTATAGCAGCAGTTTGGTAAAGAGAACCTGTCACACCTCCTAAAGTGTTTTTTTTCAAATAAATAGCTGTATTCTTTACCAATACCTCTGTTACTCTCCCTAGACATTTATAAAAAGCAATGACCCCTGGGCATTACCAATTGGGTTTGCGTCAGTACAGTCTACCCAACCAGTGCCTCAGGAATGATCTGTGCCCCTTTAAAGAGGATACAGCCTGTTTTTTAACCATTTCAAACATTACTTGGGGGAACAATAGAGGAAAGGCAAGACACGTAGATGCTGAAGTAGTTACATTGTTAATTCCTGGGGAATACAAGTGTTTACTAAGGACAAATTTAGATGTTTTTCACAAAAAAATTCTATCTGTATTTTTCATGGGTAAAACATATACCCATTAGGATATGTGCCCACTATGCGATTTTGATGTATTTCAGCAGAGAAAACACGGCAAAAAGCATATAATCCACTTATTATTTTAGAAGGGTCATCATCTTGTGAATCTGCATCTTGTGGCAGAAAAACGCACTGCATATTTGGTCCCTTTTTGATGCATTTTTTAGGCATGCTTTTTTAAAATGAAGTTAATGGCTGGAGGGGCTGAAAAACGAAGGACAATACGCACCAACAATTGACATGCTGCAGATTTTTCTGCACCCAGGTTTGCACCAAATACGCAAAGTAGAAAAAAAAACAGCGTTGGCACAGCACTTCTGAAGTGTCATAGACTTTGCTGGTTCAGTATAGGCATGGAGATTTGGCAAAATATGCAGCGTAGGCTTTAGGCCTCAAGGTTTGTCAAAGACAATAAACAAGGAGTTTTCATGCAAAAATTAGTAATGGCGGTCTGATTAGGAGCGCTCCAAGGATCAGACATATAAGATGTTTTAATAAATGGCAAACCTTTTATTAATTTCTTAGTTCCCCTCACAGCTCCACTACGCGTTTCAACTGTATAAGGGCCCTTTCACATCAGCGTTTTTTGAAATTTGCGGCAGATGCGGTAAAAAAACCGCATCTGCCGCAATTACCGCATACCGGCTGCACTTGCGTCGCGGTTGCGGTAAACGCCATGCAAAGTATAGGCGTACTTGCGGCAGGTGCGGTTTTGCACTTGCGGCAGGTGCGGCCGCGAAAAAAACTGCGGCTGACCGTGGTTTTTTTCGCGGCCGCACTTGTCGCACCTGCCGCAAGTACGCCTATACTTTGCATGGCGTTTACCGCAACCGCGCCGCAAGTGCAGCCGGTATGCGGTAATTGCGGCAGATGCGTTTTTTTCACCGCATCTGCCGCAAATTTAAAAAAACGCTGATGTGAAAGGGCCCTAAAACAGTCTTCATCAGGTGGTGTAAGGGGACACTGGACATTGGCATTATATAGATAGCAGTTACTCATGATTGGTCTTTTGTTAAACAATGCTTTGCTTTTTGGCTTTTTTTAGCTGTATGGTTCTTAATTCTTAAGCACAGAGCAGTTTTGTGCCTGATGTGCGGCTCTGCAGGTGGAGGTGAACATGACAATCGAGGGAGGATCTCCGGTCGTAAATTGGCTGGTTACTTACTATCCCCAACCGTTATAGACTTAAAATAATACACATACTGCAGTGACTTGGTTTAACAAATTGGCCACAGCAGCCTTTATTGCCTATTGTTTACATACTAACATAATATAACAGGGTACACCGTCCAACGGGCGTCCCAACTTAAACAATAGGCCCTCCCATCGTTTTACCCATGGATAGGCCCGGTCCATAAGCCTCTAAAACTTTTGTCCCTGGCCGCAATATCACCGGCCCCAGGGACGAGGTATTGGTTACCTAGAACCAATACCCCACCCTTGCAGAACCCCGTGCCTGCAAGGTACCTTTAACCTGAGCCCCTCAACCTTTGAAGTGGCTCATCTCCCCCTTCCAAATGTAAATCCCCTGCCTCTGGACCAGACCTACCCCCGCTGCCGTGACAATACCAAAGCTTCGCACCATACTTTCAGATTTCATTCATAAAACACATCTCAAACGCCTTCATAACTGAACTCAAAACCAGGGAGGGTGGGCGGGAAACTTCACAGGCTGTCCCCAGGAAGTGGAATGAGGGGACTTCCTTCTTTGTCCCCAGTATCTTCCCTTAAGCTCCCCCTCTTCCTCCCCCTGACCAACCCCCTTTCCATTTAATCACCACCCATGTCTCATCAAATATTCCCATCCCTTCCTCCTCCAATTAACTCCCTACCTCCCCGAATGTCATGTGGCCCCTCCACCCTAGGGGTTCCTTGGCCTGCTTGACAATCGAGGGAGGATCTCCGGTCGTAAATTGGCTGGTTACTTACTATCCCCAACCGTTATAGACTTAAAATAATACACATACTGCAGTGACTTGGTTTAACAAATTGGCCACAGCAGCCTTTATTGCCTATTGTTTACATACTAACATAATATAACAGGGTACACCGTCCAACGGGCGTCCCAACTTAAACAATAGGCCCTCCCATCGTTTTACCCATGGATAGGCCCGGTCCATAAGCCTCTAAAACTTTTGTCCCTGGCCGCAATATCACCGGCCCCAGGGACGAGGTATTGGTTACCTAGAACCAATACCCCACCCTTGCAGAACCCCGTGCCTGCAAGGTACCTTTAACCTGAGCCCCTCAACCTTTGAAGTGGCTCATCTCCCCCTTCCAAATGTAAATCCCCTGCCTCTGGACCAGACCTACCCCCGCCACAGGACAGGACAAGTGACCTCTTACTTGGCCTGGACCCGCCACACACCAAACGCTTGCTCCACACCTTCTCTCAAATCCAACATCCACATATCCAAGCCAATCTCCGTCAAGTGCACCAAATCAGACCTCAGATATTCTCTCGACCTCGACTCCAATTCTCTGTGCCGTACCACAATCCCCCCGTTACGTGCCACAAATGCCCCCACCACCTTATTCACTTTCACCCTTGCTTTATTAATTTTATCCACCGACCTCCCAAACCTCCATCGTCCCCTTGGCACCATATCCGACCACACCACAATCACACCGGGGTGGGAACACCACAGTCGCAACAAATCACACTTAATGTCCCGTATTAATTCCCAGGACGCACGCACTCCCAAATCATTTCCCCCAACATGAAGAACCAAGACATCCGGGGGTCTACTCACACTACAAAAATAATCCACTTCCGGCAGCACCCTGCCCCATTGCATACCCCTCAATCCCAACCATTTGACCGACGCTGCACCTCTGTCGAGTCCCAACTGCCGACCATCCGGGCGAACATCCGCTCGAAGAGCCCCCCAATACACGTACGAATGGCCGAGTATCCAGATCAAGCAGCGGCCTGCACAAACAAAAGAAAAGTTAACATTTGACCAACAACAACGTGTCATCTTAACCAGTTACGAACGAAAACCCATACCGCAATACCCACTCGCTTTTTCAGTAGCCTGGGTAATCCCCTCCAGCCACTACCTAGAAAGCAAGTGAGGACGTACATACAATCGAAAACGATTCGATTCCCAGCGCCCGATGCGCCGCACTACATCATCCCCTAACCCCCAACGAGACGCCTCCGTGGCCGCCCCGATGCGAAATGAATGCGTGCCAAACTCCTCCGGGCGCTCGCCCACTCTCAGCAAGCACTCCCGGAAAACTGGCTGAAACTGAAATTTGGACAAAAACAAACCATCTATATGCCGAAGTAGCGGTCCCGGACCGCCACCCCTCTGAGATAAAAAACGTCGCACCATCCCCACCGGACACAGTGGGCTCTCAGCCAAGGCATACAACACCACCAACCTTCCTCTGCCCAGTTGGTCAGTTTTCGAATACCGCAGCCTGCATTCCACCCTGTCTTCCACAAGTACCACGTCATTCAAAGCCAAGCCACCCGCCATGCACCGAGTTGGGCTCACTAACTCCCCTAGCCTAAATGCTCCAAAGAAGGCCAACACAAAAGCTGTGGAGAACAAAATCATTTCGTAGTTGGACCTGCAAACCCCTTCCAAACTCGCTACCAGCCTTTCCAATAAAGTCACCGACACCGGGCGTCGAGCATCCCTCGTCCGCACACCTTTCCGGAAACCTTTCAAAGCCTGTCGCACTTTGAAATCTTTAGTCGCATCCTGCCTGCCCAACAGCCGAAACCAAAATGCAATCGCTGCCACCCTCTGCGCTCCTGCAGAAGCAGACCTTCCAGACGCAAAATCATTCCCTACGAATGTCAACACCTTTTGCACATCATCCATACCGCCAATCATGCCCTGATCCTGCTCAAATTTCTCCCACTCCTGCCATACTTTCCCATATCGGCACCAAGTAGCCTCCGACACTGAACTCCGAATCAAGGTGCCCACAATCAAGTTACCAGGTTCCATAAACCAGCCGGACAAGGTTGACCGATCTCGTCCGCCCAAGGCACCAACTCCCGAAACCTGTGGAACTGAAACCGAGAAAGTGCATCAGCCACTGAATTAGTAACTCCCGGTACATGTTTAGCCACAATTTGAATGTTCCATTGCAGACATCTGAGCACCAGATGCCGCAGATAGGCCACCACCGGCAGTGACTTAGAAGACAAGGCGTTAATCGCATATACCACAGCGATGTTATCGCAATGAAAACAAACCTTCCTGTCCGCAAAGTCCTGGCCCCACAATTCCACTGCCACCACGATGGGGAAAATTTCCAACAACGCAAGGTTCCTCACCAGACCTCGATCCCTCCAGGACTCTGGCCATCCACCCGCGCACCAGTGGCCCATAAAAAATGCTCCAAAACCCATTGAACCCGACGCATCTGTAAACAACTGCAACACCCTGTTGGGCACCACTTCCTCGAGCCAAACCGTGCGCCCATTATATTCCTGCAAGAATATATCCCACACTCTCAAATCATCTTTAATGTCTCTGGTGATCCGAACAAAATGCACCGGACACGTCTTGCCCGACATAGCCAAAGCCAACCGCCTGGCAAACACCCTGCCCATTGGCATAATCCGGCAAGCAAAATTAAGTTTGCCCAACAAAGACTGAACCACCTTAAGCTGAACCTTTTTTGCTTCAATCACCTCAGCAACAGACCGCCTCAAATCCACAATCTTGTCAGCAGGAAGCCGACACTCCTTAGCCAGTGAATCAATCTCGATCCCCAAAAAACGCATGACCGTGGCCGGACCTTCCGTTTTTTCCGGAGACAAAGGTATCCCAAAACGACTGGCAACCTCAGTCAAAGCAAACAACAAACCTGCACAAATCGGGGGAAACCCGCCAGCCCCACACAGAAAAAATCATCCAAATAATGAATGATTGACTCCATACCCGACACATCCCTTACCACCCATTCAACAAAAGAACTAAAAGCTTCAAAGTATGAACAAGAAATTGAACACCCCATTGGCAAACAACGATCTACATAAAAACGCTCCCTCCACATACAACCCAACAAATGCTGACTCTCAGGATGCACCGGCAACAAACGGAATGCCGCTTCCACATCCGACTTTGCCATCAGCGCCCCCGGTCCCGCTCGTTTTACCAACTCCACCGCCTTATCAAAAGAGACATAACAAACCGCCGCCAACTCTGGCGCAATACCATCATTCACCGAAGACCCAGCCGGGTATGACAAATGGTGTATCAACCGAAACTTATTCAGCTCTTTTTTTGGCACAACTCCCAGCGGAGATACCCATAAATTCGGACAAGGGGGACCAAGAGGGGGCCTGCCATCCTTCCCAACTCAACTTCCTTCCTCAACTTCTCGTCCACAACCTCCGGGTGCTCCTTAGCCGAACGTAAATTCCCCGGGCGAAACAAGCCCCCCTCTACTGCCTCAGACGGAATAACGAAACCGAACAAAAAACCTGAACGCAATAACTCGGCAGCCTCAACATCCGGGTACCTACTTAAGAACGGTTCCATTGCCTCTACCCTCACTGGTGTCCTCCCTTTTGTCAGCACCGTCTCCACCCTTTCCTTTTCCTTTCTTAAAACAACGGGCAAAGCTGTGCCCTCCTCCACATCCCGAACATTCGTGTTTAAATTGGCAGGCGGAACCAAACTTACATTGCCCCTCATTAAATTGCCAACAACAACCTTTCTTGAACCCAGCCGAGGTACCCGGTCCCGCACCCGATCCCGAACCTGATCCCCCGGCCCCACTCCGAAAGGGCTGTGCCGGTGCCGTCATCAAACGTAGCCATAAGGCAATATCCTTGTGGTCCCAACGCATGTCCGACCGCAAAGCCTTACGCTGTCTGAACTGCTCATCATATCGAAGCCATGACAAACCACCATATACCCTATAAGCCTCTCCTATTGAATCCATATAGCCAAACAAAGCAGGGGCGCTCCCCATCTCTTTCTCCCCTACAACGCTCGCCAGTATCGCAAAGGCCTGCAGCCAATTCATAAACGTCCTCGGGATAAGACGATACCGGCGCTTCTCATCGTCCTCTTTTTCCTTTTTGGAATCACTAGGGCGAACCTTATCCAAATTAAACTTCTCCAACGGAAGCAGCGAAAATATTTCCACGTACTCCCCTTTCCAAATCTTTTCCCTAACTTCCTTCTTCAAATGCGCCCCCAAGGGGCTCTCAAAGCAAACATACACTTCGCTCTTCGCCCTATCATCCAGCCTAACCACCTCCTCCTCCTTCTCTTTTTCCACCTCAACTGCCGCAACCGGCGCCGTTGAAGTCTGTCCCTCAACACTCTGCTGCACCGCAGCCTCGCCTCCCACAATGGGCCCGACGGACTGACCCAAGCTCCCACCGGAGACCCCGCAACTGAATTCAAGCCTCCCTGATCCACCAGGCTCTGCAACAAACCGAGCAACTGTCCCATTACATCACCACCCCCGGTAACCCCAGACGCTACCCCCCCCACTGGAATCGGCCCTACACCCACATCACCGCCCGATCCCGACATATGCACAATATTACAATTAGTGTTCTCACCAGGCTGCCGAGGGGCAGCCGCAACGCAGTCCTCCTCCGTCCGATCCTCCCCAGACGATTCCTCCGATACTTGTCCCTCTTCGTCGCTGATCTCGTCCTCCAAGCCCTCCAGGGGTGCTCCGTCGGGAGTGTGCCTGCCGCTGCCGCAACTCCCCCTGGCCTCCGCGGCTGCAGGAGCACCCCCAGCCGAGCACTGCTTCTTCCTCTGAGACCGCTCCTGCGATCTCCGAACCGTCTCACCCGCCAACTCTCCCCGAGATCTCTTCTGACCGCAGGGGCCCCTCTCCCTAAGCCCGTCCTGCCGACTGCAGGCGGGCTGCTCCCGATCCTCTCGCCGCCGGGATCCCCCCCCTGCTACACAGGGGAGATCCGCTACAGCCCCCTGGGGCCCTGCATCCGTGGATGCCCGCTGGGTACGCCCCCTCTGGGATCCAAGGGGCACCGTTGCAGGACCTGGCCGGATCCGTCCAGCCGTGCGCGCCAGGGACTCCCCACTACTGCGCCCTCCACCAGCCACAGCCAGTGCCCTTCCAGTGGGAGAAGCCCCTGGCCTCTGCGCCGCTCTTCCCCTAGATGCCCGTGGCTCCTCCCGCTCGGGAAGCCGTTCCGCCCCCCGCCGCCTGCAGGGGGTCCCTTCTGCTTGCGCCGGCTGCTCGGCGCGCTCCCGCATCGGCGCTCCCCCGGGAGCCGCCGCTGCGTTCCCGCTCCTGGTCCCGGACCGCCGACCGGAAGTCAGCTGCGGGCCGGCTCCGCCCACTTCCGGTGCGGCATTACCGCGCCGCGAATTCCTCCTAGCAGCCGGAGAGGGCCCCGGGGTGGAAGGGCGCCCTCCCCGCCGCTGAGGGTCCCCACCGGGGCTTCCCGAACGGGCCCTCCTCACACCTCCAGCCCCCGGGGAATAGCGCTCTGGTGGCCTGGAGCGGCGGCCACGCAGCGGTGGAGTGGAGGGGGCCGGTGCCGCTGGGGAAACGCAGGCAGCCTGAATGTAGGCCTGCACTGCCTGCGCCCCATGCACCGCTGCTGCTGCCTGGATCAATGCCCCCAGAGAGGCCAAATCCGCCATTATTGCAGGTGAGATGGACGTGGAAACTTCACAGGCTGTCCCCAGGAAGTGGAATGAGGGGACTTCCTTCTTTGTCCCCAGTATCTTCCCTTAAGCTCCCCCTCTTCCTCCCCCTGACCAACCCCCTTTCCATTTAATCACCACCCATGTCTCATCAAATATTCCCATCCCTTCCTCCTCCAATTAACTCCCTACCTCCCCGAATGTCATGTGGCCCCTCCACCCTAGGGGTTCCTTGGCCTGCTGGAGATTGTTCTTTGTTGGATAAAGGAAGGGTTAATTGAATAATTGTGAACCAGCCATTTGGAAGCAAAGCATTGTTTAACAAAAGACCAATCATGAGTAACTGCTATCTATATAATGCCAATGTCCAGTGTACCCCCTTACACCACCTGATGAAGACTGTTTTATACAGTTGAAACGCGTAGTGGAGCTGTGAGGGGAACTAAGAAATTAATAAAGGTTTGCCATTTATTAAAACATCTTATATGTCCGCTTGATCCTTAGAGCGCTCCTAATCAGACAGCCATTACTATTTTTTGCATGAAAACTACTCCCTTTGTGAGGGATTGGCGGCTGGAGCAGCTCAGGAACAGCACAAACGATCTGCCTTGAGGACCTGGCGTTTCCCTGGTAACCCACAACAAAGAGCGGTGACGCAAATTCGGTTTCGCGGTCACGTGACCGGATAGGTCCTGTTCCGAGGACCAGGAGAGAGGAGAGCGGAGAGGCAGCGCACATACCGCCAGCGGCGGAGGCTGGTAAACCGGGTTGTGGAGGACTTGCACAACCCGATAAGGTGAGTGGCCACCTATCCACGCCACTTAGACGTTTTTAATAAGGGGATCCTACACATTTGCGCCCCTCTTCCTTTTTGTTTTGCAAAAATCATGGAGTATCATAAATAAAGTGGCTTATTTTAATACATGACAGACCAAGAAGAGAAAACAGCAGCATCAAAAAACACAATAAAAATGAGTGTTAAAAACACACTCAAAAATGCAAGTAACTTAATTTATCTAATACAGTGCTTCCCAAACTCCAATCTTCATGGCCCCAAACAGGACACGTTTTCAGGATTTCCTTAGGATTGGACAGGTAATGGAGTCATTATCAAGGCATCACCTGTGCAATAATAAGGAAATCCTGAAACCATAACCTGTTGGGGGCCGTGAGGACTGGAGTTTGGGAAACACTGCTCTAATAGGTACAGAAATTCTGCAACATCAAAAATCCCCAAAATCTAATTTTGGGAGTTCCACCCTTATAATGTATGGGACTGCCCATATGTCTGTGTATTTTTGTGGACAGCGTGTTCCACACCAAAACATGAAGCCAAGTCCAATTTTGAGCCAAATCAAGGATCAAACTCACTAATGCAAGTCTATTGGTCTGAGGAAAAAAAATCAGAAAACAATATTTTCATATTTGCTTGGAAAAATATTTTTCAATCAGCTCCTTGTAAAAAAAACTGATTCAAAACTGACCACATTGACCATAGTCTGATGAAAACCTGTGAAAAATGGTCCTTCTTTGCTTATGACAAGAATGTTTGAATGAGCCCTATCAATAACAAGTGACAAGCTCTCTTTACGCTGCATGCACACAATCCAGACTAGCAGCATTTTGGATGCAGCATATTGCCGCTGCATCCTAACCTCTGCATTGTACAGTACAAGCACAGTGGGTGGGATTTCTAGAAATCCAATGCTCATTGTGCTTCTCCCCTCAGCAGCGTTAAATCAGCTGCATGTTTGTTACCACACTTTCCTATCTCTGCAGCATGTTCATTTAATGCTGTGGAGTGGGAAGAGATCACCAGTGGGTGAATGCAGGGAGAAGTCGCCCTGCCCCGAAAGTACATCATGGGCACAAGGCAGCTGAGCTCTCCTGCATTCACCTACGGGTTCCCTGAGTTCCAGAGACACTGTATCCAGGATGCAGTGCCCCCAGATCGTGTGCACATACCCTAAGATATTGCTGTCTATTTTAAATACTCTGCCTCAAAAATGGTACATTTCTCTGGGGTTTAGAAAACAAAGGCTGCTACCTAAAAGGAACCTGACAGGTGATTCATGCTGACTGATCCAAGGGTAGTATAGAAATTGTAGTCTAGCTGAACTATTGCAGCCAGGTACTGTATATTACTGACTGAAACATTCCGGCATTTCAGAGATATATACATACTGACATACTTTGAATGTCTAGCCGGGAATCATAGCCATAGATCCACATAGATCAAACTCTTCGTAATACCACTGTAGGTGATTGACAAGTCTTTCCCTAACATGTACATAGGGAGAGACCGGTCAATCACCTGCGTCGGTGCTGGGTACCGCTAGATGGAGAAGGTGCCAGACTACTTTCTGTCTATTAGTTCAGGCCAACCCTTTAAAGTACGTTTCCTCTAACAAGTCAGAGTGTACCAGAGAAATAATACACCTGACTTCAATCGTGTCCCAGGCTGTGAGTCTAACTGTCATTGGTTAAAGCAGCATCAAACGTCTGTCGGTTTTGGGCCTCATCTATTTTTTTGCTACAAGAAAAAGTCAATTTTTCATCAGTATGCAGGTCCGATATTCATCCATTCTTGTTATGTGGGTCCATTGTTACCATCATAATGGTCTTAATATAAAGAACAATTAAATTTTGTAAGATTCTCCTGTCCATAAACAGTAAAAAAAGGACAGCGTTCAGATGACCCATGGATGCAATGGCAGACACAGATGGAAGAGGGTCCCTGTGCTAGAACAGTAATTGGGCCCTTTGCCATCCAATAGCTCATCATATTGCAGAATTATACCTACTTTTGAGGTGGAAATGGGTCCCCTATGCACTTGGGCCCTTGTGCGGCTGCACAGGTTGCACCAATGAAAAGTCCACCCATGCATGGATGGCACCAATATGCTGTCCATTTTTTTCACAGACCCATTGATTTGCACGATGGACCATAATCAGACAGTTCTCCATTTTTGTTTTTGTGGAGCATCAAGAACCAGTGATATGACTGCTCATAGTCTATGGGTGTTTTGTGAAAAACGTAGACCATGAAAGAGAAACATGGACGCCTAAATGAGGCCTGATAAATATATCCATGTATCATCATAGATTAGCCTTCCTCACTTATTTTTTCAAGTATCATGCAGAAGTCACTAGAAACACGTTTACACCATAAACCCAACTACTATAATTCTCAGCCATAAAACTGTCAGTGTGCTGGGACGTGTATGCCATGAACTATATCTAAGACAAGCAAAACATATATTACCATTGTGGGGGTAAATATTAATGAATTGTACATATTTTTAATAACTAATACAAAATACAAAGCACATACGGGTCATCATGTACTCTAATAACCTTGCTGACATCACAATGTGCAGTGATATATAGTATGTTCATTAGGGATCATACAGAATTAAGTGGTTTTACAGGTTCACAGTCTGAGTTTCATCATCTGAGTCACCAAGTTTTGGTTCAGTGTCAGTTTTTACCATCTGATGGATGGAGCGATGGAGGTTTCTAAAGTTTCTCCAAACAGTTTGTAATGTATCCATCCTGCCCAGTTTTCTCACGTACTAATAGACTTGGATCTGTCATTCAGAACAAATTTTGAAACGCCTCGATGATATTGATGATAAACACTTGGTCCACAAAAATACACGGACATGTGAACAACTCCATAGATTATGAAGGGTATGAAATCTATCCGATAAATGTGAACAACATATGTCTAAATGAGCCCTTACATGCACATAGTCTGGTAGTCTGGTAGAGAAGTCAAATACAGACTTCTAAAGCTGTTGGTTCCTAAGGGCCCCATTACACATAGCGACACTTCAGCGATCCCGAGAAATGATATGACCTGGTAGGGATCGCTGGTGCGTCGCTACGTGGTCTCTGGTGAGATGTCAAACAGTCATGACTCACCGTGGCCGGGACTCCGGTTTAGACAGGCGATGCTTCCTTCCTCCTTGTCACGGGTGGACCGCGCCTGCCGGTAGTGGGGCCCGGTGTAGTGCAGATCAAAAGTGAAGACGTCTTGGTGGAACAGATTAAAGGGTTTTTTTTAATTTATTCGTGACGCCACCTATGAGTAGATTCGGTAAGGGCTACCGACGCTGTGGAACCTCCGGGGATGGACAGCAGCAAGATGTTACGCTCCCCACAGGCTGAGCGGTGATCCCCGGAGGCTGGAGCTGCTCAAGATGTTGTGCGGCAGCTGCGGTTACCTGTTAGTGCGGACGGACAGTTCATAAGGAAGCACGGACACAGAAAGTCTCTTAACGGGTCTTTACTGTAACCAGCAGGCAGTACATGGTATACAGTGGTTGAGTAGTAGACCAGGTGGACTCAGCAGTGATGGTGTCCCTTAGAGATCTATCTCCATTCTACCTAACTTGTTTGCCAGTGTCGCCCAGGAATACCAGGTCGGGTACGGGGAGGCTGCTTCAATGCCCTATCCATGATGTACGTTCCGGATGCTTTGGGGAGCCTTGGATCCCTCAGTGGTACACCGCTGGTTAGACGACTGGAAACTGGCTGGTGGTGGGGTGCTCCTGTGAAGCTGCTCCTCCACTCTTCTGGTTCGCGTGGCAGAGGTGAACTGCTGCCAGCTTCGGTACCAGTGAACCGGCTGTGAGTTGTGGGCGCGGGAGTCTTTTGGGAACCCGTGTAGATAATGCCCAATCCCGGTGGTTAAGGCCTCAGGTGCTGACACCCGACCGGTGACGGCCCAGGGGCCCGCACGGGGTGCGGAGCCCAGCTCCTCTCCAAGTTCTAGATCGTTCTCCTTCTCAATTCTCTCTAGATTATTGTCTGTGTTCTACTACACTACCCTAACACTCCACCCCCCAGGACCTATGATTGGTCCCCTGTTCTAGGTGTTGCATGTTGGGTTGGATCTCTATGTTAACTGGATTATTGCTGAGTCAGAGGATATTGCGGCTGCAATTGTGGCTGCAATACCCTCTTGTGACGCACTCGTTGCGGGGCGCCACAGTCAGATCTCACCAGCGATGCAGCAATTATATGGAACGATACAGCAGTCATTGGGACCCTGTCACTCTCGGGCGTAGTGTTGAGATCGTTGGTCGTTGTCCCTGTCAAACACAGCGATGCAGTGTTCCCAGCAGGAGCGCAACAACCTAGAAATGGTCCTGAATGATTTGTAATGATCAGTGATCTCACAGTATGGGTCTGATCGCTGCTACATGTCACACGTAGTGAGGTTGCTGTTACGTGACAAAACCTGTGACGTTGCAGCGATATCGCTAGCGATCTCGCCATGTGTGAAGTACCCCTAAGCTGCATGTTCCAAACATTGGAGTAGAAAGCCATGAGGAAGGCAAATGATGAAAGCATCTAAGAATATTCACATATTGACCATCAGACGTGGATTTCAATGTGTAAATAATCCATGTAGAATTCCAAATGGAAATCTGTAATGTTCAATTACTTTGCAGATTCTCACCAGGGCTTAAATCCCTTTGCAGTTTATAGGGTTTAAACCAAAATATGACAAAATCCCACATCACATCTGCATTCAGCCCGAACTGATTCATTTTCCAATGGATTTGATGTAGATTTTGCAAAAAAAAATCCGGAGCAGATTTTTTCATCCCATGTGGACGTACAATAAACCTTGTATTCTGCCCTGGATCCTAAGGTAAAATACGCATGGAATATGCAATATACACATGCGACACCTACGAACACACCTGGGACATACAGACGATACAAACCGATATTTACTATGCATAGTATGGATTTAACTCACTATTTAGTGGTGTTATATTTGAACAGGTCTGTCCAGATTCCCAGTTTCTAACCTTTTCAGACATTATCACTAGCTTATGTCTGTGATGCTTGATCTACAGTGGGTCTACTAAACTAGACCTAGATCACCATGAGATGCCAAGATCGTGATATGGGCACTGTGGACATGATGGGGAAGATTAAAGACCCCCCATGTTACCAATGTGTAATGGTAGTTGTGAGGTATGTTCACACTTTGTACTTTTGATGCATTTTTCTGCATGAATTACAGCCAATTAAGCTAACAAAAATGACAGTTCATGTAAACTGTCCCCCAAACTTGCAAACTTAATCCATAATCACATCAATCAGACTTGGGACCTTTTTTTATATTGGAACTAACTTTAACTCAATTTTTCAATCCATGAATACTTAAAAGAAAAGATGAATGATGATAGAGGTGACAGGGAATAATGGAAGGACGATGAAGAATTGCAGAATGATGATAGAGGTGAAAGGGAATAATGGAAGGATGGTGAAGAATCGTAGAATGATGATAGAGGTGACAGGGAATAATGGAAGGATGGTGAAGAAACGTAGAATGATGATAGAGGTGACAGGGAATAATGGAAGGATGGTGGAGAATCGCAGACTGATGATAGAGGTGACAGGGAATAATAGAAGGATGGTGGAGAATCGCAGAATGATGATAGAGGTGACAGGGAATAATGGAAGGATGGTGAAGAATCGAGGAATGATGATAGAGGTGACAGGGAATAATGGAAGGATGGTGGAGAATCGAGGAATGATGATAGAGGTGACAGGGAATAATGGAAGGATGGTGAAGAATCGAGGAATGATGATAGAGGTGACAGGGAATAATGGAAGGATGGTGAAGAATCGAGGAATGATGATAGAGGTGACAGGGAATAATGGAAGGATGGTGAAGAATCGCGGAATGATGATAGAGGTGACAGGGAATAATAGAAGGATGGTGAAGAATCGAGGAATGACGATAGAGGTGACAGGGAATAATGGAAAGATGGTGAAGAATCGCGGAATGATGATAGAGGTGACAGGAAATAATAGAAGGATGGTGAAGAATCGAGGAATGACGATAGAGGTGACAGGGAATAATGGAAGGATGGTGAAGAATCGAGGAATGATTATAGAGGTGACAGGGAATAATGGAAGGATGGTGAAGAATCGAGGAATGATGATAGAGGTGACAGGGAATAATGGAAGGATGGTGGAGAATCGAGGAATGATGATAGAGGTGACAGGGAATAATGGAAGGATGGTGAAGAATCGAGGAATGATGATAGAGGTGACAGGGAATAATGGAAGGATGGTGAAGAATCGAGGAATGATGATAGAGGTGACAGGGAATAATGGAAGGATGGTGAAGAATCGCGGAATGATGATAGAGGTGACAGGAATAATAGAAGGATGGTGAAGAATCGAGGAATGACGATAGAGGTGACAGGGAATAATGGAAAGATGGTGAAGAATCGCGGAATGATGATAGAGGTGACAGGAAATAATAGAAGGATGGTGAAGAATCGAGGAATGACGATAGAGGTGACAGGGAATAATGGAAGGATGGTGAAGAATCGAGGAATGATTATAGAGGTGACAGGGAATAATGGAAGGATGGTGAAGAATCGTAGAATGATGATAGAGGTGACAGGGAATAATAGAAGGATGGTGAAGAAACGTAGAATGATGATAGAGGTGACAGGGAATAATGGAAGGATGGTGAAGAATCGTAGAATGATGATAGAGGTGACAGGAATAATGTAAGGATGGTGGGGAATCGCAGAATGATGATAGAGGTGACAGGGAATAATAGAAGGATGGTGGAGAATCGTAGAATGATGATAGAGGTGACAGGGAATAATACAAGGATGGTGAAGAAACGTAGAATGATGATAGAGGTGACAGGGAATAATGGAAGGATGGTGAAGAATCGTAGAATGATGATAGAGGTGACAGGGAATAATGTAAGGATGTGAGAATCGCAGAATGATGATAGAGGTGACAGGAATAATAGAAGGATGGTGGAGAATCGCAGAATGATGATAGAGGTGACAGGGAATAATAGAAGGATGGTGGAGAATGCGAAATGATGATAGAGGTGACAGGGAATAATGAAGGATGGTGGAGAATCGCAGGAATGATGATAGAGGTGACAGGGAATAATAGAAGGATGGTGGAGAATCGCAGAATGATGATAGAGGTGACAGGGAATAATAGAAGGATGGTGAGAATCGCAGAATGATGATAGAGGTGACAGGGAATAATAGAAGGATGGTGAGAATCGCGGAATGATGATAGAGGTGACAGGAATAATAGAAGGATGGTGAGAATCGAATGAGATAAGGTACAGGAATATGAGGATGGTGAGAATGGTGTGAACAGGTGACAGAATAATAGAAGGATGGTGAGAATCGCAGAATGATGATAGAGGTGACAGGGAATAATAGAAGGATGGTGGAGAATCGCAGGAATGATGATAGAGGTGACAGGAATAATAGGAAGGATGGGGAAGAAATCGAGGAGATGATGATAGAGGTGACAGGGAATAATAGAAGGATGGTGGAGAATCGCGGAATGATGATAAGGTGACAGGGAATAATAGAAGGATGGTGGAGAATCGCAGAATGATGATAGAGGTGACAGGGAATAATAGAAGGATGGTGGAGAATCGCAGAATGATGATAGAGGTGACAGGGAATAATAAAGGATGGTGAGAATCGCGGAATGATGATAAGAGTGACAGGGAATAATAGAAGGATGGTGGAGAATCGCGAATGATGATACAGGTGACAGGGAATAATAGAAGGATGGTGGAGAATCGCAGAATGATGATAGAGGTGACAGGGAATAATGAAGGATGGTGGAGAATCGCGGAATGATGATAGAGGTGACAGGGAATAATAGAAGGATGGTGGAGAATCGCGGAATGATGATAAGGTGACAGGGAATAATAGAAGGATGGTGAAGAATCGCGGAATGATGATAGAGGTGACAGGGAATAATAGAAGGACGGTGGAGAATCGCGGAATGATGATACAGGTGACAGGGAATAATAGAAGGATGGTGGAGAATCGCAGAATGATGATAGAGGTGACAGGGAATAATACAAGGATGGTGAAGAATCGCGAATGATGATAGAGGTGACAGGGAATAATAGAAGGATGGTGGAGAATCGCAGAATGATGATAGAGGTGACAGGGAATAATAGAAGGATGGTGAGAATCGCAGAATGATGATAAGGTGACAGGGAATAATAAAGGATGGTGAGAATCGCGAATGATGATAGAGGTGACAGGAATAATAGAAGGATGGTGGAGAATCGCAGAATGATGATAGAGGTGACAGGGAATAATAAAGGATGGTGGAGAATCGCGAATGAGATAGAGGTGACAGGGAATAATAGAAGGATGGTGGAGAATCGCAGAATGATGATAGAGGTGACAGGGAATAATAGAAGGATGGTGGAAGAATCGCAGAATGATGATAGAGGTGACAGGGAATAATGAAGGATGGTGAGAGAATCGTAGAATGATGATAGAGGTGACAGGGAATAATAGAAGGATGGTGGAGAATCGCAGAATGATGATAAGGTGACAGGGAAATAATAGGAAGAGATGGTGTGGAAGAATGTGCAGAATGATAGATAGAGTGACAGGAGTAAGTACAATAGAAGGATGGTGGAGAATCGCAGAATGATGATAGAGGTGACAGGGAATAATAGAAGGATGGTGGAGAATCCGAGAATGATGATAGAGGTGACAGGGAATAATAGAAGGATGGTGGAGAATCGCAGAATGATGATAGAGGTGACAGGGAATAATAGAAGGATGGTGGAGAATCGCAGAATGATGATAGAGGTGACAGGGAATAATGTAAGGATGGTGGAGAATCGCAGAATGATGATACAGGTGACAGGGAATAATAGAAGTATGGTGTAGAATTGCAGAATGATGATACAGGTGACAGGGAATAATAGAAGGATGGTGGAGAATCGCAGACTGATGATAGAGGTGACAGGGAATAATAGAAGGATGGTGGAGAATCGCAGAATAATGATAGAGGTGACAGGGAATAATGGAAGGATGGTGGAGAATCACAGAATGATGACAGAGGTGACACGGAATAATAGAAGGATGGTGGAGAATCACAGAATGATGATAGAGGTGACAGGGAATAATACAAGGATGGTGAAGAATCGTAGAATGATGATAGAGGTGACAGGGAATAATAGAAGGATGGTGAAGAATCGCAGAATGATGATAGAGGTGACAGGGAATAATAGAAGGATGGTGGAGAATCGCAGAATGATGATAGAGGTGACAGGGAATAATAGAAGGATGGTGGAGAATCGCGGAATGATGATACAGGTGACAGGGAATAATAGAAGGATGGTGGAGAATTGCAGAATGATGATACAGGTGACAGGGAATAATAGAAGGATGGTGAAGAATCACAGAATGATGATAGAGGTGACAGGGAATAATAGAAGGATGGTGAAGAATCGCAGAATGATGACAGAGGTGACAGGGAATAATAGAAGGATGGTGGAGAATCGCGGAATGATGATACAGGTGACAGGGAATAATAGAAGGACGGTGGAGAATCGCGGAATGATGATAGAGGTGACAGGGAATAATAGAAGGATGGTGGAGAATCGCAGAATGATGATAGAGGTGACAGGGAATAATGTAAGGATGGTGGAGAATCGCAGAATTATGATAGAGGTGACAGGGAATAATGGAAGGATGGTGGAGAATCGCAGAATGATGATACAGGTGACAGGGAATAATACAAGGATGGTGGAGAATCGCAGAATGATGATAGAGGTGACAGGGAATAATACAAGGATGGTGGAGAATCGCAGAATGATGATACAGGTGACAGGGAATAATACAAGGATGGTGGAGAATCGCAGGATGATGATAGAGGTGACAGGGAATAATAGAAGGATGGTGGAGAATCGCAGAATGATGATAGAGGTGACAGGGAATAATAGAAGGACGGTGGAGAATCGCGGAATGATGATAGAGGTGACAGGGAATAATAGAAGGATGGTGGAGAATCGCGGAATGATGATACAGGTGACAGGGAATAATAGAAGGATGGTGGAGAATCGCGGAATGATGATAGAGGTGACAGGGAATAATACAAGGATGGTGGAGAATCGCGGAATGATGACAGAGGTGACAGGGAATAATGGAAGGATGGTGAAGAATCGAGGAATGATGATAGAGGTGACAGGGAATAATAGAAGGATGGTGAAGAATCGCGGAATGATGATAGAGGTGACAGGGAATAATGTAAGGATGGTGAAGAATCGCGGAATGATGATAGAGGTGACAGGGAATAATAGAAGGATGGTGAAGAATCGCGGAATGATGATAGAGGTGACAGGGAATAATAGAAGGATGGTGGAGAATCGCGGAATGATGATAGAGGTGACAGGGAATAATACAAGGATGGTGGAGAATCGCGGAATGATGACAGAGGTGACAGGGAATAATAGAAGGATGGTGGAGAATCGCGGAATGATGATAGAGGTGACAGGGAATAATACAAGGATGGTGGAGAATCGCGGAATGATGACAGAGGTGACAGGGAATAATGGAAGGACGGAAAACAGAGAGTAAAAAAAGTTTAATTGTTATATCATGAAGAATACAGGTTTACTGGAAACTCATTAAAAGCCAGTCTCTTCCCATATCTATATGATGATGTATGTGATGGTATACGTATATACAAATATATAGTGATGATGTGTATATATATATATATATATAGATCATGATGACGTATGTATGTATGTATATATATATATATATATATATATATATACATAATGGTGCAGATGATATATGTATAAATAAATAGATAATGATGATGTATACATATATATATATATATATATATATGCATATATATATATCCACATTATCTCATGTATATGTATATCTATATCATATATAATATTTACACCTCCACATCATTATATATATATATTTTTATTTTTTGATACACACATAATATATTTATATTTCCACATTATCTCATATATATATTTATGATATTTATATCTCCACATTATCTCATGTATATCTATATAAATTATCATATTTATATCTCCACATTATCTCATGTATATCTATCTATATAATTATCATATTTATATCTCCACATTATCTCATGTATATCTATCTATATATGATATTTATATCTCCACATTATCTCATGTATATGTATCTATATAATTATCATATTTATATCTCCATATTATCTCATGTATATCTATCTATATATGATACTTATATCTCCACATTATCTCATGTATATCTATCTATATATGATACTTATATCTCCACATTATCTCATGTATATATATCTATATAATTATCATATGTATATCTCCACATTATCTCACATATATATATATATCTCCACATCATGTTATAAAGCTGTCCTTTGTCACTCTCTCCTTCACATTGTGCCACTTTTCTCCTACTTTGCAGTTTCCCCGATCTTCACAGTAGAGCCTGGACTTGCTATCCCAGTGGCGGTCGGACAGACAGACGTCCCGGACTCCTCAGTGACAGCTCTGGGTCACCTCCTCTCTCTCCACTCACCTGCTGCTTTGTGTGAGCAGTGAAGTTGTGGCGCAGTCCACGCTGTGCCCAGTCTCCCTCCCGTTACATGTGTGTACAGTACCTGCTGGCTGCAGTGATGGCGGTGTCCCCGGAGGTGATCTATTCTGCACTTGTTGGGGAATCTCCCCGGGACGCTCCTTATGTATCAGGCAGCGGGCGCTGTGGTGACTCCCACTTTGCAGGAGGGCCACGCCTACATCTGCATATTAGCTCCGCCCCCTGTCCTGCGTCCTGCCATGGCACTGAGTGCCCCTGTCCTGGGCAGTGCCCCTGTCCTGGGCAGTGCCCCTGTCCTGGGCAGTGCCCCTGTCCTGGACTCCATATCACTTCTATGGTGGCCACACTGTCTTCTCTCAGCTCATCCCAGACAATCTTGTGTCACTGTTCTCACTAGACAATTAGCTTTATTGTAAAGCACTGCATGGCTCTAGGGCCACACTGGCCTTATTCATTAACCCCTTCATGATCAGGAGATTGTTCCTTATTGTACATGACTCTTTTCCTCTCCTTTGCTATAAGGCTGTGTGCACATGTTGCGTTTTATTGCGGTTTTTGATGCGTTTTGTAGTGCAGATTTGTCTGAAATCCCCCTGAGGTTTCCTGATGTAGAGGAGTGAGGCTTCCTGCACTTGTCCAGTATTATCTCTTTGTAATCTGATGTAGAGGAGTGAGGCTTCCTGCACTTGTCCAGTCCTTGTAATCTGATGTAGAGGAGTGAGGCTTCCTGCACTTGTCCAGTATTATCTACTTGTAATCTGATGCAGTGGAGTGAGGCTTCCGACGCAGTCCAAAACGCGATGTCCTCTCTGCTACATCCCCTGTGCATAGATATACATGTCTATGCACAGGGAATGAGCAGACTGAGAACAATCTCAGCACTGCTACATCATCTCTTTGAGCAGGCGGGCTCTAGGACCCTGGAGCTGCGGCAGCCTGCACAGAGAAGACAGCTGGACTCGGCTCGCAAAGTAACAGCAGTTACTTTGCGAGTTTCCCTGCTATCACTGGCACAGTAGCCGAGTCTAATGCAAGACAATGGCAATCCTAGTTTTGTCAGCGTTTGCCATTGATTTGCATTGGACCCGTGCGAGTAAACGCTGGGAAACTCGCAGAGTACCGAGTCCTGCGAGTCCCTTACTACTCGCCGAGTAACGAGTCCTAGCGAGTAGATTCGCCCATCCCTAGTGCTTACTGAAGACTTGTTCATACTCTTTCACTACCCGGTATACTCCATGCTTTTGATGGGAGGGTGCAGAATCAGTACCTACATGTAACTTCTGGCACCAGTCCTCCAGCTTACTCTCAGAGCCATTGTCCTCCACCTGGTCAGATGGGTTCAAGGGATCCACTGCCTGGATAGAGTTGTTAGTTGGGAAGCATGGTGGCTCAAGTGGTTAGCACTCTAGCCTTTGCAGTGCTGGGGTCCTGAGGTCCTGAGGTCCTGGGAACAATTCCCACCAAGGACACTAAGGATAACATCTGCAAGGAGTTTGTATGTTCTCCCTGTGTTCACGTGGGTTTCCTCCGGGGACTCTGGTTTCCTCCCACATTGTAAAGACATACTGATAGGATGTTTAGATTGTGAACTCCTAGAGAGACAGCATTACTGATGTATGTAAAGTGCTATGGAATTAATAGCGCTATATAAATGAATAAATATTATTATATTATATTATTATCGGCAGTATACAATTTCGCAATGTTAGTGTGGCGTCCCTACGGACTGGTCGCCACTAGATGGTGCAGCAGCCGAGATTGGTAAATCGGTCTCCCCACACACACCCAACACACTTCAGATCCTAAGTCTAGGTACTCTATGCCCAGCAACGGAATAGCGGGAGGAGCCCGGTGGTGGGTCGAAAGTTAGAGAAGGACCTGGTTAGGGGAAGTAACAACAGAACAAAAAGACACAACACCAAGTCCAGAGATGAGAGATAGTCAGCGAAGGGAAGTCAAGGGGTGAAGTCCAGTCAGTAGAAGGAGAGGCGAGAACACCACTAGACAGGACTGCAAGGACCCACACTCGGCGGCCTGTGCCACTATGAGGCTAGCCCGGGTCCAAGGCTGTAGACCGTGGTGAGGAAAAAAAAAGAGTCCAGGTGAGCTTGAATCAGGCCAGCTTCACACCAAGTTTTAATCCGATCCGGGGCTGTCCGTTGTAAACCAGATTTTGGCCCCATAGCATCCTATGGGACCAGATGGAGCCGGATGGCAGGTATCTGCCATCCAGTTTCCATCTCTCCGGAAGAATCTGGGAGAATTCAGATTTTTCTCCCGGACAAAAAAATGTTGCTTTCAACGTTTTTGTGTCCGGGGAGAAAAAATCTCCCCAAATTGCCATCTTCGGATCCTCACGGATCTGGTGCAATCCGGCGCTCCCTAACATGGGAGCCTATGGGGCCGGATTGCCCCGGTCTGGGAGGATCCGGGAACCGGACACCTGCAGCTGCACGCCGCTGTTGTTTCAGGACCGCTGCTAGCTCCCCGCGAGCCGCGGTCCTGATTCATCAGCAGCTGCAGCTGCGTCTGGCTGCACACCGGACTGGAGGGCATGTTAGCCCTCTGGTTCTGTGTGCTGATCCAGTCCAGGGCTGTCCGGTCCATAGCGGACAGCCCCGGATCAGATCACAGCGTGGTGTGAAGCTGGCCTTAGCAAAGACACTGCGGGACTGGGCCAAAACCAGAGTGCCAGCTCTGCTGAAGTGGCCAGGAAGCTCTAGACTCCAACCACAAACCCCCGCGGGGTGCAGGCTCTTTATGTTCCAAGTTACAACCTCCGGCGCAGTAAAGAGAAGGCCGTTGTATTAGGGCTACGGGACCTGGTAGGTCACCCAGTGAAAGCCCGGGACATATATCGTAGCTAGCATGCGGACAGACCAAAAAGGCCTGAAAGACACACGAAAGGTGGTGACACAGATGAACCATCCTGGCTGCTTAGATCACACCAGAGCCGCTACTGAACTGTTGTAAACTTTACCATCTGCAGAGAAAAGAGAGTAAACCCGGTTAAGCGGCAGCCAAGTTCCGAGTACCTGACGGCCCTGGTGGGTGAGTTAGTAGCATACTTTGGCAGTTTGACCTCTTCTTCACCACAATTTAAAATGCGTACTGGTACCCTCCCTTGCGTACATCAACTAACCCTCTGGCTGTCAGGACAGTGGGCCTACTGTCACAGTACATAGGCTCTACCAGGGCTTGGTAATCTTGCCCCCTAAGGCCTATTGCTGCCCTACACCAGATTAACACTTCACTTTTCAGGGGTATTGCAATGGGTACCATATCACTTACTCTTACACTGCCGATTTCTCCTCTGGACAACTTTACCTGCTGTCTCAGCATCAGGGCTTTTATTTCTTTTCGCAGGACTCATTGCTGTCTACTATTGGCTGTTTTGGCAATCTCCTGTAACAAGACAATAATCTCTGCAAGACAATTTCCTATTACATTGGTGCTTAAATTGATCATTGGATTACGTTCGCACCAATCAACATCAACAATTATCAATCCCTGGGCTTTTACTTCCACCCGACCCACCTTTATGGTTACCTCTTTAAACCCAATCTGTGGTACAGGTTTACCATTACTAGCCAATATAGTAAAGCCATCATGTAGGCCACGTAAAATGTCAGTGTCTGCCCAGTACCTTTTCTAAAGGATATACGGTATCGATGTCACCTGTGAGCCTGGGTCCAGCAAAGTCTACATGGGGAGGCCATCTAACACGACAAACAGGACTGGGCATCCTCCCACGTACCTGTCATGCCTGCTTGGTGGGCCTGATGATTCTTATTCCTGAGGGGTGGCCCAATGCCCCAGGGCATTCTTGTTCAAAGTACAAACTCTGGAAAAATGACCTGGCTTGTTGCGGCAACGGCAAATGGGCTGTCCCTTGGAGTTATAGCGATTGCTGGGTGGTGCTCTAGCTATTGGTTATCTCCTCTGTCATATTCACGGGACGTCATCTCTGCTGGAAGCCACCTCAATATTCTCAGCCAGTATGGATCCTTGCATCTGTTGCATAGCTTTAGCCATCTCTGCTACTCTCTTAGTCGGTGCTTCAATCTTGAAGTTTAGGGCCTTATTGGTGATAGGCCCCAGAGTCTGTGCACTAACCCCTGCAGTGGCCTGTGGGTTCTGCGCCCCCTGTTGGTGATAGGTTATGGCCAGGCGTGATGCAGGTTCTGAGTCATGGGGAGCTTGTTCTTGCAATATACAGATAGCTCTGTCCTTAAACTGCACAAAGCCCAGATTAGGGCACTGTATAGCCAGCATTCGCATTTGTACTCTATGGGCAGGGAATATGAGTTCATCAATAAACTGATCAATTAGCAACTTATTTTCTTCCTGCACCAGATTAGGGTCAGTCTGTTTCACAGCCCTTAGTGCTTCCTATAGATTCAATGCAAAGTCTCTTGCACTCTCCTGCAGCCTTTGTCTACACCCGAAGAATCTTATCTTTACTTTTGCAGCGGTACGGGTATCAATAGTAACTTTCATATAATAGATAAGAAGGTAAGAGATGGCACTCACCGCTTGTATGGTTGTATTTGCAGCTTCTTTATTTCATCTGTGCGTGTTACAGGTTACAGACAGAGGTGGAGGGAGGGGGTGCGCAGGTGGACGACAGGCGCTCCGTTTCGCACTGGATGTGCTTCAGTGGTCCAACACGTGTTGAAATGAAGAAGCTGCAAATACAACCATACAAGCGGTGAGTGTGGTCTCTTACCTTCTTATCTATTATATGGACTTACTTACTGAGACCAGTGCACAGTGTTGAGAAGGGGTCGGATGGTGGGCTAACACTGGTGCCCGGGAATCTAAGTTTCTAATAGTAACTTTCAGCCTGGCTATTACATGCTCAACAGCGTCTTTATCAGTGTTCGGCCAGGACTTTACCTCCCGCTGGGCTGCACCAGTCAATTGTCCCATTAGTATGCTGACTCGCTGATCTTCCGTCAGGGGGTACAATCTATAATAACTGTCCAGTCTCTCCCTGAAGTCGGTCAGAGTATTTGGTTCCCCTGAGTATTGCGGCAACCACGCTGTCCCTGGCGTGTATGGCATCAGGAACGGCATTACTGGAGCCATGGCTGGCACCGCGGCAGCAGCTGGGGCTCCGTCTACTACTGGGGCTTCATTTGATACCACGGGAGGGGCTGCGACCAACCTTTGTGCGGGGTCCTCTCCACCCGGCTCCGACATTTTCCTCCCCCTCAGTGAACCTTAACCTACCCGGTCTTTTACTTCCATGGGGATTTTCAGCTTTAGTTCCGCCGGTAGGACAGAGTCTCTCGTACCTACTGGATGTCGTCAGAGTGCAGGTTGGGCATGCTTTTGCGCTATTGGCAGGGTACCACCCATGATGACACGCCCCCTCGGCTTCCTGCGTGCCTTGTGCTTTAGTAATGGTGACAGCCAAAAACACACATTACATTTCATTGCACACAGTACCCGTATACGTCGGGCATGAGATCCTGTTTGTGATGTCAAAAACTTAGAGTGTTACACCCTAGGGCAATAGGGTACTCGGAACTGGGCTGTTAAACACTTCTGTTGAGTCACAGGGGTTGAGATCCGGCTTCCATGACCCTGGGTTAAGTTGTTAAAGGAGTTCTTGTCTTGATAGGATAGGGGTGATGATAGGGAAGGTTACGGTAGTCATGATGCCACCCATGGTTTGTGGCTATTAGTGGCCACCGCTGCTGCAGAACCTCTGGGAATGTTGGATGGGCAGCTGGGGTGAGTGGCTTCCCATGTGCGGAGCGGATCCCCAGGGCAGTAAATGTGGTAAGGGTGTAGGGTGCAGAATGGTGGGTGCAAAGCAACAGACAGACTCACGGTCTGTTGGTTCCTTAGTCTTTTTACTGGTGTGACTGGAATACTGACAGGCGATGGTATACGGAGTCCTTGCACCTGAGAACAACTCAGGGTTCTCCTCACCCAACAGGTTCTAAGGCCTCCTTGCTGTGCCTAGTTGGTAGGTCCGTGCTGTGTAAGCTGAGCTGCTGGCCCTCTCTCCCTCCTGCTTGGTGCCGGTATGGCAGGCAACTAGAGTCCTTCTCTAGCCCCAAGTCTCAGGCGACTGTTCCTGGGCTCTTTACGCTGCTTTGCCTCTGGGCACAGTGTGGCTGGGGAACGTGAAATTCCCTACTTTCCGGTATTGGCTGCCGGGTCGTTAGGCCATGCACAGCCTCGGACTCCGGTGTCCGTTCTGTGGCGTTTCTCCTCTGAGGTGAGCACGACACTGCTACGCTTCCCGGGCTTTCCTCCACTTCCTCAGACCCCTGACTTGGGTCCCTTATGCTAGACTGCGCTGTCTTGGGATGAGCTTAGCACTGCTTCTAGTCCACAGGATGTCATCCTCTCTTCCTCAGCCCTCCTAGGAACTGAACTGACTAACTCTGCCTCAGACCAGAATTTATGGTTCACTCTGAACCCGGGTTTAGGTCTCCCCCTTCAGGCCTGGAGGCAGAAAGGTGTTGTGTGCGGTTTCAGTCTGGTGTGGATACCTATCTGTTGCTCTCAAGTGTGACACTACCACCCGGGGGCAATGATGACACTGTGGCACTTGGACTCTGGGGTGCCACAGTTACAATATCGCAGATCGAGCTCCTTATGCCACTCACGTACTGAGCTGTCAGAAGATTGCGCTCCTTGACTGCTCAGTACGTAAATGGCATAGGAAATTCCGATTTGCCGGCAAAAGCCAACATTACTTTAGGCTGAGATTATAATAAAGTAGTGGGTTAGACCCACTCCTCCTGCAACCCCTCACCAGGTGCCCCCACATCATATACATCCACCCAATAAATTTTATTCACATCTACACAGTATAACATAGGGCACAAGCCCTTCTTGTGAAGTGGGGTATTTCATAACTTAAAAAAAGGAAATGACATCAAGGATACTTTTTTTTTTCCTCTACAATCTTTATCACTGTCATTTAATAAGTGCACAATGCAGAAAAAAACACGTAAAAAAATGCATCGAAAAACACATCATGTGAATGCAATGTGTTTTTTTTCCTGCTCAAAAAAGTGGATCCTCAAAATTCAAGAAAACCGCATTCTCAAAAAACACAGCAAAAACGCAGCATGTGAACATAGCCTTAAATTATTCTACTAAAATAATGATCTTTTAAGCTTTTTTTCCTTAGGTTTGATTCAAGTACCCCTTATCGTCAACTTATTTCCGGTGTAAGTAAGGTAAGTTCTGGACTGAACCAAAGAAATGCAGTGGACATGGTGTATATGGACTTTTCAAAAGCTTTTGATACAGTGCCACACAAAAGGTTGATACATAAAATGAGAGCAATGGGGATAGGGGAAAATATGTGTAAGTGAGTTAAGAACTGTCTCAGTGATAGGAAACAAAAGGTTGTTATTAATAGAACACACTCAGAATGGGTCACAGTTAACAGTGGGGTACCACAGGGGTCAGTATTGGGTCCGCTTCTTTTTAATATATTTATTAATGACCTTGTAGGGGGCATACAGAGTAGAATCTCAATATTTGCAGATGACACTAAACTCTGCGGGGTAATCAATACAAAAGAGGACAATTTTATATTACAGGAGGATTTATGTAAACTAGAAGCTTGGGTTGATAAATGGCAAATGAGCTTTAATGGGGATAAATGTGTAGCGACTGGTGGTAAGGCAACGGCAAATGGGCTCAACAGAATCCCCATACTCAGGTTTAACCGGTAATAACGTTTCTTTACTGTCAAACATGTTTATATCACAGTCAACCAAACTATATGCGCACTTGTATATATTAGAGACTCTGGATCTTCACTTTTTCCGGGTACGCAGCAAGAAAAGAAAAAAACACAACAATGAAGGTATCTTTCCCTAACTTTCCCTAAAATCACGTACCAGTCTATCACAGAAAAAGATGTCGCTCCCACGTAGCAGGCCTGGGGATCTCACGATGACGGCTCCCGGTGCAGCGCTGAAGGGGGAAACTCCTTAGTCTTCTTCTTTGGTCTCCTTCCGCAGGTAACGGAATTTTTCTTTTAATGTCTCTCCCAGTCTCAGGGCACACCGAGCAGCAGAAGAGAGCCCACAGCAGCACAGAAGTCTCTCTCAGTCTCGGGGGCACCCCGAGCAGCAGGAGGGAGATCACGGCAGAACAAATGGCTCCCTTATGTCGGTCACGGCCCCTGCACATGCACTCCGGGTGCTCGGGGGGCAAGGTTTTGCAGAGCGGCCAGAGTCACAGCACCAAAGTCCAGTAGCCCAGGATCAGTCACGGGGGCTTTTGCGGGGTGATTTTTCCGGCAAGGTTTAGCAAAGTAGCCCTCTTTCAACAGACATCCACAGGCAGGTCTCCCCTGGCTCAGCTCTGGATCTGTTCTGCTCTCCCGCCCTTTCACTTCCTGGGTAAACAAAAGAGATGGTGGGGGATTTCCACCCTCCGTGATTGTTTCCGCACTTGTCCACAAGGGGGCAGTAGCGGACTGTGCACAGTTCATTTCCATATCCATTTCTATGATACAGTCTGAATTGCTCACCTCATTACAAATGTAAAGTCATGCACTTGGGCAGAGGAAACAAAAGGTATAATTATGTGCTTAATTGTAAAACACTGGGCAAAACTATCAATGAAAAAGACCTGGCTGTATGGGTAGATGACAAACTCACCATTAGTGGCCAGTGTCAGGCAGCTGCTGCAAAGGCAAATAAAATAATGGGATGCATTAAAAGAGGCATAGATGCTCATGAGGAGAACATAATTTCACCTCTATACAAGTCACTAGTGCGACCACACTTAGAATACTGTGTACAATTCTGGTCTCCGATGTATAAGAAAGACATAGCTGAACTAGAGGGGGTCCAGAGAAGAGCGACAAAAGTCATTAGAGGACTAAGGGGTCTGCAATACCAAGACAGGTTATTAAACTTGGGGTTATTTGGCTTGGAAAAGCGAAGGCTTAGGGGTGATCTTATAATAATGTATAAATATATGAGGGGACAGTACAGAGACCTTTCTAATAATCTCTACTTTTAGGCCTGAGACGGGGACAAGGGGGCATCCTCTACGTCTGGAGGAAAGAAGGTTTAATCATAATCACAGACGCGGATTCTTTACTGTAAGAGCATTGAGACTATGGAACTCTCTGCCACATGATGTTGTAATGAGTGAGTCACTACTAACATTTAAGAAGGGCCTGGATGCCTTTCTTGAAAACTATAATATTACCAGTTATATATACTAGATTCTTTGATAGGGCATTGATCCAGGGACTTAGTCTGATTGCCTTATGTGGAGTCAGAAAGAAATTTTTTCCCCAATGTGGAGCTTAGTGTTGCCACATGGTTTTTTTTTGCCTTCCTCTGGATCAACATGTTAGGCTATGGGTTGAACTAGATGGACTTACGTTATGTTACTATATAAATTGGTTCTCCAGAAAGAAGGAAAACAAAATATTTACAGTATCAACCCACAGAGCTACTGCTTAATTAGTGGAAGGAAACTTTTTCCACAAGAAAAGCTCTGCAATGTAAAGAAAAATTTTACAATCCATTTTACAAAAAATAAAAAAAATCTTCTCCCATATAGTCTGCAATCTAGATTAAGGGTGGAGGCACACTAGGAGCGTGTTAAACGGAGCGTTTTGTACGCTAGCCATTTCTGCGACTACGTCGCATGTTTGTCCGCGATCGCGGTGCGAGTTGTGTGCGAGTGCTGTGCGAGTGGGATGTGAGTGCATTTTTTCTGTCACAAACAGCGATCCGAGTGTAAGGTGTTTTTGAGGCATGGAGGTGCACTTCAGAATTGGAATCAGCTTGTACTTCCTGTCACGTACAAGCGTATTTCGCGCATGTAACTCTCATGGTGTGCTGACTTCATGCGAGAAAAAAACGCCGCCATAGACTTGCATTGGCCGTACGCGTGTAGGAATCGCACACATACGCAGCATGCTGCGAGTGGAATCGCATTGCCGACGACATGCGAGAGACGACTGCGTAAAACGGACCACTGTGCCCTGGCCAATTTGTTAACATCAGTGCGAGTGACATGCGTTTTTTACAAGCGTGAGACTCACACGAGTCTCACGCCAGTGTGCCTCCACCCTAAAGAAGAAACATGAAAGGGAAGGAGAAATATTGCTTTCTTCCAATATTTGCAAATGTTTCCCTATAGAAAATCCTCAGGCCAAAGTCCAGTAGTAAGGGGTAATCTCTGCACTTCCTACAGCTGTACAAGGGAAGAAAGCTGACACAGACATTAGAAAGTTAGAAAGAGGAAAGTGCCTAGAATGAGGAATATAGATATTACTTAATGATGACGTTCATTCACATACAGTTCCCTATTTTTTATGCAATAATTATGAATCAACTTAGCATGTGCTCGTAATCTATTTTATGACGTATTTATAGGACATTTCTACACAGAAAAACGTGATGTATGGTATAGTACATGAACGCTTAAAATGTAAAGTTCATAACCGGGGCATATCAAGTAACTATGAGGCCCCATAGTATACTGTGGAAAGAAGTCCTAGAAAAGCTGATAATTGGACTCCCTTATGCAGAATGAAAGTGCTGTCACAGTACAGAGATAACAGACACTGTGATGTCACCGTACAGACATAATGGATACTGTGATGTCACAATACAGAGATAATGAACATCGTGACATCACAGTACAGAGATAATACACACCATGATGTCACAGTAGAGGGATTATAGACATTGTGATGTCACAGTACAGAGATAATATGCTTGCAAGGAATTCAGCACCCGACCAAGGTCTTCATATTTCTTTTTAATTTGTGCATCATAATAAAAAGATTACCGTATATCATGGGACCAAAGCATCACCAAAATGCTGAACGAGTTTCGGACAGAAAGTCCTTCATCAACAGCATAAAAGGAAATAAACATTTTCTGCTCAAATAGTTGAGGGAAAACATATAATGAATGCACACAAGTGAATTACATTACAATTACATGTGCGTAGGTTAAAGACAATCCTACAAAATGTACATACCGTATATACTCGTGTATAAGCCGACCCGTGTATAAGCCGACCCCCCTACTTTTGCCCCCAAAACCTGGGAAAACCTATTGACTCGTGTATAAGCCGAGGGTGGACTCCAGCACAGGTATACAGCCCCCAGCAGTGTGGTATACAGGCCCCCCAATGGTAGTATACAGCAGCCTCCCCAGTGGTAGTATACAGCAGCAGCCCCAGTGGTATATACAGCAGCAGCTCCAGTAGTTAGTATACAGCAGCCCCAGAGGTATATACAGCCCCAGTGGTAGTATACAGAATCCCCAGAGGTATATACAGCCCCAGTGGTAGTATACAGCATCCCCAGAGGTAGTATACAGCAGCCCCAGAGGTAGTATACAGCAGCCCCAAAGGTATATACAGCAGCCCCAGTGGTAGTATACAGCAGTCCCAGAGGTATATACAGCCCCAGTGGTAGTATACAGCAGCCCCAGAGGTATATACAGCCCCAGTGTAGTATACAGCAGCCCCACAGGTATATACAGCCCCAGTGGTAGTATACAGCAGCCCCACAGGTATATACAGCCCCAGTGGTAGTATACAGCAGCCCCACAGGTATATACAGCCCCAGTGTAGTATACAGCAGCCCCAGAGGTATATACAGCCCCAGTGTAGTATACAGCAGCCCCAGAGGTATATACAGCCCCAGTGGTAGTATACAGCAGCCCCACAGGTATATACAGACCCAGTGGTAATATACAGCAGCCCCAGAGGTATATACAGCCCCAGTGTAGTATACAGCAGCCCCAGAGGTATATACAGCCCCAGTGTAGTATACAGCAGCCCCACAGGTATATACAGCCCCAGTGGTAGTATACAGCAGCCCCACAGGTATATACAGCCCCAGTGTAGTATACAGCAGCCCCACAGGTATATACAGCCCCAGTGGTAGTATACAGCAGCCCCAGAGGTATATACAGCCCCAGTGTAGTATCCAGCAGCCACAGTGGTAGTATACAGGGCCCCAGAGGTATATACAGCCCCAGTGTAGTATCCAGCAGCCCCAGTGGTAGTATACAGGGCCCCAGAGGTATATACAGCCCCAGTGTAGTATCCAGCAGCCCCAGTGTAGTATCCAGCAGCCCCAGTGTAGTATCCAGCAGCCCCAGTGGTAGTATACAGCCCCCCCCCCTCCTTATCATGTCCCCCCCAGGCTGCGGCAGCTCTCAAAATAACAAACACTTTATACATCACCTTCCGGCGCAGCTCCTCCGCTCCTCCGGTCCTCCGCTCACTGGCTTCTTCTTCCTTGTTGTGCCGGCTTCTGTGACCGCGCGCAGGAAATGACGTCATCTCCTGCGCCCGGTCACATGACACCGGCACAACAAGGAAGAAGAAGCCGGCGAGCGGAGGAGCGGAGGACCGGAGGAGCTGCGCCGGAAGGTGATGTATAAAGTGTTTGTTATTTTGAGAGCTGCCGCAGCCTGGGGGGGACATGATAAGGAGGGGGCTGTTTATTACTACTGGGGGACCCATATTAAGGAGGGGGGGCTGTGTAGTGCAATATGCACGGCATCCCCCCACCGCTGATGGACGGGGGGATGCCGTGCATATTCATTGCACTAATGAGCGGCCCCACGTGACCGCCTGCGGTCACCGCGGCCCCCTCCTGCCTCCTCCAGCCCCCGGTCACAGCCTCCCCCCCCACAGCATACCGTATGACCCGTGTATAAGCCGAGGGGGGGACTTTTCAGCCCAATTTTTGGGCTGAAAAACTCGGCTTATACACGAGTAAATACAGTATTTACAAGGCATTGGTCTGTTACATAGAACAGGTTACAGTTGCAAAGTGTTGAATGTGCAGGTGTACTTATGATACATTCAAACCAGCATTAGATCATGATTTCTGGTTAATGATGCATGGTCATATAAAGTGCAAAATATAAAATATGCAGGTATATTTAAAGTACACTCAAATCAGCATGCAACATCATTAGATCGAAATTTCTAGCTGATAATGTGTGATCATACACATAGTTATATTTCTATAATGCAGAATGACTGCACAGTATGATTGTACCAGGATTATCCTCCGCCTACATACACAACCATGAAAGTCATACTCAATAAAAATAGGACAAGTTTGCTTTTAAATTGAGCCCTTCTGGGTTAATATCCACTGAGTTTCTCATTCTAAAACCCAACGCTCAATGTCTCCTCCTTGTCTTGTGGAAACCACCCTTTCAATGCCTTTGATTTCCAGTCCACTAACATTGCCACCATGCCAAATTAAGATCTAATGATGTTGCATGCTGATTTGAGTGTACTTTAAATACCTGCATATCTTATATTTTGCACTGTGAATGATCATGCATCTGTCACCACAGACTCCCTTGGGACATGGAAGGATGTAACACAGCGAGTAACCCCACTAACACACAACACCTTTCACCCCAGGCCTGTAGGGGGAGCCCAACTGGTTGCCTTAAGCCAGTTCCCCCTATAAATACGGGTTCTGGAGGGGAAAACATCAGAGTGTGCAGTCACTACAGAACTGTGAAGAGCTGAGTGAGCTGAGCTAGTACTGGAGCCGTGCTAGGCCCATACCAGCATCCACCTGAGACAGTGGTAGACCCGCAGAGTAGGGGGTCGCAGGCAGAGAAGAGAAGCGTTCTACAAGAAGGGGGCAGAGGAGTCATACCGACTCACCCCAGCAGAGTTCCGGTCACTGGGTCCGAGCTACAGGAACATAAAGAATAGGCCTTGCAGAGAAACCAGCACTACAAGGAGGTTTAGCTCCCAGGACACCCAAAGCACCACCAAATGAGAGCCCGGAGTCAAGGTCTTGACAGGGATCCCCTTAGAGTGCCCTCAGTGCAGCAAACCCGGGTGTGGAGAGTCACCCAGAAAGAGAAGTAACGGTCTGGTTGGGTTCCAAGCCTGCCAGACTCTGAACAACTGAAACAATGAGGCCTACAACCCTACTCGCTGTGGAAATCTTGAAGTGTTTCCCTCACCTCCGGTCAAGTGTACCCGTACAGAACACCAGTAAAGGTACCAAAAGACTTTATGTGTGCGTGTCCCTCCTTCCATCTGCACCACACTGACAACGCTACCCTATTACCCACACCACAACCTACAGCCCTGGGGACCCCTGCTCGTCCTGTAGGGAGCGGTTCCACCTTGCTGCTGCCCATCACCCCGGAGGCCCAAGCAGCGCCGGTGTCATCACCGGACCCCTACAGGTGGCGTCACGACAGGCACTTTTATTATTTTCTCTCAACCCATCTTTCATCTGCATTCCCCCGGGCCCACGGCCTCAGGCACCGCTACCTGTGACTACCCCCAGTGACCGCGCCTGAGTGATCCGAGTACCCCCAGGTCCTGGGCAGGACACATCATTAACCAGAAATCATGATCTAATGCTGGTTTGAATGTATCATAAGTACACCTGCACATTCAACACTTTGCAACTGTAACCTGTTCTATGTAACAGACCAATGCCTTGTAAATATGTAAATTTTGTAGGATTGTCTCTGGCCTACACAAATTTTATTGTAATGTAATTCACTTGTGTGCATTCATTATATGTGTTCCCTCAACTATTTGAGGAGAAAATGTTTTTTTCCTTTTATGCTGTTGATGAAGGACTTTCTGTTCGAAACACGTCCAGCGTTTTGGTGGGGCTTTGGTCCCATGATATAATCTTTTTATTATGATGCACAAATAAAAAAGAAATATAAAGACCTTGGTCGGGTGCTGAATTCCTTACAAGCATTACTGTGGAGACAGACTTCCATTCAAGCACCAAGCAGCCTCAGGTGATACCAGTGAAAGCACTTTCCCCTCCCCTTTCCTGTGATTCCACAGAGATAATGTCACAATGCAGACATATAATGAATACTGTGATGTCAAAATACAGAGATTTTGAAATGGCCACATTACATGTAATGGGGACATCATGAGGTATTTACGCCCTTTATGTATTTTTGAGTCAGTCAAGTTGTGAGGTAATTTATCAGTACTATTTGAAAGCTGTCAGAAGTGGTATAAACCATCATGAACCGGTTTTTGAGCGGTAAAAATGTGGAACAGCTGATTGGTTACAGGGGGGAGGCGAGAGTGGGGGCTATATACCTATATAAGGTGACAGCTCCTGTCAGGAGCTGCCAGGTACCTCAAGAAGCTGAAGAAGCCCCACCCTCCCACCCTTGTTATTTGTTTTTTTGTGATATGTTATACTGTTAGGCTGCGTTCACACATCGCGTATTTTGCGCGTTTTTTTACGCGAGTATTTGCTCCAAAAACGCATGTGCGTCTGCTTTTTACAGCAAAGTGAATGGACATTCACTTTGTGCCTTGCAGACGTCGTGTAATTAAACGCAGCGTTTTTGGAGCAAAAAACGCGCGCGTAAAAAGAATGAACATGTCAATTCTTTGCGTTTTTTTACGCGCGCGTTTCCATAGGCCCCATTATAAAAACGCGCGTCTAAATGCGCGATTGAAGTAGAAGCGAGTTGTTCTCTCTCGTATTCTTATCGCGTTTTTAAACGCGCGTTTTTCCCTTGAAAAGACGCGCGTAAAAAAACGCGATAAAATACGCGAATGTGTGAACGCAGCCTTAGGTTTGGGTACTTTGTCAGAGGATGGGTCACCCACATACTTGGGTGGATCCGTATGGAGGTAATTATTTAATTAATTATTTATTTAGTTATTTATTTAAGTATGGAGAATTTTTAAAATTAATTTATTGGATTATTTATGTATTTAATATCATTATTAAACTTGACAAAGGTACCCAACCAATAAAGAATTTGTATCCCACATAATATACTAGTCTGGTTCTTTTTAGTATTTTTATATTTATATATTTATTTATTTTTGTGGTTTTTTTTAGTAAATATGGGCATTATGAGCTCATGGATACTGTGATGTTACAGTACAGAGATAATGGACACCATGTTGTCTCAGTACAGAGATAATGTACACCATGATGTCACAGTACAGGGACAATGGACACTGTGATGTTACAGTACAGGGATAATGTACACCATGATGTTACAGTACAGGGATAATGGACACTGTAATGTCACAGTACAGGGATAATGGACACTGTGATGTCACAGTACAGGGACAATGGACACTGTGATGTTACAGTACAGGGATAATGGACACTGTGATGTCACTGTGATGGACACCATAATGTCACAGTACAAGTATAATGGACATCATGTTGTCTTAGTACAGGGATAATAGACACTGTGATGTCACAGTACATGGATATTAGACATCGTGATGTCACAGTACGGGGATAATAGACACCATGATCTCACAGTACAGGAATAATGGACACAGTGATGTTACAGTACAGTGATAATGGACACTGTGATGTCACAGTTCAGGCATAATGGACACAATGATATCACAGTGCAGGGATAATGTTGTAAGAAAAAGCAAGGCACTATTGATAGTGATTATTATGGGGTGCTCAGGTAAGTTTCTAAACCGTAGACTTGAGAAAAAGATATACAAGGCACTCTCATTTGTTCAAAGCAAAAAAAGTATTTTTATTGCATGCATGGACCTTCATCAGTTACTTAGCACTGGAAAGAAAACTGCGTGCGTGTTAAAGTCACATTCAGTGTTCTTCCAAATACTAAGTAACTGATGAATGTTCTGTGAGACCGAAATGTTTGATTTAAGCACTGGATCACGCATGAAATAAAAAAAAGCTTTTTTGCTTTGAACATATGGGAGTGCCTTGAATTTCTTTTTTTCAAGTACTGGAATAATGCACACTACGTTGTTATGGTAGACGGATAACAGAGCAATGTAACAACACAGGAAGATTGGACTCAGTGAAGTTACTGTACGGGGATATTGAACTCACTGATGTCACAATACAGGGGAACTATACACAGTGAAGCAGAGGTGTAGCTAGAGGTTCAGCTGGGGTGGTGAAACATCTCAGTGGGTCCCTAACCAGGTAAAGCTGGTTTCACACTACCGGCTTTTGTAATTGAGGGGAATCCAGATGAAACCGTATTCGACCGTATCTGGTTACTCCACACTTGACTTACAATGGGAACGCAGGAACTTGCGGGTGCATCCAGTTGAATATGGTCCCACCCCAGATATGGGTGTCACCGTTTTTTTGCCGATACTTAAAATGCAAGATTTTGCGATTTTGTGAATCATTTAAAACCCAGAAGCACCCAGATCCATGGCCATCTGGCTGGCCTTAAAAGGGAGATCAATTGTATTGACTAGAGGTTCTAGGAAGATCCAGTGAGTCACAAACTGAGACAGAGGCAGCAATAAACAACGGTTTCTTTACTGAAATGGGGATTAGGGAACGGTTCAGTATGGAATGTAAAGGGGCCAGCACACGCGTCAATATCGCTGTCAATATCGCTGCTGCACGTGACGTTGCAGCGATATTGATGCGTGTGACAGGGCGCATCAACCAGCGATAAATCGCTGTTGATGGTCACCAGATTTTCGGACTGGACCGAAAACCTGGCGATGGTTGCCCGGTGTACACGCATAGACGCGGTAAGCCAGCTCCCAGTGCCTCTCAGCAAGTGCTGGGAGCTGGTATCCATGGTAAACTGCGGGTAACTAGGCAGCGTGCGCTTGGTAACTATGTATACATCGGGTATCTAGGCAGCGCGCGCTGCCTAGTTACCCGCAGTTTACCATGGATACCAGCCTGCAGACATCGTGGAAACGATATTTAAATCATTTCCATGATGTCGCTGGTTCACTGATCGCTGGTGAGTCTGCCTGTGTGACAGCTCACCAGCGATCAGCCGCCAATGTCGCCAGCGATCAGATCGCTGACGACATTGACATGTGTGACGCCGGCTTAACAGTCTCAAGATCCCCTCATTAACACTATCTCTATCAATTACACACACTCAGAGAATGCTGAAATCATTGTTGTCAGATAATTCCCATGACAACTTCCTCTCTTTGAATTTCTGAAGATACATGAAAAGGGGCGGGGCTAACTACACAATGCTATTTAGCCCCGCCCCTTTCATGACGCGCCAAGACACTCAGAAAGGCAGCAAGCAGAGAGGGGCGTGCATAATTACAAGGGAGCAGCAGACAGGCCCGCCTTTGAGACTAATTCAGAAACAGAGAACCCACACAGGACGGAGGTGATTATAACCTTTTCTCTACTTTACAAAATCGATTTTTTTCTGCAAAAGGGATGGCTAGAAATGATAAGAGGGGGTGCAGGGACAGGTATAAAGATGCGGGGGGGTCAGTTTGTGGGGTTAGGTTCCCTTTAAGGCTAGTTGAATGCTCTCTGTGGGGGGATATATCTGGAGAGACTGAACAGCAAAGCAGCCATGCTTTTCGTCAGTTCCTGCACTTGTAGACGTAAATCTGCAGAAGAGTCATTAACCTGGGTCTGAGCACTGGAGACTTCTAAGGTGGCCAGCAATGAGTCCAGACCTGAATCCCATAGAACACCTGTGGAGAGATCTAAAAATGGCAGTTTGGAGAAGGCACCCTTCAAATATCAGGGACCTGGAGCAGTTTGCCAAAGAAGAATGGTCTAAAATTCCACCAGAGCATTGTAAGAATCTCATTGATGGTTACTGGAAGCGGTTGATCGCAGTTATTTTGGCTAAAGCTTGTGCAACCAAGTATTAGGCTGAGGGTGCCAATACTTTTGTCTGGCCCATTTTTGGAGTTTTGTGTGAAATGATCAATGTTTTGCTTTTTGCTTCATTCTCTTTTGTGTTTTTTCATTGAAGACAAATTAAATGAAGGTAATAATACCAAAGAATTTGTGATTGCAATCATTTTCAGGAAGAAACTGAGTATTATCTGACAGAATTGCAGGGGTGTCAATACTTTTGGCCACAACTGTATACAGAATAATACAGATACTGAGGATTACATCCAGTATACAGGGCATGAGAAATGGTACTGTGCAGTGTATATATACAGAATAATACAGAAACTGAAGATTACACCCAGTATACAGGGCATGAGAAATGGTACTGTGCAGTGTATATATACAGAATAATACAGAAACTGAAGATTACACCCAGTATACAGGACAGGAGAAGTGGTACTGTGCAGTGTATATATACAGAATAATAAAGATACTGAGGATTACACCCAGAACTGAAGAAGGATCCAGCTCCACGTCTTCAATAACTTCATATATTTTTTTTCAACATGGTTAAAATTTACACATACCGTATTTATTCGTTTTGACCAGCATCATGGTCTTAATCATAATATATTTAGTAAATGGTACCAAATCTCTTTTTATAACCACCCCCTCAGGTGGGGCAGTCACTAGTATAATGATCTCACAATTTCAGCTGTTCTAACACATCAATAAATCAGAAGTGTACAAGTTGAAAATACGAGGAAAATTGGCTGTATACTGTTTTTGACAAATATTGTATTTTAAAACAAATGTCATATATTCTAAATCATTATCAGAATAAAACTATATATGCAAGGCACATGTGGTGCAACTATAAGCAGATGACATATTCACAGAAGAGATAGAAAAAAAATAGTTATTTTCCCCCCCTTTTATTTGACTAATCTCAAGGTTTTTACAGTGCCGACCACGCGTAAAAATAATAACATAAAGAATTTTATTAATTGTGGATGTAATAATGTTATATAAATGATGGAATGCAAATCCTGCAAACTACATGATGTGGGGTGCACTACAAGACTGCAATTAAGAAAGTCACTTTGGAACACAGAGAGAGTGACACAAATATAAACTACACAAATGGGAAGCCTTCTGGAATTTTTATCTAGAATCCAGATTTCCTTTAGATTAAATTTAAAAACTGACCTTGCGTTCTTTTATTAAAAGAGGAAAACAATTTTTCTTTCTTCTCTTCTCTCTCCTCTGTGAATGTCATCTGCTTATAATTGCACTATATATTCCTTCGGGATTGAATTAAAAAACTTACCGAGTGATTTTTGAAAAAAGGGGGAAAAAAAAAATAAAAAAAGTTTGATTTAGTTTTTTTTCTCTTATCTCTCCTATGTAAATGTCCTGAGTTTATAATTGCACTATAAATGTCTTCAGAATTAAATTTGAAAACTTACCTAGCGATTTTTAATTAAAAGAGGAACAGAAAAAAAGGGTTAAAAAATAAACATTTTTTATTATTTTATTTTTTCTTTTATCTCTCCTCTGTGAGTGTCCTCAGTTTATAATTGCAGTATAAGTTCCTTTAGGTTTAAATTTGAAAAATTACCTAGCGATTTTTATTAAGAAAGAAATGGAAAAAAAGGGGGAAAAAAAGAACCTTTCTTATTTCTCAACCTAAAATACTGACTGATGAAGGAAGTGAGGTAAAAGACAATCACCTGATGAATGTAATTAATGCAAACAAACTGACACCAGTTAGAAAAGAAACATAGTATAACCCTATAAGATATATCTGACATATATAATATCAGCTATCGTAGAAGGAACGGCACTCACCCAGATGAGTTGCAGGCATAATTTTTTATTTCCAGTGCTTCATACAAACAGATGCAGGAAAGACGGACAATGGTCTACAGTTTTCTGCCGGGTCGGTACTTCTACGGGTCCTTGACGTGCAACGTCAGATCCGCTCCTTTTGACAGGCACTGCCTGCCATACGTCACAGCCTCATTAGAATATGTGAATTAAAACATAATACAAGACAGCCAACACTAACCCAACAATAGTAAAGACAATGCAAGTTGAAAAACATCCCAGCCTATGTTAAAGACACTAATGATCTGATAAAAATGTTAGATGAAATGGAGTGGCAGGAAACCTATAAACTAATCTCAATAGCCATAGAGAGCCTCTATACTAGGATTCCACAAAACTTAGGTCTAGAATGTGTTAAAAAATTCTAACAGAGAACGGCAGAGATCCCTCTGTAGTTAATTTTATAGGGGACTCTCTAGATTTCATTCTCAAGCATAACGCTTTTACTTTCCTTGACACCTGGTTTCTGCAATGTGGGGGTACGGCGATGGGTACCCCTGTAGCTTGCACATATGCAAACCTATTTTTGCCTATTTTTGAGGATGTTATGAATTACAATATCATTAATCCATACCTCAAGTACATCAAACAATATTTAAAGTATGTTGATGACGTACTGATGATTTGGGATGGTACTGGAGAACTGTTCACATCCTTTGTGTCCTACCTCAATGATACAAACAAATTTAATATGCGTTTTACATCGGTTTTTGAAGAGTGTATTTTGGAGTTTTTAGACATAAAGTTGGAGATTTACAGTGGTAAAATAAAAAGATCGGTACATAAGAAATCCACAGCCATTAATTCCTATTTACACTTCAATAGTGAGCATCCGATATACCCAAAATCAGCTATACCATATAGCCAGTTTCCACAATTAAAACGGATAAACATTCATACAGATACCTTGGAGTCACTAACTAAAATACTTGAGGAAAATAAAGGTTACCTCGGGAATATTATTGCAAATGCAAAAAAAACGAGCATTTGAAGGAGAATCTGATAACAACACAAATTCTAAAAAAATCATGGGGAAAAAAAAATAATAATGATACAAAATTCATATTCAGCTTCGAATATGGCCCTATAAATCCACTATTTCCAGACACTGGCATGTTCTAGAATCTGATAGGGAATTAAGCTCTTTAAATATCGGAAAACCTCTTATAGACGCTGCAAAAATCTGAAAGATTTACTCACTGTAAACCGTATCCAAAATCCTAGAAAAAAGACATGGCTCAATATTGACTCCCCGATAAGGAACTTTAAATGTAAAAATTGTTCCTATTGTAAATTTCACATAACAGATAATCCTATCCAAATTGGTGACAGATTGCATAAAACTCGCTCATTCATTTCATGTAAAACAAAATGGGTAATCTACGCTATTTTCTGTCCTTGCAAGTTGGGCACCCCAAGGGTTAATGTGCCACAGTAAAATCACACGGGTTCCCTCCCCACAACACACTGACAATACACTAGCACCTCTGGGCCAGGAGGGGGATCTAAACCAGCTCCCTTATATACTCTGGGTCAAGAGGAAGTAGTTAGTTCAGTTCCTGGGAGAACTGAGAGAGGGAGACTGTAGTGTAAAGGAGCTGCGTCAGGCTTCTCTACAGTCTGCTTTTGGATTCCAGGCCTAGCCAGGGTCTGAGGGAAGGAGAACTGAAGGCAGAGAAACATATCTGGGAGACTGAGTGCCATCACCACTCGCCCCCGAGGAGCGCACAGAACGGACACCGGATCCGAGACTGTGACTGACACACACAGCACAGTAAATCCAGGAATAGCGGAGTTTCTAGATCAACACTGTACCAGAGCGAAGCAACACGGCGGGGTCAGCAGCACAGTTGTCTAGTCAAGGGGTACCTGTGAGGAGAGAGACAGTGCCAGCAGCTCAGCTAGAAGCAGCAGCAGGGCCACACACACACAGCGCAGCAGGAGGAAGCTGAGGACCCGGACAGGGTGGGAGCAACCCGGCCCCAGTACAGACTCCGTGGACAGAATCTGCTACTACATCTGCAGTAAAGCTTTGGAAAACTTCAGAAACGTGAGTGTGTGTTCCTTCAACCCATCTCAACTATCAATCCCTTATTATCATATCCATCATAGACTCTAATTACCACTGCCCCGGGGAACCAGCCTCTTTCCTACAGAGAGCCGTTCCATCTAAGCTGCCCAACATCATCCCCGGAGGTTCTGCAGCAGCGGTGATCCCACTACTGACCACACACCGTGGGTGGCGTCATGACAAACTCTTTAATCCCTTGTAAATACCCCTTTTACTTGCGGAACCCGGGACACGGTCCAGACCAGGCCCTTCGTGACATCCCCCAGCAGCAACCTGGTCCGGTACCGAGTACCCCCGTCCCAGTGGGCTCTACATCCTGGCGTCACGAACAGGATCCACCGTGCCCAGTAAAACGGGCATTGTGTGCCGTGATTAGCGTGAACACTGTTTTGAAGCTGCGCCATCAGAACTGTATTTTTGAGAATCTGCCATTTTACAACGCGCGCGACGCGGGAAAGAAAGGGGTACCCTGCAGTGGCGCAAATCCAGACTCCTCCCTGTTGCTGACTATATCGGGCGGGGAAGAAGATCCCTGGTGCACCGCGGAACCTCCAAGAGACATCCGGACTGAAGCGGAAAACAGGAGGGCGAACGTAAACTAAGGGGGCACAGGATGTCGCAGTCAGCAGCGCCAAGCGGCGTCGGAGCAGCCGGTGGAGCTGCAGCGCCGGGTCAAGCAGTAGCACCCGGCGGTGCAGCGGCGCAAGGAGCAGAACCTATCATGCCGTTCCTGATGCCGTATACTCCAGGGGCAATGTGGCTGCCCCAATACTCTGGTGAGCCTAATACCCTTAATGACTTTCTGCTAAAGATAAAAGCTTATTATGTGATGTACCCCCTTACTGAAGCCCAACGTGTAGGAATGAGCATGGGACAGTTAACAGGCAATGCACAGCGGGAGGTTGCGTCCTGGATGGACACAGATAAGGACACTGTGGAGCATCTAGTAGCTAGACTAAAAGCAACATTTGAATCTACTGCTGATACCTGGGCTAAGATGAGGTTCTTTGCATGTCACCAGAAGCCCAAGAGACTATGCCTTAAATCTGCAGGAAGCACTCAAAGCCCTTAAACTGGCAGAACCTGCTTTAGCCCCGGGAGCTGATAAAATGCTACTTGACCAATTCATAGAGGGCCTCCTATCCCCTTCCCACAGAGGACAGCTGAGTATGATACTTCTTCAGAATCCCAACATGACATTTGCTGAGTTGAACGACCGATCTATCCGTCTGCAGCAGCTAGAAGAGCCCTGGGATCTACAATCTACACCGGACCCTGCAGCAGCACCTCAGCAACTGGCAGCGCCAGTGACCTCTGCCATGTCAGCAACTGCTGCTGAAACTAGGGAGCCCATCTCTAATGAGGCCCTCAATCAAAAGCTAGATGCCCTGACAGACACAGTTATCTCAATGGCTAAAGTCATTAAGGAGCTGCGAGGATCCAAGCCTGCACCCAAGATCGAGTTGGCGACCAGCAGAGAGGATGTCCCGTGGATGAGACCCAGAAGATATCGAGCGACAAGAGGACGACCCAGTGACCGCTATCAACCGGATAGACAGCCCATTTGTCGCCATTGCCAGAAACCAGGTCACCTTGCCCGAGAGTGTGCTTTAAACGACGATTCCCTGGGCAGGCGGGCCGCTCCTCAGGTATGAACGCTATAGATACTTCAGCCTGGTATGACAGATTCGTGGGAGGACAGCCGGTGATCCCTATCGTGTTAGATGGCATTCCCTTTAGTGCCTTGTTGGATACCGGGTCCCAGATAACATCGATTCCACATGTTCTATATAAAAGGTACTGGGCTGATTCAGACATTACTAGTGCTCCAACTGACTTTACAATGGACATATGGGCTAGTAATGGACAATTAATACCACAGGTTGGGTTCAGAGAGATGACCATTTAGATTGGGAAGGTAGAATTGCAGAACCAGGGTATTATAATTGTAGATGTTAACCGGCGAGAATGTGAGCCAGTGATGCTGCTAGGAATGAATGTAATTGAGAAATGTTTCTCCGATGTGATAACTGTTTTGCAGCAAATCGCCGAGATTGCCGGAACTGGACAGCAGGGGCTTCTGCATAAAGAGATCAAAGCCCTGATGTTGAAGCAACAGGTAGAAATATCCGGAGTTGAGATCGGCAGTGTACGAGTAAGTGATCCAATACCCATTGTAATACCTCCCAAAACTGAAATGTTGGTCTGGTGTAGAGCCGCAATAGGCATTAAAGGGCGAGACTATCAAGCCCTGGTAGAACCCATATAGACCCACTATACTCACAGCTAGGGGAGTGGTTGAGGTACTCCGGGGAAGAGTGCCATTACGCCTATTAAACTGTGGAGAGGACGAGATCACATTACCAAAGTATGCTACAGTGGCGCCCCGCAACGAGTGCGTCACAGGTGTGTATTGCAGCCCAGACAGCAGCAGCAATATTCTCTGACTGAAGCAATGACATGGTTAAAACTCAGAGCTCCATACCCTACATGCACATCAGCATAGAGGGCCAATAAGGTCCTGGTGGGCGGAGTGTAGTGGTAGTGTGTAGTGGAGAAGTTAGTGCAAAGAGTTAGTAAGAACTTTCTGCAATGTAGCAGAAGGAGGAAGCAGAGCGTGGCCAGGAGGAATGTAGGAGAGGGGGCCCTGCATAGTCCTGTGCAGCCCCTAGGCCACAACCACCACCACCGGTTGGACGCCATTACCCTGGTGCCTCAACAACCGGACTCTGGGCAACCATATGCAGGTCCAAAACTCACCCGTGCCCATCTACAACCGGATTACTGGTTCCGAAGCTGGGAGTCGTTTATCACTGCCATGCAAACCAGGAGTGGAGGGATCGCTCTACAGGAGTACCCCACTGCCCCCGCAAACAGAGCCGTCTTGCTAGCGGAGTACCCACCAAAAGGACCCAGACTACCCCTCACACCGTAACGTACACACCGGCAGGGCAATATAAGTAGTCCCTTGTACACGACCTTGGCACTCAAAGGCGACATTGGCAACTCACTTAGACAAGTTAGATTGGAGGAACACCGCGGAGCTCTGAGAAACACCGGTCATTGCCAAGTCCACCCAGTCCGTTACCCGTTAACTGTATACCATGTACTGCCTGCTGGTTACAGTAAAATAGCCGTTACAGAGACTATCAGTGCCTGTGCCTTTTTCAGAACTGTCCATCTCCGCATACTAGAAGTACTGCAGCTGCCTCACAACATCTTACGCAGCTCCTGGCTCCGGGGACTCCCGCTCATCCTGTGGGGAGCATCCCATCTTGCTGCATCCCATCCCCCAGAGGCCCAAGCAGCGCTGGTGGACATCACCGGAACTCTCACATGTGGCGTCACAAAACAATTAACCCCTTAACTGTTCAGCCAACACTTTTGAATCTGGACCTCCGGGCCGCACAGCCGCAGGCGCGGTTCCGTGACAAGGAGGAGAAGAAACGCCTGCGACGTGCAGAACCCCGGCCACGGTGAGTCACTACCATGGCTAAATTGTACACGGTTGATAACAATAACATCACAGCCGTCGAACCCTTGGACCCGTCAAGTCAGGTGGATGACAATGGCTCAGGGGAAAGGCTGGAGGATTGGTGCCAAAAGTTGCATGTAGGTACCAGTTCTACACCTTCCCATCAAAAGCATGGAGTATACCGGAGAGTGAAAGAATATGAGCAAATATTCAGCAAACCCCCGTTAGACTTTGGGCAAATTAAAGGGGTAGAGCACACTATACCCACAGGTAACCATCAGCCTATAAAAGAAAGGTATAGACCATTACCACCCGCTCACTACCAAACCACCAAAGACATGCTCAAAGAAATGAAATTTGCAGGGGTAATAAGAGACAGCTGTAGCCCCTGGGCAGCACCTCTAGTGTTAGTTAAAAAGAAGGACGGGACCATGAGAATATGCGTAGATTACCGGCAGATTAATCGCATCACACATAAGGACGCATACCCATTACCTAGGATTGAGGAGTCATTAGCTACATTAAAATCTGCTAGCTACTTTTCCACCCTTCATCTGACTAGTGGGTACTGGCAGGTTCCTGTGGCCGAGGCCGACAAAGAGAAGACAGTGTTTACTATGCCGATGGCCTCTGTGAATTCAATTGTATGCCGTTCGGACTCTGCAATGCACCTGGGACCTTCCAGCGCCTAATGGAGAGATGCTTAGGACATAAGAACTTTGAAACTGTCCTCCTGTACCTAGATAACGTCATAGTCTACTCCAAGACATATGAGCAACATCTACAAGACCTGGCAGAAGTGTTTGAAGCCTTATCCAGATACGGCATGAAAATCAAACCATCCCAATGCCACTTTCTCAAGCCAAAGGTACAGTACCTGGGACACGTCGTGAGTTTGGAGGGAGTAGCACCGGATCCTGATAAAGTCACAGTGATAAGGGATTGGCCAAGACCTACAAACGTGAAAGAAGTGAGGCCTGGTAGGCTATTATAGAAGATTTATCAGGGGATTCACGAAGCTAGCAGCTCCCCTGCAAGACATACTGATGGGACAGTCAAGAAACTCCTCAGCCTGTAATCCTCCTTTCCAGTGGAGTGAAGAGAGGGAAGATTCCATCAACCAGCTGAAATGTGCACTGACGGGAGAAGAGATCCTGGCATACCCTGAATACCATCTTTTTTTTTTTTCTTTTCAAAATTCTTTTTATTGTTTTTGCAAAAGTAATACAGCGGTACAATGTAAATAATATATAAACACTGTGAATAGTGAAAACAGAACTAAACAGAGTAACGAGATAAAGAAAGAGACAAAAAAGAAAGAGCGACGTTCTTAATAATATCAACGCCTAATCAAGTCTGTTATATATCATAGAATCTGTTACACCGAGATATGTCATGTTAGGTGTCATAGAAGTATTGTATTTCAAGCAAGAGAGCCTTCGTGTGCTCTCGTCGGTGTTCCTTAAGTTACCAAAGCTCTTAGACTCTTTCTGTCATGATAATTCCATTTGCATTAGAGTCTGAGATCGAATAATAATATGTCTCTGTATGAGTAAATCAATCAGGTAGTAAGGAGAGATATAGTCAGAAAGAAGATAGAAGGAAATTAGCGGGAAGGAGGGCAGGGAGGGAAGGGGAGGTATCAGGCATTATTGATCCATATGGGAATGGGTCATATGGTGAGGTCTCTATCTCTGTTTATAGTAATAGGCTTTCCACGGTTGCCAAATTTTAAGATGTTTGGAGGTGGTGTTGTTCACTGAGGCCACTATTTCGGCCACACGATATAGAGAGTGGATTTTCTCTTTCAATTGTGACAGTGTAGGTGTCTCATGGGATTTCCAGTGCAGCGGTTATCAACAGCTTTGCTGCACTCAAAATGTGTTGTGCTAGTATAGAGTGTAGTTTGTGTTCGGGCCAAATTGGGAAATGAAGTAAAGCTTCTTCCGGGCCCAGTTGGAGTGACGTACTCGTGATTGTTGCTATAGCTGTCTCCACCTTTTTCCAAAACAAGGTTAGCGTTGGGCAGTTCCACCACATATGTAGATAAGTGGCATCTGCAGCTCCGCATCTCCAACATTTGGAGGGATGGTTAATGTCCCATAGTCGGATTTGGTCCGGGGTGTAATACCATCTTGTAACGACTTTATATGAGGATTCCTGAGCTCTTACGCACTGTGTCGGACCGTGTGAATGAGAATAGATATACCGCATCTGTGTTGGTGTAAATTTATATCCCAAGTCCTTTTCCCAGTGCGCTATGAATGCTCTCTTGGGATTAATATCTACGGATAATAATATATGGTAAATTTTTGAGAATATCTGTTTCGGTTTTGTCACTGTCGCACAGAGCTTCTCAAACTCAGTTAATCCTCTATTAAGGTCTGATTTTTTCAGAAGTGGGTGGAGAATATGTCGTATTGCGTTATATTGGATAAAGTTTAAATTAGAGAGGCCAGGCATAGTTCGTATGTCTTTAAAGGATATAATGGCTCCGTCATGTTGTAACTGGTCTACAGGGTGTTTATATTGCTCTCGATATCGCGTTGTTTCTGAGTGGGCGAGCACATCGTTGAGATTAGCTAATGGAGTAAGTGGCGGCATTAGGTGTTTCATTTCTCTTTGCCAAATCTTTAGGGTAGATCTGGTGAAAGGGTTTGGTAGGGATATAGTTTGTTTCATGTTGAAGTGAATTAAGAAGAGTGATCTAAGATTGTAAGGTGCCATAGCATCTTCTATTTGTATCCATTGTTTATCTTTGGTGTTCCTAATTATGTCCACTATTCTAGTGATTTGTGCTGCCCTATAGTATAATTTAATGTCTGGAGCTCCCATGCCACCCAGGCGTTTGGGAAGCGACAGTGTGCGCTGTGATATGCGGGGTTTCCTGCTCTTCCATATATATCTGATAAAGAGTGAGTTCACTTTAGTAAGGAAGCTAGTCGGGATAGAAATAGGTAACATCTGAAAAAGATAATTGAATTTGGGCAGGATTAAGCTTTTCAGTATGTTTTTTCTCCCCATCCACGAGAGATATGTGTCTCTCCAATTTTGAATGAGAGCAGCCGTGGATGTAAGAAGGGGAAGAACGTTTAGTTTAAATAAATCACGGTGGTTTCCACTTATCTTTACTCCCAGATAGGTAATATGTTGTTTAGGCCAGGATAAAGGATATAGAGCTTTCAATTTTTGAAGATGTTTGGTTTTATTTGTATCCCTAGAGCTTCGGATTTTGAAACGTTTATCTTGAAGTTGGATAGTCTTCCGTATTGGTCCATCAGGTTCATGAGGGTATGGAGTCCTCTCATGGGATTCGTCAGAAACACCAAGAGGTCATCTGCGAATGCTGCCGTTTTAAATTGTTTTCCATCTATCGTAATGCCCTCTATGTTATGGTTATTCTGAATCGCCATCAGTAGAGGTTCCATTGCCATCACGAATAGCAGCGGAGACAACGGGCAGCCCTGTCTGGTACCATTACCAATAGGGAATGTCTGAGTTACAGAATCGTTAATCTTAATCCGAGCCGTGGGTTGATGGTACATCGCCATAATAGAAGAAATTAAAGCCGTGGGCAAGTTAAATCTCGAGAGAACTTCTTTAAGGAAGGTCCAATCCACTCTGTCAAACGCTTTCTCTGCGTCTGTGCCCAAAAGGACTAGGGGGATATTGTGTGTTTTAGCGTGTTGTATTAGATGTAAGACTTTGTGAGCGTTGTCCCTCCCCTCTCTGCCCCTTACAAATCCTGTTTGATTCGTTGAAATCAAGTGGGGCAAAAGTGACGCCAATCTGTGAGCAATCATTCCGGCCATCAGTTTCAAGTCTACATTCAGTAAAGATATAGGCCTGTAACTGCTACACCAAGTTGGGTCTTTACCCTCCTTGTGTATCAACGAAATATTAGCTTCAAGCATTTGGCCAGGTAATGGTTGGCCCGTTAGTGTAGAATTACATAATTTTAGAAGGTGTGGTAGGAGCAGAGAGGAGAAAGTCTTGTAATATAAGGCGGTGAATCCATCAGGACCAGGTGCCTTCCCTCTTGGGCAGCGTGACAGAGTGGATTGGAGTTCCTGAAGTGTAAAGGGTTTTAGAAGCGATTGCTGATCTATGTCAGATAGGGTCGGAAGCTGTAGGTTCTTTAGGAAGATCCCCGCCTCACGGCTCCTCTGATGGACATCTTCTATGGAGTCATTAGAACGCAAGTTGTATAAGTGGGTATAATAATTAAGAAAAGCTTGTTCTATGTGAGTTTGATCTTGTGAGTCAACTCCTCTGTCATTTTTGATTGAATATATCTGTGTACGTGATTGTTGTTTACGCAGATAAGAAAGCATAAATTTTGAGGCTTTATCGCCGTGAACGAACATTTTAGTTTTCCATATTCTATAGTGTTTCGCTGAAGATGTGTTAATTAAGTCTTTTAATCGTGTCCGCTTAGATGTTAATAAGTTAAGTATATCGGGGTCTTGATGTTTTTTATGATGTAGCTCTAGCTCTGAAATTTCATTATAGAGTTGTTGGGTTTCTGAGTGTCGTTGTTTATTCAAGTAGGAAGCCATTGATATCAATTCCCCCCTTATCACAGATTTATGCGCCTCCCACAGGGATTGATCTGAGCAATCGGTGTCTGATTGTCTCTAAAATATTGGTGGAGTCTCTCTAAAAGTCGTTTTTTCATATCAGAGTGTTCTAATATTGTTTCGTTTAGTTGCCATGATCTGTATGTCGAGTGGCATTTAGTGGTAGAGATTGATGTCAGCACCGCCGAATGATCTGAGAAGATACTGGGTTTTTATCTCGGACGTTCGTATATTCGGTAAAGCTCTTCTAGACATGAAGATATAGTCCAAACTATGGTATGACTTGTGGGGATTGGAGTAGTATGTGTAGTCCCGAGATGTCGGGTTCATATACCTCCACGTATCTATCAATTGCATGGATTGTAAGCATGCACGAATCCTAGTCAAGTCTCTACCTGAGATTGAGCTCTTCTGTTTGGTAGTATCTAATAACGGCTCTATCGCAATGTTGAAGTCGCCCCCTAAAACTACTAGTCCTTCTCTAAATCTTTCTACTTTTTTCAATGTAGCCAGTATCCATTTCAGCGTTTTCTTGTTTGGGGCATAGAGGCTGCCAAGAGTTACTAGTGTGCCTTTGAGCAGGCCTTTAATTAGGATATATCTGCCTTGCGGGTCCACTAGGGATTCCCGGAGTTGGAATTGTGTATTCTTCTTAAGTGCTATTGATACGCCTCTAGCTCCAGTTTGGGTGGATGTGGCGTGGAACCATCTATCAAACACTGATTTCTCAAAATTAGGGAGCCTGTTTGGTTTGAAATGGGTTTCCTGAACAAATAAAATATCGGTCCCTTGTTTTTTAAGAGTGTGCAGTGTTGGATTCCTGGTGCCTGGGGAGTTAAAGCCATGAGCATTAAGAGATGTATAAGTTAATACGTTACCACCTGCCATTGACTCTCATGTTGTTTGTTTGTTGATTGAGCTTTGGAGACGAGGATCGTTCGTGCCTGATAGGGTGGGGGGGAGTAGGATTTGGGTGGGGGGGGGAAGGGGGGAAAAGAGAGAGGGGGGTGGGAGTGTGGTGAAAGTAGAGAGAGAAGGAAAAATAAAGACAAGCATTAAAGTACCAATATAGAATTCACTTTTAGGGTTAACATTTCCCATCAATGTGGGTTATTGAGTCGTCGCTTTCCAGCTTGGGGAGGACCACTCCTCCATTATCATCTTGGTTTCAATACCAATTAGAAAACATAAACTAACTTAATATGTCTAAATATTAAAATTTTTCCAGAGCATTTTCTCTTAAATTTACTGTTTAGACCTAGCAAGTACACAAGTTTCGGCTTCTATGGGTAGATTGAACAATTCAGACAAGGGTAGAATATATCAAGCGTATGATGGCGGTTGGGGGTGTAGGGAGCGGGAGTGGTATATTAGGATTGGTGGGTGGTAGTGTGGGGGGGAAGGGGTAGGCGGGTTTGGAAAGGGTGGGATTGGCGTGGGTTAGGTTGTTAGGGATGTTAGGGTGCGAGGTAAATAGGACAGGTAAGGGTCTTTTCATGAAAAGATCTCAAAAATCTAGCCGAAATGGTAGGTCAACAGTGGTCTCTAAGATCATTTAGAATAATATTGCTCTGTAAAAACATTCAATGAACGAACAAGAACCATTAATAATAAATGTGAGGTAAAACATTAGATCTAGTGACCTAGATAGAAATAAAGATCTCCTAAAAATTAATTGCAGTTTGTATCTATTTCTGTACAAAAGGGGTGCAATTTAGGAGAAAAAGTACACCTGTCCAGAGGGGTCAAGTTGCGAGGACATGTGTGTAAGGTCTTAGAAGATATTTAGAAGAATAAATCTCCTCAGGTGACTTCCTCTGGGCCTTTTGATGATGGGGATTTCGCCGTTCTTTTCTTGGTGCGCTGGGATTTCGGAGTCATTGCTTGTTGCCAGGGTTGCGGAGTCGGTAGTGCTCCGAGCTTTGATGTTGAATGGAAAGACTCCAAGTCCGGATAGGTGTCCAGAACGATATCCAGAGAGGTACAGGCCGCCTTAATGTCCATTGAGGTTCTGGCAGTTATAGATTTTTCACCAGCTGTGATGTGAATGCCAAAGGGGAAAAGCCAGCGAAATTTATGTCCTTTGCTTAGTACCGCTCCTGTGAAAGGTTTTAAAAGGCGTCTCTTTCTCAAAGTTATGGCCGATAGGTCTTGGAAAAGCAGGATTTTGGAGTCTGCATAGGTAAGGTCATCTGTTTCTCTAGCTCTACGCAGCACCAAGTCTTTTAAGCGGTAGTCCAAGAACCTACACAGCACATCTCGGGGTGTGTCGCCAGGTGTTGGTTTAGGGCGGAGTGTACGATGTACTCGGACCAATTCGATGTTGTGTGGGTCTTCCGCTCTTAATACTGATCCAAATATTTCTAGTGCTGCTTTACCTAGTGCTTCAAATGCTATTGACTCAGGGAGGCCTTTGATTCGGATGTTGTTGCGGCGCTCCCTGTTTTCATGATCTTCCAGGGTATTATGGATTTGGTGGAGTTGTTGTTCGTGGGTCTCTAGGCATTCTAGTAAGGCATTGGATTGATGAGTTAACTGACTCTGTGCATTTTCTAGTGTTTCAAGTCTATAGCCTTGAAGGGTAAGATCCTGTTTTATATCTGCTATATCACGTCCTATAGGTTCTAGAGTTTTGGCTAGTACCCGTTTCAGGAATGATCTCGAGAACAGAGTGTCTTTTGTTTTGGTGCTAGTATCGGAATCACATTCCATATCTGAATCTGAGTCGTCAGCGCAGGAGAGAGCGGTTTGTTTGCTTGGCTTCTGGACCCCTGTGGACTCTTTTTGATTTCGTAGAAAGTGGTCGACGTCTGCTTGTGTTATTGACTTGGTCACCTTAGATACAGTCTTAGGAGTTTTTACAGATGTTTTCCCCATGTTATGATGGAATTGTGCGTATAAGAGTAGGCCTTGTTTTAGGAGGATTTTTCCTCCCCGTTGGATTTTCAACGAATCAACATACCATCTTGTATAGTAGGAAACTTAGATTCAACCCAAAGTGAGAGTCTTTGTAGATCCTACTGGGGCTTAGATGGGTAGCTCCAGGGGTCAGGAGAGGGAGATCGGAGTAGAATTATGCCCAGAATGAGAGGCTTATAGATTTTTGTGTATTGCAAAACTATATTCTCCTTGTTTTGGGTGTTGTTAATGTACAGGAGAGCTCCCTATATGTCACAATGTGTCTCTATGCGCCACAACAGGTTTCCAAGCAGCCTCTAAGTGAGTCAAGAGTGTCTCAGTTGTATCTTCACTTAGGTTTAGGATGGTGTGAGGGTGGTGTGAGTATGTTCACTCTGATACCTTTTTCACCCTCTCTCTCAGTCCATTTAATACAACAGTCTTCTTATTGTCACTCTAATAGGAGATCAATTGTATCTCCACTCCGGGGGGTTATATGAGTGGGTCAGCCAGGACTGGGGGATTACTAGCGCGGTTCAACCTGGTGGTGTTGTGGTGTGTACCTGTCCTGCTTCCCCTCTGACTGCCATGAGCACCGCGGCCCTCCACTGCTGCGCTTCCCTTCCACCACGCAGCTCACCTCAGTCCTAGGCACAAGGACAATCCACCTCGTTCTCCTCCAAGGTCCTCTGGATCGCCGGTCGCCCGTCTGCCGTAGGTGTTCACAGATGGATCTCTCCAGCCAGTTCGCACCCCACCGCGCGCTCCCGTCTCCCGTCTCCCACCTCTCCACGGCGTCCGGGTGGCCTCGCTCGGGTGCCCGTCTCTCTCTCCTGCCGGCGGAGGGATCCGCTCGCGTGCAGGGAGTTCGCCTCAGGGGTGGTGAGGCAGACAGCGAACTGGCCCTCCACGCAGGTCTTAGGGTCTCAGGCGGCGAGGGGGCTCAGAAAAGATGGCCGCGCGCCCACCTTAGGATGAACCGGGGCCCGCTTGCTATTCGCGGGGTCCACGAGTCTCTGGGGGCCTCCGGCCGACTCAACGCTGCTCTCTCTCCCCGGCCTGCGTCTCGCCGTGCACCTCCGGTCGTCTTCCGCTCGCACCGGGCTGGATGTTCTTCTGGTGTGGTGCCGGGGGGTCTCGTGTGGGCCTCGAGGTGGGCCTCGTTTTTCCTCTTCTTAGGGACCGGATTACTTGTAGCTCTTATATAGTCCGGGATGGGTGTTATAGGCGATCTGGGTCACTCTGATCGCTTTTTGTAGCCTCTCCTGGTGCTGGATGGCCTGGATGGTGATGGATTTCTGTAGGAGCTATTTAACACAGCCTCCTCCATCCGCGGCCATCTTGGATCTCACCCTGATTACCATCAACCATTCATTCTATACACGGATGTCAGCAACGTGGGACTGGGAGCAGTATTGTCACAGAAGCAAGGAGGCAAAGAGAGAGTTATTGCCTTTGCAAGCAGGAAGCTCCAGCCTACAGAAAAAAATCCCAAGAATTACAGCTTCTTCAAGTTAGAAATACTGGCAGTAGTTTGGGCTGTATCTGAACGTTTCAAACACTACTTGGCGGCTGCAGAATGTACCATCTACATGGATAACAACTCGTCGACCCACCTGGATTCAGCAAAATTAGGTGCATTAGAGCAGCGATGGATAGCCCGGCTGTCTAACTACAATTTTGTCATCAAATATAGGGCAGGCCGCAAGAACGGGAACGCAGATGCCTTATCTCGGATGCCACACCTGAAAGACGTGGAAGAGGAACCGGAAGAGTTGGAGGAAATTGAACTACCGGCCTTTCATCGTTCAAAGGTAGACTAATAGCAACCCGGCGTCTACCAAAGAGAACAAAAGGCAAATCTCAATCCGTTAGCACACCATGGATGGGCTGACACCCAAGATACTGATCCAGCTGTGAAGCTAGTGAAAGAACTGCTTACACAACCAGGTGCGTACCCTAATCAGAATGCCCCAGTTGAGACCCAACAACTCTGGAAAGAAAGAGGCAAGTTGTTCCTGTATCAAGGGAACCTCTGCAGAAGGCATGCCAATCCCAAAACAAATGAACTGGTCTGGCAGATAATCGTACCTAAGCAAGACATCAGAATGGTCTTAGAAGCCTACCACGACGGTGCAGGTCATTTCGGATGGAAGAAGTTGGAAGCACTCCTGAGAGAGAGATTCTATTGGGTTTGCATGAGAAGGTCAATTGAACTTTGGTGCAGAAGATGTGGCACGTGCAACCTCAGAAGGAAAGATCCACAGAGAGCTCCACTCCAGTCCATAGTGACCACGCAACCACTCGAGTTAGTCACGTTAGACCACGTCAAGTTGTCACCAAGCCGGTCAGGCTATGTCTATGCCTTAACCATCGTGGACCATTACTCACGCTTCTTGGTGGTGGTACCCTTCAAAGACCTGACAGCAAAGACGGCTGCAAAAGCATTCCAGACACATTTCTGTAGACCGCATGGTTACCCAGAACAAGTCCTTGCAGACCAAGGTCCAGCTTTTGAATCAGAGATTTTCCAGGAATTCTGCAATATGTATGGCTGTAAAAAAATCTGCACAGCAACATACCATCCCCAAACAAATGGTTTATGCGAGAAGATGAACCATATTGTAATAGACCTGTTAAAGACATTACCAGAGTCTGAAAGAAATCAATGGCCAGATAAATTACCTGATTTGGTAGACTTATACAACCATGTTCCAGTGAGTTCTACAAACTGCACTCCAGCCTACCTTATGCATGCAAGACCCGGTAAGCTACCAATTGATTTAGAAATGGGAATCGTGAAACCAGACACGGAAGTGGAAGAATCTGATTGGAATACCCTACGTCAACAACAGTATCGACAAGTACAAGAGTGCGTACAGAGAAATCTTCAGCAAGCTAGAGTAAGACAAGAGAAAACCTTTAACCAGCATGCTCGAGCAATGCCATTACAAACTGGTGAACAAGTTATCAAGAGAAAGAGGCGCTCTAACAAATTGGATAATCAGTGGGAAACCACCCCATACACAGTCTTACCATCTAACCTAGACAATGCTAAGACGTGTCTAATAAGTAAAGATAAAGGAAGAACTTCAGCAATGTATCCCGAGATCAGCTCAAACCATGTCCTGAAACCTTGAAGACACCTGAAGTAACAGAGCCCGTACAGGTCCAACCTATCCAAGAGAAAGAAAAAGAAGAAGTATTCCATACGGTACTAGGAGATTTCCCCAAAACATGGCCAAATTAGTACAGAGCAGTTGTAATACCAATGATTGCTTTCCCTTCAATGGTGGAACCAACACCAGAACTCGTGTTACCAGAAGAAGTCCCAAGACTTGAAGAACTGGAAGTAGAACCCATAGAGGAAGAACCAGTTCCTGGTCCTAGTGAACTTGCCGGTCCTGCAGTCAGACCTCCATCTGCCACAGTACCATACACTACACGTAGGTACATGTCCACCAGCACGAATAGCCCACATGCAAGTAGTATACCCATTTTACGCAGATCAGAGCGTAGTACCCAAGGTCAGTTACTGGCTAGGTACAAAGATTAGAATGTCATTAACTGTAAAGTGTAAATATGTTTGTTTGAATGTAAATTGAACCCGGTAGACCGTGTCCAAGAGGGTGGAGGAACTGGATTGACCCCCATGCACATTAAGATAGGGAAAGAAAGTGCCTGGGGGTGATGTAGCGAATCAAGGCCTCCTAAGCAGAATGCCCGTGGACAAATGTACATAGTTAATGCAACGTTAAAAAGCCCAGTACCTACAGAGACTATCCTGTATGAACTTTGAACTTTTCTTGTTTACTTTTGGACCATATATACCATGGACTGGTTGTGGTAAGAACTATCTTGCATATATTCATCAGCCCGGAGGCAATGGACTAAACCCCGGAAAGACTGATTTTTGAATTTTTGGACTCTTTTCAAATTTTAGTGATTTTTATACTTTTTACTTTTAAGTCTCTGTAAATATTAATTGTATTAATTGTTTGTTTACTTGTTTTTCTACAGGCCCGGAGTACTGTCTTTAACTAAGGGGGAATGTGACACCCCAAGGGTTAATGTGCCACAGTAACATTACACGGGATCCCTCCCCACAACACACTGACAATACACTAGCACCTCTGGGCCAGGAGGGGGAGTTAAACCAGCTCCTTTATATACTCTGGGTCAAGGGGAAGTAGTTAGTTCAGTTCCTGGGAGAACTGAGAGAGGGAGACTGTAGTGTAAAGGAGCTGCGTCAGGCTTCTCTACAGTCTGCTCTTGGATTCCAGGCCTAGCCAGGGTCTGAGGGAAGGAGAACTGAAGGCAGAGAAAAACATCTGGGAGACTGAGTGCCATCACCACTCGCCCCGGAGGAGCGCACAGAACGGGCACCGGATCCGAGACTGTGACTGACAAACACAGCACAGTAAATCCAGGAATAGTGGAGTTTCTAGATCGACACTGTACCAGAGCGAAGCAACACGGCGGGGTCAGCAGCACACGGAAGACTCAAGTTGTCTAGCCAAGGGATACCTGTGAGGAGAGAGACAGTGCCAGCAGCTCAGCTAGAAGCAGCAGCAGGGCCACACACACGCAGCGCAGCAGGAGGAAGCTGAGGACCCGGACAGGGTGGGAGCAACCCGGCCCCAGTACAGACTCCGTGGACAGAATCTGCTACTACATCTGCAGTAAAGCTTTGGAAAACTTCAGAAACGTGAGTGTGTGTTCCTTTAACCCGTCTCCACTATCAATCCCTTATTATCATATCCATCATAGACTCTAATTACCACTGCCCCGGGGAACCAGCCTCTACCTACGGAGAGCCGTTCCATCTAAGCTGCCCAACATCATCCCCGGAGGTTCTGCAGCAGCGGTGGTCCCATTACTGACCACACACCGTGGGTGGCGTCACAACAAACTCTTTAATCCTTTGTAAATACCCCCTTTTACTTGCGAAACCCGGGACACGGTCTGGACCAGGCCCTCCGTGACATCCCCAGCAGCAACCCAGTCCGGTACCGAGTACCCCCGTCCCAGTGGGCTCCACACAAGCACTATTATATTGGCAAAAAATCGGGCCACTTTATATGTGATTGAAAGAACATTATAAATCTGTTCTTAGAGGGAAAGGATTCCCTTGGTAATTATTTTGTTATGGTTTTTCACTTAATCATTATTGGGTTTCCCAAGTATTAATCCTTACGGGTAATATGGTATTCACCTTTTGATCCATAACTAATCATTCTTTTGATTCATAACCTGATACATATGGTATGCCTGTAGGTTTTGACTCCCAGTATAAATCACATGTGAGTCTGACTCTTGTATTAATAACTGAACATTGATGTTCCTGAACTTTCTTGTTGTCCACTTTTCAGACACAACATTGTACTACCTATTAATGTGTTGGACCCCCATTGCTGTTCAATTCTGAATTTTAAATGGTTTTAAATTTTGTTTGCATATGTGTCGAATAAAATATTTTTGTAATTTGCTAATCACCCAGGTGTGCTCGTGTATATGCCATATCTATAAAATGAGAATGCGCATAGGGTCTTATCCTCAATAGGAATCAAATCCCATACAGTATGAAAACTGCTCACCTGATTTAGTTGTGAAGCCCACAACTAGCTTGATCGCTCAAACACAGCAGCCGCAGCCGGGACCACACTTCCACAACGTGGGGTGAAACTCTATCAGGGACCAAGTGTCTTTCGGTCTGCGCCGCTGCTCCAATGAGTATCAAAAAACACTGGAGTGCTTTGAAACAAGATATCTTCAGTTTTATTTTCCAACGCGTTTCGGAGCTAACACCCAGCTCCTTCCTCAGGAATGACCTGAGGAAGGAGCTGGGTGTTAGCTCCGAAACGCGTTGGAAAATAAAACTGAAGATATCTTGTTTCAAAGGACTCCAGTGTTTTTTGATGCTCATTGGAGCAGCGGCGCGGACCGAAAGACACTTGGTCCGTGTATATGCCATGGCTTTTTCTTCTTTTTCTTGTGAAATTTTATTGACTCAGGGAAAATAGATAGCAAAGGTACCTCTGGACTGCTTTCTACCTGTCTACCCATGATTAGGTTATAATTAGCAAACACTCATGACCAGAATTTTTGGATCCCTACACAACTCCACCAAATGTGGAGCATTGTGCTACTAGCCCTTCCACAGTGCTAGAAGATCTCAGAAACACCAGGAACCACCAGGTTGGACAGAGGTACCCATCTGGTTAAGAGTTTATCATTTTTTTCTTGCACCGCTATGGAGTTAGTCAGTTTATGAGTGAAGAGAAAGCATTTCTCCCACTCAGCTCCAGAGATCTCCATGGCCAGCTCTCTTTCTCAGCTTCGTTGAAAATGTTAAGTTCCTTTACCTTTCGTTTCCATTGTAAGGCGATATAAAGTAGAGATCCTATGGCTCGGAGGGGAATCTTGTAGAAAAACTTTCTCCAGCAGAGTGAGTACCATCCTCACCGGCAGCCGTGTTCCGCTGAAAACAAGAAGGACCAAAATTGCACAATTTCAAACCATCGTAGCAGTTTCGTTCAGGACCTCGACTGAAAATCCTCAAATAGAGGTATCTTGCCATTCAGAAGTGTTTGTCCTACTCGGGTATCCTCCACACTCAGCCAACATAAGACAGACCACCTTTTTAGCCCGAGCAAAAAGCTGGAGTAGAGAAGAGGGGAGTGAGTGGGCTAAGTTTGTCAACAGCAGATTGGTCTCTCAAGAAGAAATGCCAGACTTTCAATGTCTCCCTGGTCATGTTTAATTGCGAGCCTTATCCATGCCCGTGGGAGAAATCCAGAGGAGATGTTTTAAAGGTATTTTCAAGTCGTCCTGTTCCACTGTCTGGATGTGGTTCCAAAATTCCAGTCTATTACCCATGCTATCGAGTAGGCAAAGAAATATGTACTCAGGTTAGGAAGTCCGGCCCCGCCCTTAGACCTCGGTAATCTACGGATGTCCAGACGTATCCTAGGCTTTATTCTTCCCCAAACAAACTTAATTACCAAAGACTGCAACCTAGCAAAGAATATCTTACTGGATGAAGTAGGGACTGTCTGAAAAATATATAAGAGGTGAGGCGGGATATCTATTTTGATTACATTCATTTTGCTGAACCAAGACAGCTTAAAGCTTCTGTAAGAAAGTAACAAAGTCTTTATGCTTGCTAATAAGGTCTGTTGGTTTAGTTAAAATAGTTTTGATAAGTCCGAGGCTGTGGACACTCCTAAGTATTTTATGACTTCCGATTTTAACTTAAAAGGAAAATTCAAAGTCATGCAAGAGATGTCATGCCGAGATAAGGAAATGTCAGGACCTCGGACTTGGAGCAATTAACTTTGAAATTGCTCAGGTGGCCAAATTTCTCAAATTCCCATAAGATGGATGGAACAGATACCTGGGGTTAAGAGACATATATCAAAAGATTGTCTGCAAATAAAGCTGTTTAATGGTGGACCGGTCCTATCTTTCCCCAACCTCTATTTCGCATGGTGACTTACATTTCTCCAATTCCCTGAGACCTGGGAACAGACATGGTGGTGGAGCTGGCTTACTCCTGTCCCCACAATGTACTGTCCAGGTCATCCCCCCAGTTCCATCACTCTCATTCCCTTCTTTCAAGGTCCACACCATTAGGCTCACCCCCTCCCCCTCAGAGTAGCAGCACCCAGGGTCACCCACTCAGTTCCTCGACCATTTCTCCGCGTGGCTGCCGCATTTCATGTCCCAAAATTACCAACTCTCATTCTGGGAGACTTCAACATCTCCATAAACAGCCCCATCTCCCCATCTGCATCCCAGCTCCTATCTCTAACCATGTGTCATGGCCTCTCACAGCTGTTAACCTCTGAGAAACACAAGGATGGCAATACTCTTGACCTGATCTTTATTCGGCTCTGTTCAACCTCCTCCTTAGATAACTCGCCTTTTCCCTCTCTGATCACAACATTCTCTCCTTCACGTCACCCTGAAGAAGAAGGCCGCACTTTAGCCTTTGAAATGCGTTGGTAGTGATCATTCTAGCCTCATTAGAGCTCCCGGGTGACTTTCGCTCATCCATACTCAGAGCCCTGTCTGAATCCGGCCCCCAAGCACATGACTCTGACGTTAGTTCGACACAACGTCAGCTGATGGTGATGCAGGTGGGACGTAGCCGCTTTCAGGAAGTGTGAGTGCACACACAGCGGCATACACCGGGCAGAAAGTGAGAGCCGATTTCAGGGACGGCACGGTCATTCAGCGCTGTTTCCCTACACAACAGCAGAGATAAGGCACACCTAACCTGCCAACTTGAGGAGCGGGTACAGAACAGAGGATGAAGGTACAGTGATATGCTCATTCTCATCTATAATACTAGGGACCTGAACTGGGCGCAATGTGGCATACTATGATCATGAACACTTATAGTGCCACCTGTAACAAATGACTGATATCCACTAAAGGAATTAGAATTTATTTGTGATATTATTTGATTACAGATAGGGATGAGCGTGTATAATTGTTACTGTTCGGTACTCGCCGAATAGTAACGATATTCGGCTACTCGCTACTCCCCGAGTTTCTTGTGATTACTCGGGAGTAGCGAGTAGTCCTTTTACTTTCGCAGTGTATCTATATATACACTGCGAAAGTACACTAACAGTGAAGAAAAGTTGTTAAAAAAAAACATCATACTCACTTCCGACGCCTGCACCGGGACCCGAAAACCTCACCTCCGATGTGTGGCAAGGACCTGCCAGTCTGATAGCCAATCAGATGGCTGGGAGCAATCTGGCCAATCAGATGGCCTGACGTCACAAACAATGTGATTGCTATCAGCCACCTGATTTCCAAATTGCCAAGTCTTGAACATGCATCAATGACCTGGCAATCTGGCCAATCAGGTGGCTGGTAGCGATCACGTGGTTTGTGACGTCCGGCCATCTGATTGGCCAGATCGCTCCCAGCCATCTGATTGGCTATCAGACTGACATGTCCTTGCCACACATCGGAGTGAGGTTTTCGGGTCCCGGTGCAGGCGTCGGAAGGTGAGTATGATGTTTTTTTTTATTTTTTAACAACTTTTCGTCACTTTTAGTGTACTTTCGCAGTGTATATGAAGATACACTGCGAAAGTACTTGCATTTCAATCGGACTCGCTATACTCGCAATGAGTACCGAGTACCGGGACCTATTCATTGCGAGTATAGCGAGTCTGATTACTTCAATACTTGCTCATCCCTAATTACAGATTAACAAACAGACCTTGCATTTGATTAAGTTAACTACCCTGCACTTCCAGCCCAGTAGTGTAAGAGCCTGTAAATTCATCTATTTCACACCCAATCAGCAATAGCACTTACTTTCTCATATTTATATGATTTATAGAGCTCAAGATTATAATCACATCATATATAGCACAGATAACTGCACACCTTGAATATATACAAGGTGAGATACATATATATTTTTTTTGTCTTATATCTACATAGTTTCAGATATCAGATATAACAAATGGTCTGCCTTTTTGTATTTAGCTCCAAACACCCTACATGAGATATACCCTTAGGATGAAGTATGCAAATTTCCACAAGAGTACAGATTGAGACTGTTACAGATTAAAACTAGAGATGAGCCACCATCCTAGTGTTTCGATTCGATTTGTTGAATTGGCGGGTGTATTCGTCGAATGTTCGTCGAATGTTAGTCGAATGTTCGTTGAACACCATCGAACACTAATGAATGAGCCGTGGGGGCACTTTCACTTCCGCAATGTTATACAACATTGCGGAAGTGAAATGAATTAAAATAAAGTGTTAAAAATAAAAAAATCTCTATGCTCACCTGTCTGGCGATCCACCGATGCCTCCAGCACCTCCGTCTTGATGCCTGTAGGACCTGCCGTGAAGTCACAAGACCGTCAGTGTCATTGGGTCACATGACCGCAGTTACCGCGGTAACCGGTCATGTGACCCGATGACGCTGCCGGCTTGTGACATCACGGCAGGTCCTACAGGCATCAGGACGGAGGTGTTGGAGGCATCGGTGGATCACCGAACAGGTGAGCATAGAGATTTTTATTTTTTAACCATTTCTTTTACTACATTTCACTTCTGCAATGTATGTATATACATTGCGGAAGTGAAAGTGGCCTGCACAGCTCATTCGTTAAGCAGAAAATGGGCAGTGCGAAGCATTATTGAACATAACCTCAAACTGCCGAATTTGAAGCTAATTGTTCGAATTCGAATCGAACACCGCTCATCTCTAATAAAAACTACTAACTACACACTGGTAAGCACCCCAGCAAAACATTTTTTTTTTGGAAGTTCACAGGTTTTAAACACAAGCTTTCATCAGCACATTATATATTTATAGGCGCCACCAGGACCCAAGCCCCTGTTGGAAAATATTAACAGACACCTTTGTGTCTACAGGAGAACCTAGAGCCTCTACATTTAAAGACTGCATGCAAAAGATATTTGATTTTAATATTTTTAATGTTTTAAACGTTTTAACCAGATTGATTGTACAGCACATATATGTAATACATGATATGAAATTTCAGAAAAACCAACTCTATTATTATTAATTATTGTCGCCATTGTTATAACATTAGCGCCGAGCTGTCACATAAATTTAGTATTCTCTCCTTCATGCTCACAAATACTTGCCCATCGCAGCACACGTCTACCTATCACACATTCAGAAATCTACAGGCCATCAACCCTCATACACTCACAGACTCTCTCATCTCATCACTGTCCCCAATCTCCTCCTTCTCCTGTCCTGATCTGGCAGTGAATCACTACAATGATGCTCTCAGAAGCACCCTGAACCAAGTAGCGCCCCTCACCCTCCGAACCTCCAAACACAGAGTGAAACAGCCCTGGTTCACATCACAAACTCGATTCCTCCAGCGATGCTCTAGGAGTGCTGAACGTCTATGGAGGAAAACCTGCACACCAGAAAGATTCATTCACTATAAATTCATGCTGAGAACTTACAACTCTGCCCTCCACCTCAACAAACAGACCTACTTCAGCACACTGATCTCCTTACTATCCAACAACCCAAAGAAACTTTTTGACTTCTTTCACTCTCTCCTCAGTCCTAAAGTGCAGGCTCCTATCACTGACCTCTGTGCTGATGATCTGGCTTCTTAGTTCACTAATAAAATTGAAAACATCCATCAGGAAATCAATTTCCAACCTCAAATTGCTGTTATCCCTATCTCTCCCCACATTTCCTCCGGCTCACTCTCCACATTTTACCCAGTCACAGAAGAAGAAGTCCCCAGGCTCCTCTCCTCCTTGCGTCCCACTACATGCACCATTGACCCCATTCCCTCACACCTACTCCAATCTCTCTCTCCGATGGGCACCACTTACATAACCAAAATCTTAAATCTCTCCTCTCTTTTAGCATCTTCCCCTCCTCCTTCAAACATTCTATCATTACTCCATTATTAAAGAAAACTTCTCTCAACCCATCCTGCACAAACAGCTACAGACCAGTCTGTAATCTCCCCTTCATCTCTAAACTCCTGGAGCACCTGGTCTACTCTGGCCTCACCCATTACCTCTCCACTGAGTCTCTTCTAGATCCTCTCCAGTCTTGTTTCTGCCTCCTACATTCTACAGAAACTGCCCTCACCAAAGTGACCAATGACCTTCTGACAGCAAAACGTAATGGTGACCACTCTCTGCTTATTCTTGTTGACCTCTCTGCAGATTTTGACACTATTGACCACCATGTTCTACTCTCCATGCTGCACTTCCTATCTTTCTGACCGCTCTTTCAGTGTATCATTTGTTGGCTCCACTTCCTCTCCTCTTCCTCTCACTATTGGGGTCCCTCAGTGTTTCTGTCCTTGGCCCTCTTCTCTTCTTTCTCTACACGGCCCTGATTGGACAGACCATCAGCAGATTTGGCTTTCAGTACCATCTTTATGCTGATGACACCCAACTATACACTTCTTCCCCTGACATTATTCCCGCTGTGATAAAGAACACCAATGACTGTCTAACAGCAGTTTCCAATATCATGTCTGCTCTCTGTCTGAAACTCAACCTTTCCAAAACTGAACTTCTTCTGCTCCCGCCCTCCACTAACCTCCCTAAATCTGACATCTCTCTCCCAGTGTGCGGCACCACGATAACACTTAGGCAGCAGGCTTGCTGTCTGGGTGTTATGTTTGACTCATATCTTTCCTTGACCCCATATATACAATCGCTTGCCCGCTCTTGCGCTTGCACCTGAACAACATCTCTAGAATTTGCCCCTTACTCACCTTGGAAACCACAAAAACCCTCACTGTAGCCCTGATTCACTCCCACCTTAACTATTGTAATTCTCTTTTGGCATCCTTTGCACTAGACTCTCCCCTCTCCAATCCATCCTTAATGCAGCAGCCAGGATCACCTATCTAGCCACCTCAGTGTTGATTGTTAGCTCTTATGAGCAGGGCTATCATTATTTTGCTTTAATTATTGCATTTTCTGATAACTGTTTCTTATGATTGTTTGAATATGAACTTCTGAATTGTGAAGCGCTGCGGAATATGTTGGCGTTATATAAATAAACATTATTATTATTATTATTATCTTAATCCCATGGATGTCCTCATTTTCCCTAATGGCATTAGACAAATGTTACATTACAATAATGTAAAGGAGAGGGGACAGAAGACACCCCTGTCTATTTCCATTCTTAATTGTAAATGGAGAGGATAAAACCCCGCCAATTCTTACTCTTGCTATGGGACAAGAGTACAAGGACAGGACTCTGTGCAGGAACCTGGGGCCTATGCCAAGCTGGATCAAAGCCTCCCTCCTGAACCCCCAGTAGACCTTGTCAAAGGCCTTTTCCGTGTTTACAAATATAAGACCAAGTGGGGTTGAGTTAATTTTAGCTTTAGCTCCTAGAAGTAGAGTTCTGATGGTATTATCTCTCACCTCCTGGCCTCTGACAAAGCCCACCTAGTCCAGATTATTCACTGAAAAGAGCAGTGGAGCCAGGCGATCTGCCAAGATTTTAGAGAAAAGTCTATAATTCGAGACTGAAGATGGATCCTTCCCCATTTTAGGAATAACGCTAATATGCACTTCCAAAGACTGCAGCACAAAGTCTAATCCTTTATTAACGGCATTAAAGGTGGACAACATCTGAGGTGCCAGCTGGGATTTAAGAACTTTGCAAAAACTGGGTGTAAACCCGTCCGGGCCAGAGCATTTATTAGACAGGGAGGACTGAATAGTATTCAACAGTTCTGTTTCAGAAGTGTCATCCTCCAATGCCGCAACAACTCGATCATCCAAAGTTGGAACCGCCGTCTGTCCGATTAATTTTGTCAGACATCTCTAATGGAGAGAGGTCTGAAAATTGTCCCTGTATATTGTATAAATCGGCGTAGTAAGATCTGAACACCTCTAGAATCTCAGTTTGGTTGTACGTGTCTTTTCCCATTTTTGTTTTGATACAGGGGACAAACGGCGGGTTCAGTCGCTGTGGAGTAAAGGGACGAAAAGGTGTCCACATTTATCTGAAGCTGAAAAATAATAGTCCCTAGTCCTTTCAATGTATGTCTGGCATTTTTGCTCTAATAGTTCCTTAAGTTCCTGTCGCTTTAAAGTTAGGTCTGTTAAGGTCAAGTGTGAAAGAGTCTGTTTGTGACTGGTCTCCAGTAAGTGAATCTGCGTAAGAAGGTAATTTACCACCATAGTCTTAGCTTTTTTCAGTCTAAAGCAGTGTTTTATGAACACCCCCCTCAGGACGCATTTTGACGCTTCTCTCTTCCTGGGCTGTGGAGTTGGAGCCGAAGCGTGGTCTCGGGTAAAAGAGTGAATAGATTTCCTCACCTTGGCCAGGCACATCTCATCCTTCAAGAGGTGACTATTTAGTCTCCAGGTCCACTGACCACGGGACGAGTCAGGTAACATCAAGGACAAGTAAATGGGGGCGTGATCAGATAGGAAAATGTCACCTATACTTGCTGAAGGGTTCCATGAGTCTGTGACTGGTGAGGAAGAGATCAATCCTGCTGTATAAGTTGTGTATCGGAGAGTAATTTGTGTAATATGTGTAATCTCTGCCCTCCAAATCCTCCAAATCCTCACCCAAACTTTAGTAGGTTTGCTCATTTCTAGTTGTGATTGACATGTTAAATCATCAAATGCTCAATGTGAGCAAAAATGCCTCTATACACTAGCTTTAATCATGCTATAAATGGCACTGCCACATTTTACATGAGACCATGTAAACAAACAAAAACAGCGGAGCACACTTTACTTGGCTAACGTCCATAGAAGAGATATATATACGAAGATTCCTAAACTGTTCGTGAACCACAATACATTTTGATTGCATGCCCCATTTAATTCTGCATTGCCCTGTACTTTTTTTAACATCATTGTTCATATCATATGTCTTTCAGGAAGAAAAAAATCAGACCAAACTATATTCGACAAGGTAATATGAAAGAGTCCTTAGCCACCATTGTTGCCTGTAATAACTAGATAGACTACTTTCACATAATTCATGTTTTCATTTGGACTATGTGATATTACATGAGCTTAGCAGCAGAGGAGAATTCTGGGAGGAGGCCAGCAATGAATTCTTTGTATGAGATAGTGTCTCATTTCATAAAGCATTAAAGCTGCTTGGTGTGATCCGATGTAAAACTAATCCATCAGGGCATGTGAATGGCTTGTATACTAATTAGGCTCGCTAAACACTTGTCATCAAGTTCTGAAATTATGGAATTGATATTAGTTTTATTGATATTTTTAAGCACTGATGATTTTCTCAAAATGTTTCCTTTTACAGTATCATTCCTTATACTGTGAGGTGCTGTATGATCTGGGGCCTGATAGTTCTGAGTGGAAGCCACAAAATGTACTCAATAAGGAGGTGGTTGTCCTAAAGGGGCAGAATCCCAAAGGGGGCAGTGACCCAAAAGTGGTGGTTGCCTAAAAGGACATCGGTTCAAAAAAGAGAGCGGCCTCCGCAGGCAAAAGTGGCGTTGGTTGTGCCATTGGACTCTGGTAAGGACATATTCTGCAGAAAATGTCATGGTGCAGGGCATTTAGCAGACCGATGTCCTGGATCATGGGACAGCTGGGAACAACAAGGTTCTTTCTTTGCATATCTGACGCACATGGTAGATTGCTTGTACAATAGGGCGTCACGTCTGTGTTCAACATGGCTGGATGAACATGAGATTGGTCAGATAGACCTGAGGAGTTTAGTGACCTTAGTGAAGGTCATACCTGATCTCCGTCTGTCTCCCAGAAAGAAGACAGAAGTAAGCTGCAGATAAAGGATATCTGATGGCCACAGCAATTATTGACATGGCCGAGGTTGTCAAGTGCCCCTATGTTGGTTTAGTTCCGGACTTATGGTATCTTATTGTAATAGGCCAGGACTTGTGCATAATAAGAGAATTATTTGTTCGGTTAGTTAAAAGCGGGAATGGCCTTGAGGAATCCTCCCCACAGCAGAGGGCTGAAGAAGTTTCTCCTTGTATGATGGTATGTGATGAAGAGTTAAAATCTCCTAAAATTGACAGTCCTTAGTTAGGGGGTCACCAGTAGAGATGAGCAATGTTCGATTCGAAATGTTTGCCAATCACAAATTCGAGCTGTTTTGGGCAGTGTTCGAGTCATTCGACGAATGCAAACAATTAGCTTCAAATTCGGCAGTTCGCGGTTATGTTCGATAACAGTTCGTTCACCAAAAGGACCCTATAAAGTGGTCTGGGGGCAGAGGAAAAGTCTGAAATGGGGCATGATTGTTTAAAAGCCGGCGGCTTTTTACCTCCGGCTATTAAACAATTATTCAGCCCAATCCTCTGCCCCCGCAGCCTCCCATCCCATCCTCCACTCCCCCGCCGCCTCTCATCCCTATCCTGAGTTAGGACTGGGCGGGGAGCGCAGCACCAGAGAGCGGGGAGCGAAGAACCAGGGCGGGGAAGCCGGCGGCGGTGAGAAGACTTCACCGCCGGCTTTCCTGCTCTGTGCTGCCCTCCCTGATGCCCCCTCCCCGCTCCCTGGAGCTGCTCCCCCCTGCCCGGTTCTAACTTAGGATCAGACGGGGAGACGGCGGGGGAGTGATGAGGGGGCATCAGGGAGAGGGGAGCACAGAGCAGGAAAGCCGGCGGTGAAGTTTTCTCACTGCTGGCTTTCCTGCTGGTTATTACAAATGATCAGCTAATGCAGATCAGCTGTTCATTTAAAGTAGCTGCAGTGCTGTCAGGGTTCATGTGAGTTCATGCAGCATTAACTTCCAGTATTATTCACTGCACTGCCCAGCGCTCGGCATTCTCCGCTGGCGTTGGCAGTGTTCGGGCTGTGCTGGCATGGTTCACCCGCGGTCATAGCCCGAGCTATGACCTGGGGTGAACCCTGACTGTCACAGTCAGTTGTCAGCCTGCTCTCGCTCAGCATAGATGTGTGTCTATGCAGAGCGATGTAACAGTGCTGCCATTGCGTTTTTGGACTACGTCAGACAGAAGAGGAATTTTTTAATAAAGCTGGTAATTTTTGTTTTATTTCTAATAAAAAAATTTTTCACTGTGTTGTGTTTTTTTTAAACAATTTACTAGAAATTCATGGTGGTCATGTCTACTATTGGGTGTGACCCCATGAATTTCGGACTTAGGGACAGTTAATAACACAAAGCTGGCCCTAACCCCTTTATTTCCCAGTGAGCCACTGCACCAGGGCCCTGGATGAGCCAGATACAGCACCAGAAGATGGCGTTTCTATGAACGCGACATTTTTGGGGTGGCTGCGGGTTGTAATTCGCAGTAGGGGGGAAGGGTGGCCAGAAAGCTTGGGCCTCCCTGCGCTGCGGATTCCAGCTCCCAGCTGCCTAGTTGGTCTACCACGTTTTCCTGTGTTGCCAATAACCCATACTTTCAAACACATGCCTATATTTGCATGTGTGGTGCCCCTCTGGCTATGCGCCACAGGATAGCATTGCACCTTAAAAATAATGTGTTAACCCTGTAAAGTTGTCAGTTCAGGGTTCACCTTATGGAGTCTATTTTTACACCCACTTAGGACCACTCCACTTAGAATAGGGGGGGCCGGTAATTTAGTAGGTCCCAAAAGGGTGGGGGTGGAGCCTAGGATAGAGTAGTGGGAGGGAAAGTTGTAGTTAGTTAGTGCTGGAAAGGCAGTCAGGAAGGACAGGCCTGACAGCACAGCCAACAGGAGGGAGCCCCATCTTCTACTGGGGGCCCAGGACAGCAGGCAACAGGCCAGGACTCGTTGGAGCCAGCTGGTCGTGTTGAGGGAACACCGGCAACGCAGGAAGCCGAGGCAGATAGAAGTTCAGCCCTATCTGCAGACTGACGAGCTGCAGGCCCATAGAAACCGGGTTGCTGACAGCACCACAATGTACCTCTCCCCTCAGGACCAAAAACTAGATCCAAGATCACAGGAGCAACGGCCCAAGTGCCAGTAAAGGATACCCGTGCCCCACTGTGGGAGATCAGGGGACTGGCGGGGGAGCTCTGCGAGGTTGGTAGAACAAGGAAGAAGGAAGGAGACCCTGAAAGACAAAGAACGCAAACATCTAGAGACTTCATAAGGGGGACCCTGAGCTGGCAACATCCACCCTGTAAACCAAATTGTACCGTGTCCCGTTTTACCCTCTGCTGGGACGTAGTAAAGTGGAGTTAAACTAAAACTGGTTTCCGTTATTCTTCCTGCCGGTGCCCGGATGGCTCAGCTTCACCAACATCTCAGCAGAGGGGAAAGAACTGCAACACCATTATCACCATTACTGCGCTCCCTCACCATATTCCTTCACCGCTGCCCTGAGGTAATAGCTCCACCTGTAGGGAGCTGGACTACTCTCTGCTGCACCCACCATCACCTCAGTGGCCGGCTTGCAGCGCCGGTACCTCTATTACCTGGAACTACAGGTGGCGTCACGATCCCCTTGAGTACCATGTTGCATACCTAAGAGAAGTATAGCAGTTAAAGATTGAAAGACTGCGAATTGCAAAAGCTGAGGCTAGAGCCAAAAGAAGTGAAAATTAAGTGACTGGTCTCTACTTAGGAAATGGATAGAAAAAAACACCAATAGAGAAAGACTCAAAGACATTCTAAAGGAGATGGGCACAATGGGTTTAGCAGAAGTGAACTCCCGGTTGGCTCGATGCTGAAAGTCCCAGACAAGAGACCCTGTAGTTTATTATATGACACAGAGTCAGACCAGACCATGGGTGCAGGAACAAGGGAAAAGCACTACTGTACTGACCACAGTGGGCAGGGGAGGTCTAACAAAGTTTTGTCCCAAATAGATGAGGTGAGTGTCTGATAGCACATTGTTCACAAAGAAAAATTTAATGACAGTGACAGACTATATGTCAGGAGCTGAAGCTCAAAGTTGTCATAGAAGGACCCCTCATCTGGAAGGGCAAGGTAAGATGGATGCCATGTCTTGGGGCCCCTTTATGTTGGCATATGTTCAACCCCATAAGTTTGAAGGGGGAAGGGGTAATTTGTGAGCTAGGTTTAATGTACATAGATGATTATAGTATGTAAAATATGTTAAAAAGGCATGTCTTGCACATATCGTACGAAGGAGAAAAAAAAACGCAAACTCACAATAGTAGTTGCATGACATACGGATGATGGGTGAAGAAAAAGTGCATGACACACTCCTGATGCTCACCAACCTTCCTGACTTAGAATGTGAGAAGTTTTAGCATTTTATATACAGTACACAGATATGAGCGAATGATTAAGGATTAATCCTAAGGATTATTTTTGTGTACGCATAACCAGTTTTCTATTTAATGATTGTTTCAACATTTAGCATTGATCATTTGATTTAGTTTTTATCTGAAATTGGTGAAGACTGAGATTAAACCAATGTTATAATTCCTACTCTTTTCACAAATATCTCATTATACATTGCTTCTTTCATTTGTTACAATGTACCGTTATATTGATTTATTATACTATAGTTCATTATGTCTAAATTGCTAAGATTCAATTTTTTGAAGACTATTAATAGAAAACTTGAGAACTACTAGGGTTTCCCAGAAATCACTGTAGGAGTTTTCTATCCGCTATCCTATATATGTTCCAGGAAATGACCCCTTATTGAGGCCCCGTCAGAATCATCTACATTCATAGTTCAGGACCCCAGTTCAGTGTGTTATGCTCCAGGAAATTACATTTAAAAATATGTCATTAGTCACGAGAGAAAAACACTTGTGAGACACTGCATCTCCCACCCACTAACTATGATTCACAAAGGGAGTGGCAAAGTTTTGGAGGTCGGCGTGATCTGGGCTTTTGTATGACTCAGCAAGTGAGAAAAAATATTATATACCGTGTATATATAAAATGTGGGCATTTTATTGTACATTGGAAAAAATATACAGACGCAATAATAATTTTGTTATCAACTTGCTAAGACTGACATTAAAGGAATATTAATATCTCTGTAAGATATGAAACATTGCAAGGATATGCCATCCCTCAATAATTACTATTAGATCCAACCACTATGTGCCAACCAATCCTGAGAACGAAAGCACCACTGATCATAATTCTCAAGATTGTTGTTTTTCCAGTGATCATTAGGTGATATACTCCCTTAACATCTAGGGGCACCTACATATGAAATACAGACGGCACTAAAGGTAATCTATCAGTAGGTTTTTGCTACCTCACCTGTCAACAACTTAAGTTGGCAAAAAAACTCTGAATCCAATTATATATCACATAGATTACTGCTGGGCCTGTGTGATTTGCCAAATTGGGATTTCAAAAGTGGACTGTAGAGATATTCCAGAGATGCATTACCTACACTTCCCAATGCTGTGAGGTCCTGATCTGACAATATGTCTTCTTCTTCTTTTTCATTCCCAGGTACGGACGCATTGACTTACTACTGGCATATCTAACTTCTGATGTATCCAATCACTGTGTGCCTCTCACATAATGTATGGGACGGACACATTGACTTACTACTGAAAACACCGAAACAGCCCTGACCAAAGTCACCAACGACCTACTGACCGCCAAGAACAAACACCACTACTCCATCCTGCTACTCCTTGACCTGTCTGCCGCCTTCGACACGGTTGACCACTCCCTTCTTCTCCGGATCCTGGAATCCCTTGGCATCACCCACCTTGCCCTCTCCTGGATCTCCTCATACCTAGCAGATCGGACCTTCAGCGTCTCCCACTCCCACACCTCCTCCTCACCCTACCCCCTTTCTGTCGGAGTCCCCCAAGGTTCCGTCCTGGGACCCCTACTTTTCTCCATTTACACTCTCGGCCTAGGGCAACTCATCGAGTCCCATGGCCTCCAGTACCACCTCTACGCCGATGACACCCAAATCTACCTGTCCGGCCCTGACATCACCTCCCTACTCTCGAAAATCCCTCAATGCCTTTCCGCCATCTCATCCTTCTTCTCTGCTCGCTTCCTTAAACTCAACATGGACAAAACTGAATTCATAGTCTTCCCCCCAAGAAATTCCACCCCACCTCCCAACCTATCCATCTGCATCAACGACTGCGCCCTCTCCCCAGTCCCCCAAGCCAAGTGCCTCGGGGTAATCCTTGACTCCTCCCTATCCTTCAAACCCCACATCGAGGCCCTCACCACATCCCTCCGGCTCCAGCTCAAGAACATCTCACGGATCCGCTCCTTCCTCACCCACGACACCGCTAAAACACTCATCCATGCTCTTATCATCTCCCGCCTTGACTACTGCAACCTCCTTCTCAATGGCCTCCCGGCTAACTCCCTCACACCTCTCCAGTCTATCCTCAACTCCGCTGCCCGACTCATCTACATGTCCTCCCGCTACTCCCCTGTCTCCCCCCTCTGCCAAGCCCTTCACTGGCTCCCCGTCTCCAAGAGATCCCAATTCAAAACACTAACCATGACCTACAAAGCCATACACAACCTGGCCCCACCATACATCTCCGACCTGGTCTCCCGATACCTACCCTCACGCAACCTCCGCTCCTCCCAAGAACTCCTCCTCTGCTCCCCCCTCATCACCTCTTCACACAACCGAGTCCAGGACTTCTCCCGGGCATCTGCCTTACTCTGGAACTCCCTACCCGAACACGTCAGACACTCTCCTACCCTGAGTAACTTCAAGTGTCACCTGAAGACTCACCTGTTCCGTCAAGCCTACAACCTGCCATGAGACCCAGGCGAACGCCCCATACATGACATTCCCCCATCCTACTGTATCCTTACCCACCCCTCATAGACTGTGAGCCCTCGTGGACAGGGTCCCTGCCCCTCCTGTACCTGTACGTCCTGATCGCCTAGATTTAGTGTACTTGTTCTTGTCTCCCTCATCCTCATGTAAAGCGCCATGGAACCCAATGGCGCTATATAAATAAATAATAATAATAATAATAATAATACTGGCGTATCTAACTTCTGCTGTATCCAATCACTGTGCCTCTCATATAATTTATGGTATGACATATTCTCCCATCTGCTTTGTACCTTAGAAATAAGCATATTCTTTCATCCTGTGTCTCTCCCTCCTGCTGATCTAGCCCTAAATGTTTGTCCTAGCAGCAATTTGTTAATTGTACCCTGGTGTGTTGTATCCTTCTTTCTCCTCTGACCCCTCCTTTCTATATATCGGGCATATTGTCTGCTGACCACAAGAGCTATAAATTGCAATGTCTAAGGCCTCTGTACCTCGGCCTGTGTGATTTGCCAAAGTGGGATTTCAAAAGTGGACTGTAGAGATATTCCAGAGATAAACTAGAGGTAACCAGAAGGTAACAACTCTACCCGTCTGCTACCTGTCTTAATTTAACTTTGACCTACACATCCAAATGTCCTTCACTTCAATGCCTTTATATCTATGTGCGTTTAGTCATCCACTTTTACCGCCTCATTCCCCCTCCATCACCCTTTATCCATATCAGCCCCTCTCTACTTCCCTTTACTATGTCCTGCTCCCATACTCTCTTCACCCTATCCAATAATCTAAGTCCGTCATATTTCAGGGTATTGCATCATCAAAAACAATGTCACAGAGCCAAAAATTACTCCCTCCTTCTCTTTCTACTATTGCTTATGTCAGGCGATATTTCTCCCAATCCTGGGCCGCCCTCTTCCAACTTCAACCCCCACCCCACCTCACATAGAAATCCCACTAACCTCATTAGCATTACCTGCACACCTTCATCTCCCTCTTTTAAATGTGCCCTCTGGAATCCACAGTCTGCATGCAACAATCTTCCCTTTATCCACAATTACTTTCTCACTAACTCTCTTAACCTTTTGGCCCTCACTGAAACCTGGATCCAGGGACCCTGCTTCTCCTGCTGCTATTTCCTACGGCGATTTACACTTCTCCCATTCTCTGAGACCTGGGAACAGACATGGTGGTGGAGTTGGCTTACTCCTGTCCTCACAATGTACTCTCCAGGTCATCCCCCCACTCCATCACTCTCATTCCCTTCTTTTGAGGTTCACACCATTAGGCTGTTCCGTCCCCTCCCCCTCAGAGTAGCGGTGGTTTACCGCCCCCAAGGTTCACCCATCCACTTCCTCGACCACTTTTCCACGTGGCTGCCGCACTTCATGTCCTCAGAATTACCAACCCTCATCCTGGGAGACTTTAACATTCCCATAAACAGCCCCATCTCCCCATCTGCATCCCAGCTCCTATCTCTAACCACATCTCTTGGCCTCTCGCACCTCTCAACCTCTGAGACACCAAAGATGGTAACACCCTTGACCTGGTCTTTACTTGGCTCTGCTCTACCTCCTCCTTAGACAACTCATCTCTTCCTCTTTCTGACCACAACATTCTCTCCTTCACACTCACAAACCCTCGCCCATTACAGCACATCCTGATCTATCACACATCCAGAAATCTACAGGCCATTAACCCTCATATACTCACAGACTCTCTACACTCACCTCATCCATTACCTCTCCACTCACTCTCTTTTAGATCCATTGCAGTCTGGCTTCTGCCCTTGCACTCTACAGAAACTGCCCTTATCAAAGTGACCAAGGACCTTCTGACAACAAAACGTAATGGTGACCACTCTCTGCTTATCCTTCTTGACCTTTCTGCAGCTTTTCACACAGTTGACCACCACCTCCTACTCTCTATGCTGCACTCCATTGGCATCAAGGACACAGCTCTCTCCTGGTTCTCTTCCTATCTTTCTGACCGTTCTTTCAGTGTATCATTCGCTGGCTCCACTTCTCTCCCCTTCCTCTCACTATTGGGGTCCCTCAGGGTTCAGTCCTTAGCCTTCTTCTCTTCTCTCTCTACACTGCCCCAATAGGACACACCATCAGCAGATTTGGCTTCCAGTACCATCTTTATGCTGATGACACACAACTATACACTTCATCCCCTGACCTTACCCCCGCTGTATTACAGAACACCAACGACTGTCTAACCGCAGTTTCCACTATCATGTCCGCTCTCTGTCTGAAACTTAACCTTTCCAAAACTGAACTTCTGATCCCGCCCTCTACCAACCTCCCTAAACCTGACATTTCCCTCTTGGTCTGCAGCACCACAATAATGCCCAGGCAGCAGGCTTGCCGTCTGGGTGTTATGTTTGACGCTGATCTCTCCTTCACCCCATATATACAATCTCTCACCCTCTCCTGTCGCTTGCACCTGAAAAATATCTCCAGAATTCGCCCTTTCCTCACCATGGAAACAACTAAAACCCTCACCGTGGCCCTGATCCATTCCCGCCTTGACTACTGTAATTCTTTATTAGCTGGCCTCCCCCTCAGTAAGCTTTCCCCTCTCCAGTCTATCCTCAGTACAGCAGCCAGGATCACCTATCTAGCTAACCGTTACTCAGATGTTTCCGCTGTGTGCCAGTCACTGCACTGGCTGCCCATACACTATAGGATCCTATTCAAATTGCTTGTTGTCACCCACAAAGCAATTCATTGTGCGGCACCTCCTTACCTCTCTACCCTCATCTCTGTTTACCACCCCACCCGTCCTCTTCGCTCTGGAAGCAACCGTATACTAACATCGGCATTAATCCGAACCTCCCATACCCAACTCCAAGACTTCTCTCGAGCTGCACCAATCCTCTGGAATGCTCTACCCTAAGATTAGGACCATTCACAACTTGCATAGCTTCAGACGCTCCCTAAACACATCTTTTCAGGGCGGCCTATCATTCCCCCTAATAGTAGTCATTTAGACATAAGATATTCATTGTTATAAGCCCCTGTACTTTGTGTTACCCCCATCCCGTCCTAGATTGTAAGCTCCTTCGAGCAGGGTCACCTTTATTTTTTGCCTTATTTATTGTATTTCCTACATTTATTCTATGTTTATTGTATGTAACTACTGTTCTGTATTACTTACCATTCTGTATTGTATATTTTTATTATACAATCCATTGTACTATAAAGCGCTGCGGAATATGTTACCGCTATACAAATAAAGTTTTATTATTATTATTATTATTTGAGCAGTCATTCTGACACAATGAAAGAATTTAGTTTAAGGCTAGGGTCACACTTGGCTGCGTTTTTTTAGGATGTTTTTGGCAGCTTGCGTTTTTGGCTGCGTTTTTGATGTTAGGTCTGGAGCAGCCTTAAAAAACACATGGTACCATTTAGTGCCATGCGTTTTTGTATGCGTTTCCCATAGGGCCTCATGTTAGGGTCATTCCATGTCAAGTGATCCAAAAATGAATATTTTTTCCCTGACATCTTCAGATTTTTTTAATTTTTTTTCTATATGAAGTACTACTTTAGTTAATTACAAAAAAAGTTTTGAATTTTTTTCTTCATCAGTTAATTTTTTACAGATTTTTAAAGTTTTAAAAAAGTGCGAATTTTGGCCTGGTATGACTTTACATTTTCTATCATATCTCGGGCTAGAAATAAATAGAGAGACAAAATAAACACCGTTGTACTCAGAATTGTACAGGCTTTCACCAGATATGTCACAAGAGTATCTTTGTTAATATTTTACCCATGCGATCGCAAACGCAAAATTTGAAAACGCATTTACGAAAAATCGGCATAATTTAAATTTTTCAAAAACTGCTCATATGTCTGCTGTGCTCTTAGCCACATCTGTACCAAATTTAAAGTTGGGATCGTGATGGGATCATATTTTAACATATTTTACTATTAATAGCGTCAATGGGTCATTCCATATCAAGTGATCTAAATATGAATATTTTTTTTAGCTGACGTCTTTAGATTTTTTAAATTTTTTTTCTATTTGAAGTACTACTTTAGTTAATTACAAATTAAAAGTTTTGAATTTTTTTATTAATCAATTAATTTTTTACAGATATTTAAAGTTTTAAAAAAGTGCGAATTTTGGCCTGGTATGGCTTTACATTTTTTTTATCTCGGGCAAGAAATACGATAATGAAGCAGGAGAGGCATCATTTTACTCAGAACGGTAACAGCTTTCATTGATATGTCACAAGACTATATTTTTTTATATTTTGTTTGGGAAAAATCAAATTCAAAATTTTGATGCGCAATTGTGAAATAAATTTAGTTTGAAAATTGTGAAAAAATGCCTGTGTGTTACTTGTGTTCTTGGTTATATTTGTGCAGAGATTCAACTTGGGACCTGTCACATTTTATATATTTTTTATTTTATGGTTGTATGAGTTATTACAACTTATTGAATAAAACAGTTGTATGCAACAAAAAAGAAACACAAAACACAAATCCCGTAAATGCCAGGATAAATACATCTTAATCATCAGAACACAACGCTCAGCATTTTCAACCTGAATGCATTGAACAAACTAAAAGAAAAAAGGTGATCATATCCTCAAGTTTGATTAAACAAGATTAAAAGAACCAAAAATGTTAACCCCTATTTATACATGTAAATTTGTTTTCTATTATATCACTAAACATGACATTTATGAAGTGTTCTATATGAAGTACAACTTTATTTAATTACTAATAAAAAGTTTGGAATTTTTTTCTTTATCAGTTAATTTTTTACAGATTTTTAAATGTTTAAAAAAGCGTGAATTTTGGCCTGGTATGACTTTACATTTTCTATCATATCTCGGGCTAGAAATAAGAAGAGAAACAAAATAAACACCATTCTACTCAGAACTGTCAAGGTTCACCAGAATGTAACAAGAGTATATTTGCTTATTTTTTGCCCATGCGATCGTAAACTCAAAATTTTAAAACACATTTCCAAAAAATCGGCATAATTTAAAATTTTCCAAAACTGCACAGGTGTCTGCTGTGCTCTTAGCCTCATCTGTACCAAATTTCAAGTTGGGATCGCGATGGGATCATATTTTAAATATTTAACTATTATAGTGTCAATTCGAAAATCTTGAATTCAGATCTGTTCAGCCTGTGGTCTAAAAGTGTGGAGTCTATATTCACCAAATAATCCATGATTTTTAGACATTACTGTATTATTTTGATATGTTACAGCTTAGAAGCAGAAGAGGACATATAGGAGAAAGCTTTGTTAGGGCTCAACCTGAGAATTAACAATATTGTATTGAATATTGTACAAACCAGGACTACAAAGAGAGGAGAGTTTGTTAAAACATCGGTTACAGGAAGCAGAACCCATCAAAGGAACTCAGCAATAAAAACAAGGATGTTTTCATTCAGTAAAGACAGTGAAGTCCATGAAGTGGTAGAAGGCGGCACAAGATTGGCAATGGATGACATAACTGGCTATGTGACCTATGAATATAGTTGGCGCTGGTGGCTGGCTACTGTACTCTTCAAAGACTGTGAAAATGAAGAAGTAGAATTGACTTTATTGCATCCTTCTGGTCCAGCGCCATCATTTGTGTATCCAAGAAAGCCAGACATTTTAAAAGTGAACAAAAGTCAAATAATTACTCAGGTGGAGCCGAACACAGTGACAGGCCATACATACTGTGACATAAAAGGAAATGGCGATTGCTAGTAAGCACTTATGGACAAGATTACATTTCACCCACTAGAAGGGACAAATTGATGATAAAAGGACACTTTAAAAACGTACTATTAATTGTTTGATTAGTTCATGTTTTATAGAATGATGATTTAACTACTGTACTATTCTTATTAAACACTTAAAAAATGACATGTTTAGTGATATAATAGAAAACAAATTTACATGTATAAATAGGGTTAACATTTTTGGTTCTTTTAATCTTGTTTAATCAAACTTGAGGATATGATCACCTTTTTTCTTTTGGTTTATTCAATGCATTCAGGTTGAAAATGCTGAGCGTTGTGTTCTGATGATTAAGATGTATTTATCCTGGCACCTACGGGATTTGTTTTTTTGCTTCTTTTTTGTTGCATGTAAATAAAAATTCAATAAGTTGTAATAACTCATACAACCATAAAATAAAAAATATATAAATTTGACAGGTCCCAAGTTGAATCTCTACACAAATATAACCAAGAACACAAGTAACACATAGGCATTTTTTCACAATTTTCAAACTTACATTTATTTCACAATTGCGCATCAAAATTTTGAATTTGATTTTTTCCAAACAAAATATAAAAAAATATAGTCTTGTGACATATCAAATGAAAGCTGTTACCGTTCTGAGTAAAATGATGCCTCTACCACTTCATTATCTTATTTCTAGCCCGAGATAAAAAAATGTAAAGCCATACCAGGCCAAAATGCACACTTTTTAAAAATTTTAAATATCTGTAAAAAAATTAACTGATTAAGAAGAAAAATCAAAACTTTTAATTTGTAATTAACTAAAGTAGTACCTCAAATAGAAAATAATTTAAAAATCTAAAGACGTCAGGTAAAAAAAAATATTCATATTTAGATCACTTGATATGGAATGACCCATTGACGCTATTAATAGTAAAATATTTTAAAATATGATCCCATCGCGATCCCAACTTGAAATTTGGTACAGATATGGCTAAGAGCACAGCAGACACATGGGCAGTTTTTGAAATATTTCAATGATGCCGATTTTTCGTAAATGCATTTTATAATTTTGCGTTTGCATGGGTAAAATATTAACAAAGATCCTCTTGTGACATATCTGGTGAAAGCCTGTACAATCTGAGTAGAACAGTGTTTATTTTGTCTCTCTATCTTATTTCTAGCCTGAGTTATGAGGAGAAATGTAAAGGCAGGCAACACGGAAATTCACACTTTTTTCGAACTTTGAAGATCATTTAAAAAAAAAAAAAAATTTTTTTACATTTTTCTCTTCACATTTTTGCATTCTGCATTGTCTGACATGATATTATCAAATAACAAAATCTCAAAAGAATTAAAAATATAGAGGTAATAATGATTGGTTCACTTGACATGAAATGGCCCGTTAGAAAAACGCATGCGTTTTTGAAAATCACCAAAAACGCTCCAAAAAACTCAGCATGATGCATTTTTTGGTGCTGAGGCAAAAAACGCATCCAAAAAACGCATGGCACTTTGGCCATGCATTTTTTGCATTGGGGCCTATGGATGCATTTTTCCATGCATTTTTCACAAAACACAAGTGTGAAAAACGCATGGAAAAAATGCATCCACGATGCCAGTGTGACCCTAGCCTTAGAAACACAGCAGACCTGGGAAAGCTGCCTTTGCCCACACCAGGCTCTCAATAGAGATTGTGCATTGACAGTGAAGTGTCAATTAGTGATGGGTGAACCCACCGATGAACCCGGATGGATGAGTTCAGGACCAGACTTGACCCGATCTTGAGTCCGAACTCCGAACTCGGACTTTAAAATTATGAAATGGTGGCTGGGGGACTGTTAAAGGAAAGAAAACATTTATCAAACATTAACTCATACTGGGGTCTGTGTGCTTGTGTGGCACCCTACTGGTCAGTGCACCAGAATAGGGCTACTGCACCCACAATGGAGTGTGCAGTATTGCTGTCATTGGGGAGTGTAAAGTCAACCTGAGGCTCCCACCGCGGCATCCTTACACCTAGACTAGGGGACCAATTGGCAACCCGTTACCAGGGTAACTGGTCCCGGGGAAAGGAGAGTTAGGTGTAAGAAGTAAAGCGGGGAGTCACACAGTTGGATGTAGTCCGTATTGAGGGAAGAATCAAGGAGGGAGCCCAAGAGAGAGCGGTCTCCCAGGGAGGGTGCCTGAGAGAGAAAATGGCGGCTAAGGAAACGAAAGAGAAACCCCGTGCCGGACCTTCCATAGTCCTGTGGAATACTAGTCCATAGGCGAGTTCACCCCTGAGCCGACACCGGCCAGTCGTGGGTTAGTTCAGCAGCCCCGCCAGGATCACCCAACGGGCCTGGTAGACAAGTGGGCTCTGCAGGGCAGCGCAGGGAAAGTAAGGAGGCGCAAGTAAAGGCAACAGGACGTAGGAAAGACAAAAGATGGTATACTACAGGAGCCTCAAAGAAACTTTACTCTCCGTAGTGACTACCCTACCAGCTACCCGTTCAAAGACTGTGCAAACTGTAACCTGAAGTGCCATCTGAACCGGTTTCAGTAAAGTACCAGTATAGAGTCACAAGGCTTCCTTTCTACAAAGACCGCTGCGCAGCTGCGCTGCTCACAACCAGCACCACAACAACAAGTCCAGTGCTATCCTGCCCCAGGGACTTGGCTCCACCTGCAGAGCTATACCACCCAAGCTGTAATACCATCGTCCCTGGCGGTCTGACAGCGGCGATGGTGACCATCACCAGAATCTGCAGGTGGCGTCACGACAAATTTTTTTTCTTTTTTTTTCTCTTTTATTCCCTTCCTATAAATTCCCCAATTGTTGGGCCGACCACCAGGGCTATGGGTCCGGGCGGGCCACCAGTGACATCCATCCAACTCCACAGCCAGGTTCCTAGTTCCCATAGACCCCTGGGTGAGTCACTTGTACTTACAGGGCAGCTCAATAACTGGTGAGGGGCACAACAACCAATCACAGTTGCTGTTAATAATAGTGGGCATCTGTGTTTGGCTGTTGGAGTAACCTGGACACAGCCCATACATTTTAGCATTTACTGTGCAGGGTAGATGCTAGAATGTATGGGCTTTTCCAGGTTAGGGAGGTTTCACACTACCATTTTTTTGGAATCTGGGGGAATGCAGGTAAAATCTGCATCCCCCCGAATTACCCCGCAATTGTAAAACATGATGCAACTGGATGCACCTGCACTTTTATAATCACTGATTCGTCTCTCGTTGTGTGAGCATCCCGTTGCATCAGGTTGTGTGATGGTTGTAAATGACATGCCTCCTAGTGGTCGTGTCATTCAAAACTGGGTTCTGGGCATGTGCAACAGCCGCAAGGGCCTGGGGTTCTTGGTAGCCGGGCCGGCAGTCTTTCAGGGGATGTCACGGTGGTGGTGGCACAACTGAGTTGCCCTGGCTGAACAGATGAGGGGAATATTTACAGGGGATTATAATGTCTTTATGTGACTCCACCTGTGGTGCTTGATCAATGTGACCAGCGCTGCTTAGATGAGCTTCAGGGGGATAGGTGATATGGCAGCGGGATGGTAAGACTCCCCACGTGAGCGGCTCCTGGAGTCTGATATACGTGTGGCACCCCTGCGGCGGTTTGCCACAGGTTCCACTGGTGCAAGGAGGGAATTACACCTTGGTTAACACAGCACACACCACCTTCCACCCCAGACCTGAAACGGGAGCTCTACTGGCTGCCTTAAGCCAGTTCCCCTTTAAGAACATCCAGGCCTGAGGGGAGGAGTTAGTCAGTCCCTGAAGTTCAGTTAGAGTCTGCAGTGTGAGAGGGGAGAGATAGGAGATGGAGGAGCTGGTCACTGGGAGAGATCCAGGCCAAAGACCAGGGACCACTGACCGCTGTGCGCATCCTAGGGAAAGGGTCAGAGGCAAGTGGAGAAAGCAGGGAACTAAGAAGGGGACCAGGAGCTATAGCCCTTTAGTACACCCGGACACCGGAGTCCGAAACTGCCAGCATTCAGAGCTACAGCAAAAGCCCGGAAGACTCAGAAGGAGTTCAGCCCTGAGGAGAACAAAGCAAGAGACGCAAAACTGACCAAGTACAGGACCAGGGACCATAGGAGAAACAGGGACCCCGCAGAAGGACCTCATTGCCAGTTTAGGACAAAGCCCAGAGAGGGAGAAGAAGCGGTGGGTTCAGGCTCAGACAGGACTCATCCCAAACCACAAAGCACAGACACAGAGGAGGCCTCATAACTTGCTAAGGTGGAAGTCCCAAGTTGCACCGGGGACCTGGTTATTACTCTGGACTGTACCTGTTACCTTGTCACCAGTAAAAGGTACCGAAACAACAATTCCTGTGTGTCTGTGTGCCTGTCTAACCGCAGCAATTCACCGCCTTGTCTGCAAAGACGCAACTACTTCTCCCCTTATCTATCCCCGCTGCCCTGAGGTAAAGCTCCACCTGTGCGGAGCTGTATCACACTCTGCTGCACCCACCATCACCTTAGCGACTGGCTGCAGCGCTGGTATACCCGTTTCCAGGTACCATAGGTGGCGTCACATTAATAATCCCCTTATCCCTCACCGTTCCCCACCCTTGAGGGTCCAGGGCATGGGACCGGGGATCGACCAGCCGTGATTCCCCATCAAAGCCACCATCAGTCCCAGTACCCGAGTACCCCATACCCTGTCGACTGCCTCAATTCTGGCGTCACGAACAGGATCCCGTGCCCAGTAAAACTGGGTACTGTGTGCCCAGAACTGAACTTTATTAACTGTTTCTGAACTGTATAACCGGTCACCATTATGGAAATTAAGCTGCTCCACAGCGCGGGTAGAAAAGAGTGGGAAGATAAGCCCCACCCTTCACTCTGCCGGAGATTCGCGAAGCGCAGCTCCCTGCTCCGGAAATACCAGAGGTGCTCTGCTCCCTCTGAAGAGCTGCCGATGACCGGAAAAGTTTGTTTTCATCTCACCAGCTGGCAGCAATTAATTAGGGGGGCCCATCATGAGTGACTCAGATGATGTACAGGTCCCTGATGGGGGAGATGCCCGGAATGCAGCACCCGGAGCAGCGGCTCAAATAAAGCCTCTAACGTTGCCGTATATACCAGGTGCCAAATGGTTACCAACATATGAAGGCAAACCCGGTACCTTAGCAACCTTTAATCAAAAGATGTGGGCAATGCTGGACATGTATAGGATGACACCGAAGCAGCAGGCACCATTGTGCTGAGACAATTAACAGGCGCAGCGGAGCTGGAGGTTGAGTCCTGGAGTGGTGCTAAAGTGTTTGATAAGTTAAAACTTGTTTTTAAAACGCACACAGTCTGAGTTGAGAATGCTGTTCTACCAGTGTAAACAGAGACCACAAGATACCATCAGAGACTATGCCCTCCATTTACAAGGGGCACTCCGGTCCTTAAAACAGGTAGACCCAGCAAGTGTATTGGAAGAGGATAAAATGCTTGCAGAGCAGTTTACAGAGGAATTGAGGTCAGACTACCACTGCCAACAGGTCCATATGTGGGTATTAGATCAACCAACTGTGAGCTTTAATGACTTAAAAGATCGTGCTATAACCGTGTTAAGAGATCCAGTACCTGCAGAACCTGCAAACCAATCCTAGCAGGCTAATACCTCCAGCATAGACTTTAAACCTGTTTCTACAGAACCTGCAAAAGCAGAAAGTCAAGCTGTAGCAGATGATGACATGCGTAACCAGGTGCTGCAGTTAACCAAGATCATGGACTATGCATTAAAGCTCTTGCAAAATATGCCTGGAGCGCCAACACCAAGCAAAATCCAACTAGCTGATAGCCCTGAAGATGTCCCATGGATGCGGAGGAATACCAAGTCGCCCGTGCAGGGAACCAACTCACCATTCCAACATAGACCCATGTCGCCCGTGGAGGGGACCAACAAATCGCCCGTTCAGGGGACCGACACACCATTCCAACGCAGAGCCAGGGATTACACGGATTCTTCAGGACAACCCATCTGCCTGCGATGCAACAAACCGGGCCACTTTGCAAGAGGATGTCCTTTAAACACGAGATTCCTGGGTCCGAGGGCCAGACCCCAGGAGTAGAGCAGCTGGGCCCAAAGGACTGGTGTAACCGGTATGTGGGAGGCCGTCCATACCTCAACATTACACTAGATGGAATCCCCATGTCGGCCCTACTGGGCACTGGGTCGCAGGTCACTACGATCCCACATATCCTTTATAAACAATATTGATCTGATGACGAACCCCAATTTTTATATTATTGCAGCTAATGGCCAACCACAAAAACAGGTGGGGTACAGAGAAGCTACAATAAAGTTGGGGAGGGAGGAATTAAAAGGCCAAGGGTTATTTGTGGTTGAAGACAATCCTAATGAAAAGTGCCCCTACATGGTAATTGGTAGAGATGAGCGAGTACTAAAATGCTCTAAGTTCGGACCGAGCATCCCAAGATACTCGTGTACTCGGCCCGAGCACCAAGCCCAATGTTATTCTATAGGAGACCCGAGTATTTTTCTGGCATGACCCCTGGCAGCATGGATAAACCCTAACAATGTCACCAAAGTATCAGAACAGTGCTCAAATGACATGGGAACAGCATGGGGAAGACCCCTGTAAGCATTTCAAACTCCAAGGTCACTGCTGTGAACAATGTTGTCAGAGTATTACGCCACTTTTACGGACTGTCAAGAAAATGTTACAAAATGAAACCAAAATGGATTTTCCTGGAGAAAATATTAAGGGCTCATACCCACTTGTGAGACAGAGTTGGTGTATGTTAGTTTTTGGATTACATGAAAGATTTAAAAAAAAAAAAAAAAATGTGTGGCACTCCCTTGCCCCTGGGAAGAGACGTACATGAAGGCCTCTTTAAATAATGTGCCCATTTTAAGGAAGTGGGTCTTTTGTAGTATTGCCCTAGGCAGGGCTGCCAAAAGTTAGGAGGCACTTCAATGCCCCTGGATAGAGACGTGCACGAGAGCCTCTTTAAATATGTGCCCATTATAAGGAAGTGGGTCTTTTGTAGTATTGCTCTAGGCAAGGCAGCCAAAAATTGGGAGGCACCCCAATGCCCCTGGATAGAGACGTGCATGAGGGCCTCTGTAAATAATGTGCCCATTATAAGGAAGTAGGTCTTTTGTAGTATTGCTCTAGGCAGGGCTGCCAAAAGTTGGGAGGCACTTCAATGCCCCTGGATAGAGACGTGCATGAGGGCCTCTTTAAATAATGTGTCCTTTATAAGGAAGTGGGTCTTTTGTAGTATTGCCCTAGACAGGGCTGTCAAAAGTTGTGAGGCACTTCAATGCCCCTGAATAGAGACGTGCATGAGAGCCTCTTTAAATATTGTGCCCATTATAAGGAAGTGGGTCTTTTGTAGTATTGCCTAGGCAGGGCAGCCAAAAATTGTGTGGCACTCTGATGCCCCTGGATAGAGGCGTGCATGAGGGTTGAGGGCCTCTTTAAAAATGTGCCCATAATAAGGAAGTGGGTCTTTTGTAGTATTGCCCTTTGGCAGGGCTGCCAAAAGTTGGAGGCACTTCAGTGCCCCTGGATAAAGAGATGTATGAGGGCCTCTTTTAATAATGTGCCCATTATAAGGAAGTGGGTCTTTTGTAGTATTGCCCTAGGCAGGGAAGCCAAAAATTGTGTAGCACTCTGATGCCCCTGGATAGAGGCGTGCATGAGGGCCTCTTTAAATAATGTGCCCATTTTAAGGAAGTGGGTCTTTTGTAGTATTGCCCTTTGGCAGGGCAGCCAAAATTGGCTAGGTGGAAGCAAGCCTAGTAGACCAACATCACAAAGTATTCGAATTCCTAGGCGCATTGCCTCCTGGGAATTATGAATATGCAAATAAGTCTGTGGAGCCTCGTTAGGAGTCTCAAACACAGGACTAGCCAGATATCCTTCCAGGGAAGGACCCAGTCAAGGGTGGCTCCTTGCAGAGAACACCATATCCACATGTTAAGTGGCCCTTTTAGTCAATATCCAGCTCTTTTACAAGCTTAGAGATATGACAAGGGAATACCAAGACCAGATACCATCCACAGACAGCTGTTTCGGGGTGTTGCCCCTCATCAGTGTGGAGTAGGATTCTGGCTAGGTGGAAGCAAGGCCTAGTAGACCAACATCACAAAGTATTCACTGATCTCAGGAGACCAGTCCAAGAAAACACTGCGGGCAGCTGGCTAAAGCGCTCAACACAGTGAATTCCTAGGCGCATTGCCTCCTGGGAATTATGAATATGCAAATAAGTCTGTAGAGCCTCGGTTAGGAGTCTCAAACACAGGACTAGCCAGATATCCTTCCAGGGAAGGACCCAGTCAAGGGGTGGTCCTTGCAGAGAACACCATAACCACCATGTTAAGTGGCCCTTTTAGTCAATATCCAGCTCTTTTACAAGCTTAGAGATATGACAAGGGAATACCAAGACCAGATATCCATCCACAGACAGCTGTTTCGGGTGTTGCCCCTCATCAGTGTGGAGTAGATTCTGGCTAGGTGGGTCTTTTGTAGTATTGCCCTAGGCAGGAAAGCCAAAAATTGTGTAGCACTCTGATGCCCCTGGATAGAGGCGTGCATGAGGGCCTCTTTAAATAATGTGCCCATTTTAAGGAAGTGTGTCTTTTGTAATATTGCCCTTTGGCAGGGCAGCCAAAAATTGGGACTCACCCCAATGCCCCTGGAAAGAGACGTGATTGAGGGCCTCTTTAAATATTGTACCCATTTTAAGGAAATGGGTCTTTTGTAGTATTGCCCTGGGCAGGGCAGCAAAAAAGTGTGTGGCACTCTGAAGCCCCTGGATAGAGGCGTGCATGAGGGCCTCTTTAAATAATGTGCCCATTATAAGGAAGTGGGTCTTTTGTAGTATTGCCCTAGGCAGGGCAGCCAAAAATTGTGTGGCACTCTGATGCCCCTGGATAGAGACGTGCATGAGAGCCTCTTTAAATATTGTGCCCATTATAAGGAAGTGGGTCTTTTGTAGTATTGCTCTAGGCAGGGCAGCCAAAAGTTGGGAGGCACTTCAGTGCCCCTGGATAAAGAGATGCATGAGGGCCTCTTTAAATATTGTGCCCATAATAAGGAAATGGGTCTTTTGTAGTTTACCCTAGGCAGGAAAGCCAAAAATTGTGTAGCACTCTGATGCCCCTGGATAGAGGCGTGCATGAGGGCCTCTTTAAATAATGTGCCCATTTTAAGGAAGTGGGTATTTTGTAGTATTGCCCTAGGCAGGAAAGCCAAAAATTGTGTAGCACTCTGATGCCCCTGGATAGAGGCGTGCATGAGGGCCTCTTTAAATAATGTGCCCATTTTAAGGAAGTGGGTCTTTTGTAGTATTGCCCTTTGGCAGGGCAGCCAAAAATTGGGACGCACCCCAATGCCCCTGGAAAGAGACGTGATTGAGGGCCTCTTTAAATATTGTACCCATTTTAAGGAAATGGGTCTTTTGTAGTATTGCCCTAGGCAGGGCAGCCAAAAAGTGTGTGGCACTCTGATGCCCCTGGATAGAGGCGTGCATGAGGGCCTCTTTAAATAATGTGCCCATTATAAGGAAGTGGGTCTTTTGTAGTATTGCCCTAGGCAGGGCTGCCAAAAATTGTGAGGCACTTCAATGCCCCTGCAAAGAAACATGGAGGAGAGCCTCTAAATATTGTTCCCATTACAAAGGAGCGGGTCTCCTGTACTTGTAATGCCCATTCTGTAAGCATGGACTAAAACATTTATCCCTGGGAGTATACATGAAACTACTGCCTAACTTTTGAACGGTTAGGGTCATCATCATCATAAATATGATGTAAAAAAATTATGTTTTCGTGGCATCATGAACCACGGTTGCACTGATTATATGATTGTTTGGTGGCGGATGAGGAGAAGGAGGAGCAGTACAGCAAGTAGCCAAAGTCCTGAAGTGAGTACCCATGTGTGGGTGTGCGGAGGTGCATGGCAATTTACCGGCACAAAATTTAAATTCATTTGGTAGTGGTGTGGTGAAGTCAGGCCCAATCCAAACCTTGTTCATCTTGATCAGAGTCAGCCTGTCAGCATTTTCAGTTGACAGGCGGGTGCGTTTATCAGTAATGATTCCACCTGCGGCACTAAAAACACGCTCTGACAAAACGCTAGCGGCAGGGCAGGCCAGAACTTCCAAGGCTTAGAAAGCCAATTCCTGCCACGTATCCAGCTTGGATACCCAATAATTATAAGGCACAGAGGAGTCTAGGAGCACTTTTGTACGATCGGCAAGGTACTCCCTCAGCATCTTCGCAAACTTTGCAGTCCTTGTGACACTACCCCACACCTCAGGGCCTGTGGTACGGGAGGTGCTGAGAAAAGTGTCCCAGATTTTTTAGAGTGTTCCCCTACCTCTGCTGGATTGGACTTGTGCCTCTCTCGGCCGGACGCCTTGGTTGTCCACCAAATGTGATCTCTGCCGCTAGCGTTTTCAGAAGGGAATTTTTTGACTAATTCCATGACTATGGCCTTCTGGTACCGCAGCATTTTTGTAGACCTCTCCGCCTCAGTAATAAGAGAAATAAAGTTCTCCTTGTAGCGTGGGTCTAAAAGTGTCACCAACCAGTAATGAGTGTCCACCAAGATGTTGATAACGCGAGGGTCACGAAGCAGGCAGCGTAACATAAAGTCAGCCATGTGTGCCAGACTGTTAACAGGCAGGACTTCAGGGGCCTCACCAACAGCATGACTGTCCATGCTGGCCTCATCATCCTCCTCCTCTCCCGTCCTCTGGACATCCACGCTGAACGACGGTCTGACGGTTGTGCATGTATTACCGTCAATTCCGCATGAAAGTAGCTCTATTTCTTCATCCTCCTCGTCATAGTCCTCCAATGCATGTTGGGATGAGATGAGGCTGGGCTGTGTGTAATCACCCAGTACGGTTTCTTGCTCCAACTCATCGTGCTCCGCCTGCAATGCATCGTCTTTGATATTGAGCAGAGAGCTTTTTAGAAGACAGAGAAGCGGGATGGTGACGCTAATGATGGCGTCATCGCCGCTCACCATCTTGGTGGAGTCCTCAAAGTTTTGGAGGACAGTACATATGTTGGACATCCATGTCCACTCCTGAGGTCTTATGTGTGGAGTTTGAACCGTATACCGATGGCCTACTTGATGCTGGTACTCAACAACTGCCCTCTTCTGCTCACAAATCCTGACCAACATGTGCAGTGTGGAATTCCAACGCGTGGGGACATCACACACCAGTCTGTGAGCCGGAAGCTGCAAACACCGCTGAAAGCCGGCAAGGGCGGCAGAAGCAGTAGGTGACTTTCTAAAATGGGCACACAGGCGGCGTACTTTGACGAGCAGATCCAACAGCTCCGGGTAGGATTTAAGAAACCGCTGAACCATGAGGTTGAGCACATGGGGCACGCAGGGAACATGTGTCAGATCGCCTCGTCTCAGAGCCGCCACAAGGTTCTGGCCATTGTCACACATGACCATGCCTGGCTGTAGGTTCAGCGGTGTGAGCCAGTGATATGCCTGCTGTTTCAGAGCTTTCCACAATTCTTCGGCATTGTGGGTTTGTCACCTACGCGTATTAGCTTCAAAGTTATATACACAGAGTTTATGCTAAGAGGTTAAAACTTAACATTTATTCAATTATGATTTAAAAAGGCTAGATTGTCTACACAAACTACACAAGTGATATCCCACCATGCCCAAGTGTCATATCACAAATAAAAAACTTCCTTATTCCCTCAGAAGTTATAGTTAGGTTGTGGTGATATCCTCAGATCTCATCCCGTCATCATATGCGGCCATCCCCTATCATCATATACATCAGGTTCAGATATTTCAAGATCATCTTATGTCACTTAATATCACCTGGTGTATATACCTGTATATGGGAACCAAAAGCCCACTTCCCCTTTATATTGGAAAGATCTCACTGGCTTTTTCCCTTAGGCCAGAAACACGACGAGTTTTTGGTACCCAGGAGGTCCTTTAGCTAATGACAGCCCGGTTTCAGACTCTTATCAATATTTCTATGTTACCACCATACTCCACTCCCGACGCGTTTTGGATGCTTTATCCTCATCAGGGGATGTGTGGTTAGGTTCTCAGTGGGGTCCTGCTCACAGGTTTCCCCTTACGATGGTATGTGTCTCTGAAATCAAGACATATTAAACATTACTTCTCCTGTATATGTCATGTGGTGCAAAGCACCAATATCTACCTGTCTAGTTTATAGCCTGTCCGGGTACTATCACGAAAGGGTACTTACCCAGCAAAGCCAGTGGCCTGTTTTATGAAGCACACTGCCGCGGTCGTTCTGCCGCTCTTTATGGCCGCGTTTTTCCGGTCATGCGGTGTACCCCGCCCCCGGAAGTGACGTGCGCATCGTTCCGCGATGTCACTTCCGGTCTGGGGTTCAGTGGAACGCACTCCTGCGTTCAACGCCTCATCCATAGTTTATTCTCAGTAATGGGAGTGATCTGGGCTTTCTGTCACTCCCATAGGACATGAGGTCACTGTGAAAGGCAGGTTTTTCTCTCCTAACTCTGCCTTTATCCTTGTGGGAGGTTTTGTATCAACATCAATGCCTCCCTTCATCCAAAGCAGGCTGATAGCAGTGGTTTTAGGTCATTTGTTCTACTCCTCTCCATATTAGAGCAAATATGGGTCATTATGGCATATATAAAGATCTCTCCATTTGGAGTTTATCCTGATGTTAATTTTCGTCATGACCAAAACTTTCTCTTTTGTGGCAGATGCTCTCTCAGGTCTATGTTATGAGGGTACAGACTAGTAAAAAAGGGGGTGAGTTCTGTCTTATTAGATTCGTGGAGTACGCTGTTATCATTACTATATACGTTTTACAGGGTAATTTATTATTCAGGGATCGTAGGGAGGAAAGGACAGATTCTAAGAAAGGATAGTCAAAAAAAGTTTGTGATCCTATGCTCAACCTATTCTCTCCCGTCTGTTCCTGCCTATTTGCGGAGGTTGGCACCCTATATTATCCCCACCCCGTCCGTGGCGCCCCCGCTCATATCCCTCCTAACCGGCCCTTTCTCTAAGGTGCCCTGATGAAAGGAGAGTAAAGGTCACGTTACACACAGATATCTGTTCAGATATTGGTCACAGATCTCTGGTTGCAGTGAAATCATGGACACATTGTTCCATTTTATGGCTGTGTACAAATGGATACAATGTGTCCATGATTTCACTGCAACCAGAGATCTGTGACCAATATCTGAACAGATATCTGTGTGTGTAACCGTGGCCTTAAGAGAGTGAGTCATTCATTCCTAGAAGCTGCTGTGTTCATGGTATAGATCCAAAATATCTCTTTCTTAAGGATCTTGTTGTCCCAATCTCCTCCCCGTATTGGCGGGGGGATATGGTCAATACCCGTGAATGTCAAACAGTTTTCGTCCCCTCCATGGAAAGCGTTAATGTGTCAGGCCACTGGCTTGTCACGTTTGTTACATATTAGCTTCAGCACAGCCTGTTACCACTTAGTCGAGGCAGTGCTGCAGTGCTTCCAGCTTGGGACTAATGTGGAGGGTGAAGTGGAGGAGGAGGAGGAGGAGGAGGCTGAGGAGCATGATGTTCCGGAGCTGTACGCTGTGGGTGAAACCCTGACTGAGTTAGAGCCTGCAATCCTTGGTGTCGGAAGGACGTGCTCCGTCCCAAGCTCAGACTGGGTCCCAGCTTCCAGAATATTAACCCAGTGTGCCGTCAGCGAAATGTACTGGCCCTGCCCACAAGCACTTGTCCACGGTCCGTGGTTAGGTGGACTTTGCCTGAAACTGCATTGTTAAGGGCACGTATGATGTTTTGTGACACGTGCTTATGTAATGCGGGGACGGCACACCTGGAAAAATAGTGGCGGCTAGGGACCGAGTAACGTGGGTCAGCTGCCACCATCAGGTTGCGGAATGCTTCCGTCTCCACTAGCCTAAAAGGCAACATTTCCAGCGCAAGCAGTCACGAAATGTGTGCATTTAGAACTGTGGCATGTGGGGCGTTGGCAGCGTATTTGTGCCTGCGTTCCAAAGATTGGTGTATGGATAACTGAACGCTGCGCTGGGACAAGGACGTGGTTGATGATGGTGCTATTTCTGCTTGTGCAACTACAGGTGAAGGACAGGAGACATCTTCACATGCAGTATGGACAGGGGATTAACTTGCACGCACAACAGTGGAAGACGCAGCGGTGTCACCCGCAGACACTGCTCCTGGTCTCTGCTGTACATCCCACAAAGTCGGGTGCTTTGCTGACATGGGCCTGATCATGCTGGTGGTGGTCAGGCTGCTAGTTTGCTACCACTGCTGATGCTGGCATGGCAGGTGTTGCAAATGGCCTTTTTCAAATTATCTGTAGACACCTTAAAAAACAGCCAGATTTGGGAATACCTAACAGTTGTACTGGCAACTTCTGTCGTGTTGTTGTTCCTGGGAACGGTTGCCTGCCTTCTGCATGTGGACACCACCCTGCTTCTTCCGGCCTGCTGTGATGCTACGCCTAACTCCCCCTGTGCACTGCTGTCCTCGCTCTGCATGTCCTCCTGCCAGGTTGGGTCAGTAACTGGATCATCCACCACATCGTCTTCCACTTCCGCACCCTGGTCCTCCTCCTGACTTTCTGGCAATTGTGTCTTATCATTGTCCACCTCTTGTTGAGACACGTTCCCACCGTTGCCTTCGTGAGACAATGGCTGCTCTAATATTTGGGCATCGGTACATACGATCTCCTCATGACCCACTTCAAGTGGAGCTGGCGAGAAGCCAAAATCTATGAATGGATAAGTGAACAGCTCTTCAGGGTGTCCAAGTGTGGGATCAATTATGTCCGGGGTCGGGCAGTCGGCATGGTGGGAGGAAGGAGGATCAGGATGTGGAATATGCAGTCCAGTCTCACGGCTACTGACACTTGACCGTGTGGAAGACAGGGTATTTGTGGTGGTGCCAAGCTGACTGGAAGCATTATCCGCTATCCAACTAACAACCTGTTGACACTGGTCTTGGCTTAATAGTGGTGTACTGCTGCGGTCCCCTAGAAATTGGGACAGGAAGGTCGAGTGAGATGATGTGGGCGTTTGTCGTGGCGCAATTCGAGCTTGCAAACGGCCCTGGCCTCTGCCTGCACCACCATCACGTCCAGTTCCTTGTCCCTTGCCACCGGCCTTGTGCATTTTCAATGTTGTGCTGCCTGTATACAGCTAAATGAAGGCATCCAAAAGATGGTTTTTAGCTGCACACTGATATTACAGATTACAGTGGTTTAATCCCGGCAGCTGGAAAGGTCAGACACAAACGCTGACGCGTATACCGTGTTTTGGCGTATGCTACTTGGACCTACAAGCCACTCCTGCCGCACAAAGATGCTAAATGAATGCAGACAAGAGTTGGTTTTTAGCTGGACACTGAGATTAGAGATTAAAGCCCTGCAAGTGGACTGGTCAGACACAAACGCTGACGAGAATACCGAGTCTTTTGGCGTATTCTAATTTACGCTACAACCTACTCCTGCCGCACTAAGATGCTAAATTAATGCAGACAAGAGTTGGTTTTTAGCTGGACACTGAGATTAGAGATTAAAGCCCTGCAGGTGGACTGGTCAGACTCAAACGCTGACAAGAATACCGAGTGTTTTGGCGTATCCTAATTTACGCTAAAAGCCACTCCTGGCGCACACACATGGTAAGTGAATGCAGACAAGATTTGGTTTTTAGCTGGAGTCTGAGATTAGAGATTAAAGCCCTGCAGGTGGACTGGTCAGACACAAACGCTGACGAGAATACCGAGTGTTTTGGCGTATCCTAATTTACGCTACAACCTACTCCTGCCTATAGAGAGCTAAATTAATCCCTAAAAGCACTGTTTTGGGATGGATAAGATTTCCAGCCTGTACACCAGCCCCAGATGTGATGCAGGCTGGTATACTGGCACAACAAAGTTTGCTATATACCCTGCCTCCCTGCCTGCCTGTATACAGCTCTATTAGTCCTCAGAAGGACTGTTGTGGTAATTACATTGTCAGCCCTGCACCTACACTAGCTGAAAGGCCACAAATCTGTCCCTCAATCAGCAGCACCTCTCCTTACACTGACTGTCTGTGGAGCAGAGTGATGAGCACAGCGCGGTCAGGTCTTATAAAGACCTGATGACGCTGTGCGGCCAGCCAATCACTGTAATGCCACAACCAACATGGCTGTGTCATTACAGTATCTGTCAGCCAATCCCTGCATGTGGGCTGGCTCTGTAAAGAGCGCCAACATGCAGGGAGGTGGACCCCGAGCATAGCAAGAGTTGTGCGAGATTACTCGGTACTCGCCGAGTACCCCGAGTACCGAGATATTCGTGCGAGTACCGAGTAGTGACAAGAATACTCGCTCATCCCTAGTAATTGGTACAAATGTTATTGAAAACTGCTTTCGAGAAGTGTTGTTTTTACTCCAACAGATTTCTCAGACTGCTGGTTATGGGCGGACACGAATCATCTGTGGTGATGTGGCCCCTGGCCGGGTGCATCACACGAGTTATCAGTGCAGGTCTCTGTTCACATGGGCTGGTTTTCTTATGTGTGTGCTGTGTGAAACCTGTCCGGTGTACAGTGGGTTAACAGCTGAAGGGTTTTCATGAGCTGAAGATCTGAGAGATTCATGAGTCTAATGAGTGGCTGAACCTGTGGGTATGAGTGCTTTGCTGGGCTAAACCTGAATGGTGCACAGCGGGTTAATCACTTGTCAGGTCTGTGTGTGAATGAGATGTGCTGATTGACTCACTGTGTTGCAGCTGTGGGTGAGGCAGCCTGGATAAAGAACCTGCCAGGTGTCTGAATGAGAGAGGACGATGGGAATCAGAGCAGTCCAGACCACTGCCATGTGAGGATATGCTGGAAGTGATCCGTCCCTGGTGGGGAAAGTGAAGGGAGCCTGTCAGCTCCATGCCAGTGGCACAAAGATGCGTACGTGCCAGCCAGTGTCCAGGACCGAGGATGGCTCAAGGGCCAGGCGGTCATATGTGTGATGAGGACCGAGGACGGCTCAAGGGCCAGGCGGTCAGATGTGCGGTGGGATGAGGACTGAGGACGGCTCAAGGGCCAGAAGGTCAGATGTGCGGTGTGACAGACTGAGTACGGCTCAAGGGCAAGGCGGTCACAGCCGACTTTGGGACTGACTGAGTGAGTCATGATATGGTCCCGTTGATCCAGATGTTAGTGTCCCAGATCCCGGTGGATCTGTGGTGGTCTTGTGTTGCACTGAGTGACAGGGTTCCTGTTACTATTGTGGACCCTGAGTATGTAGCATATTGGTTTATGTAAAAATGCCATGAATGCTGTGTCATGCGTGAGTCATAATGGTTCATGAAAAAGTGCCATGTGTGATGACTCATGTGCAATAGGATGGGGGAATGATCCCTGTCAGGGTGTTAGGCGGAGGTAACCGCCATTGGGATTGACAATAAGTCATGATATGGTCCCGTTGATTCTCATGCGAATGTCCTGTAATGTAATGTAATGTCATGTGATGTACTAATGTGGAAGCTATGTCATATGAAAATGTAAATACGGTGTTATGTTTTATGTTATGAAAGCGGTTTATGACAGAAAAACAATAAATCCGCTGGTTATGTTCCGTTGAAATGTAGTCGCTGATGTCATTTTCCCCATGCCAAGAGGTTTCCCCTGGGGCGCTACCTCACATATGGTGGAGAATGCGGGCATGCCAGCCTGCTGAGTAAGGGCATGGCAGCCCAGGGGGGTGGTACAGCCGAGGGCTATGGTGCAAGGAGCACCGTATAAAGACTTGGTTGCTATGGACTATTGTGTATTTCACTTATACGAACTTGGTTGCAAGAGGCAACCGCACAACGCACCCCAGCATCTTGCCGGTGGCCTGGCGAGGTCACGAAGACGTCGCAATCAAAGGATCTGAAAGCCCTAGGGGTCCCGAAGACAAAGTCTGCATGCTCAAGGTTCCGGTGGCCTAGGTGTCACGAAGTCGCCAAGTCAGCGCCAAATCCATATATAGTAAAGACTCTGTGACCTGTGTATTGAGACTGTGTTCAACCCCTCCCCATGGGCTTGAACAGAGGGGGGAGGTATGTGGTGATGTGGCCCCTGGCCGGGTGCATCACACGGGTTATCAGTGCAGGTCTCTGTTCACATGGGCCGGTTTTCCTGTGTGTGTGCTGTGTGAAACCTGTCCGGTGTACAGTGGGTTAACAGCTGAAGGGTTTTCATGAGCTGAAGATCTGAGAGATTCATGAGCCTAATGAGTGGCTGAACCTGTGGGTATGAGTGCTTTGCTGGGCTAAACCTGAATGGTGCACAGCGGTTTAATCACTTCTCAGGTCTGTGTGTGAATGAGATGTGTTGATTGACTCACTGTATTGCAGCTGTGGGTGAGGCAGCCTGGATAAAGATCCTGCCAGGTGTCTGAATGAGAGAGGACGATGGGAATCAGAGCAGTCCAGACCACTTCCATGTGAGATATGCTGGAAGTGATCCATCCCCGGTGGGGGAAGTGAAGGGAGCCTGCCAGCTCCATCCCGGTGGCACAAAAATGCGTACATGCCAGCCAGTGTCCAGGACCGAGGACGGCTCAAGGGCCAGGCGGTCATATGTGTGATGAGGACAGAGGATGGCTCAAGGGCTAGGCGGTCAGATGTGCGGTGTGATGAGGACCGAGGACGGCTAAAGGGCCAGGCGGTCAGATGTGCGGTGTGAGAGACCGAGTACGGCTCAAGGGCAAGGCGGTCACAGCCGACTTTGGGACTGACTGAGTGAGTCATGATATGGTCCCGTTGATCCAGATGTTAGTGTCCCGGATCCCGGTTGATCCGTGGTGGTCTTGTGTGTACTGAGTGACAGGGTTCCTGTTACTATTGTGGGCCCTGAGTGTGTAGCATATTGGTTTATGTAAAATGCTATGAATGCTGTGTCATGGGTGAGTCATAATGGTTCATGAAAAAGTGCCATGTGTGATGACTCGTGTGCAATAGGATGGGGGAATGATCCCTGTCAGGGTGTTAGGCGGATAAGTCATGATATGGTCCCGTTGATTTTCATGCGAATGTCCTGTGATGTAATGTAATGTCATGTGATGTACTAATGTGGAAGTTATGTCATATGAAAATGTAAATACGGTGTTATGTTTAAGTTATGAAAGCGGTTTATGACAGAAAAACAATAAATCCGCTGGTTATATTCCGTTGAAATGTAGTCGCTGATGTCATTTTCCCCATGACAAGCGGGTTCCCCTGGGGCGCTACCTCACACATCCAGCGATAGATCCGAGCCCTCATCCACAAGCAACAGGTAAATCTGTCTGGGGTAGAAATTGGCAGTGTGCAAGTAACAGACCCGGTTCCAATTGTATTACCACCAAAAAGCGAGATGATGATATAGTGCTGAGTAGCGATAGGTCGCAGAGGACAGGAATGCCAGGCAGTTGTTGAGCCGGTATTTTCAAACCACAGACCTACACTACTGCAAGCCAGAGGGGTGGTGGATGTACGCAAGGGACGAGTACCAATCCATGTATTAAATTTTGGGGAAGAGAAAGCAAAGCTACCCCGGTATGCTACTGTAGCAAAGCTGTATACTGTTTGTAACAACAACATACAAGCAGTGGGAGCTGTTTCCTCGTCTAGCCAGGCGGAGGATAACAACTCCAAAGGACAGCTGGAGGAGTGGTGTCAGCAGTTGCATGTAGAAACTGATGCCACCCCTTCTCACCAGAAGCGCAGAGTTTACCGGGCCGCACAGAAGTTCGAGTACATATTTAGTAAGCATCCATTAGATTTTGGGAAGATTAAAGTGGTACACCATCGCATACCCACAGGAGATCATCCCCCAGTTAAGTTGAGACACAGACCCATTCCACCAGGTCATTACCAACATGCCAAAGAGATGCTGTGGGACATGAAGGAGGCCGGGGTTATAAAAGATAGCTGTAGTCCCTGGGCTGCCCCTTTAGCCCTAGTCAGAAAGAAGGACGGCACGATGAGGATGTGTGTGGATTACAGGGAGGTCAATAAGATCACTCACAAAGATGCTTACCCGTTTCCTCGAATAGAAGAATCTCTTGCTGCATTAAAGACTGCTAATTATTTCTCCACATTAGAACTCACTAGTGGGTATTGGCAGGCCTCCGTTGCAGAAGAAGACCGAGAGAAGACTGCATTCACAACGCCAATGGGACTATGTGAATTCAACTGCATGCCATTCGCGTTATGCAATGCACCAGGAACGATTCAAAGAATCATGGAAAGTTGCCTGGGACACCGGAACTTCGAGACAGTACTCTTATACCTGGACGACATCATCGTGTTTTCCAAAACCTACCAAGAACACCTGGAACACCTGGCACAGGTATTTGAGGCTTTAGCAAAGTACGGGATGAAGGTCAAACCATCTAAATGTCACCTGTTGAAACCTAAAGTCCAATACCTGGGACACGTGATCAGCGCAGATGGAGTAGCGCCAGATCCGGAAAAGGTAACAGCAATCCAGGATTGGCAGAGACCAACCACCATCACCGAGGTACGTCAGTTCTTAGGTTTGGTTGGGTACTACAGAAGATTCATTAAGGGCTACACAAAGACGGCAGCGCCCCTGCAAGATCTTCTGGTAGGTCAATCTAAGAAGAAAGATCTTCAGAGCCACCATTTGAATGGGGAGAAGAACAAGAAAACTCCTTCCAACAGATGAAGCAGGCTCTAACCGGTGAGGGAATCCTAGCTTACCCTGATTACAATCTACCATTCGTCCTTTAAACCGACGCAAGCCATGTAGGCCTGGGAGCAGTCCTTTCCCAGATTCAAGATGGTAGAGAGTGAGTAATTGCCTACGCCAGCAGAAAACTTCGACCCACCAAGAGGAACCCAGAAAACTACAGTTCCTTTAAGTTGGAGTTCCTGACCTTGATCTGGGCTATAACAGAGAGGTTCAAGCATTACCTCGCAGCTTCGAAGTTCACCGTCTTCACCGATAATAACCCATTGACACATCTGGATACCACGAAGCTTGGAGCACTGGAGCAACGTTGGATGGCTCGTCTATCCAACTATGATTTTACTATCAACTATCGAGCAGGCTGCAACAATGCAAATGCTGATGCCCTCTCCAGAAACCCTCAAGTACCTCTACAAGGAATTGAAGAAGAAGAGGATGACTTAGAGGAAATAGAACTCCCAGCTTTCCATAAAAGCAGAAAATGGAAAATCGATGAACATCACATCTAAGAGAACCGTCAGACTGTTGAATTAAACCCGTTGCCTCATTATGGATGGAGGGAGACTCAAGACAGTGATCCGGCAGTGAGCCTTGTAAAGAAGTTGATAGCCCAACCGGATTCCAAACTTGAAAAGGATGCTCCACCAGAAGCCCAACACCTGTGGAAAGAAAGAAGCAGGTTATTCATCTATCAAGGTCAATTGTGCAGGTGGTACATCAACCAAGAACACGTGAAATGGTATGGCAAGTTGTGGTTCCAAAGAGAGATGTCCAAATGGTATTGGAAGCGTACCACGACAGATCGGGACACTTTGGATGGAGAAAACTGGAAATACTGTTACGTGAAAGATTCTATTGGATCAGCATAAGGTCTTCCATAGAGAGATGGTGTAAAAACTGTGGGCCATGCTCATTAAGAAGAAGAGACCGTAACAGCCAGAAAGCACCACTCAAACCTATCATCACCAAGCAACCATTAGAACTGGTAGCTTTAGATCATGTCAAACTCGCACCCAGCAAATCAGGCTACACCTACGCTCTTACCATGGTAGACCACTATTCCAGATTCCTTGTGGTAGCTCCGGTAAAAGACTTAACAGCTGAAAAAGCAGCAAGAACACTTCAAACTTATTTCTGCAGATCCCATGGTTATCCAGATCGGGTATTAACAGACCAAGGACCTGCCTTTGACGCTGAAATATTTCAAGAATTTTGTCGCTTATACGGATGCAAGAAGATTCGCACCACGTCTTACCATCCTCAAACTAATGGAATGTGTGAAAAGATGAATCACGTGGTAATTGAAATGCTAAATCTCTGCCCTTAGAAGAACGAAACCAATGGCCAGAGAAGTTACCAGATCTAGTGGACATCTACAGCAACATCCAGTAAGTTCAACAAATTGTACTCCTGCATACCTCATGAGAGCAAGACCAGGAAAATTGCCAAGACCAGGAGAAGTGCCCTCAACAGCTTCAACCAGAAGAAAATGTACCTTGTCCAAAGTCAGAAGAGCAAGAGAAGCCAAAGATAGTACAGACACTCTTTGGAGAGTTACCAGCGGATTGGCCTCAAATAGAAGGTACATACCTAATCCCAACTTTAATGTTTCCACCAGCAGTAGAAGTGCCAAGAGTACAAGAACCACCCGTTGTACCGGAACCAGAGAATCCTGCAATCGGTGTACCTGACATTCCTACTGTAAGATCAGGTAGTCGCAGACTGCTACCCAGTTTACCAGTTACACATAGACCCACTCTCACAGATCCTACACCAGAATTAAGTAGGTCAACACGTGTCAATCTAGGACACCCACCACTCAGGTTTAGAGAGTAAACTGCAAAATGTGGGAAACTGTAAATATGTTTAAAATGAAAATATGTTATTAATGCTAATGTACAGAAAAGGGTGAAGAGTGGGTAAAAACAACCCAAACCAGGTACTCAACACCAGTAAGAGGGGTGAGTGGAGTTGGCGTCAGGAGCTGTCTAGGGAGAGCGAGATCTTGGCCAATAGGTGACCCCAGGGCCAGGAGGCCTACAGCGCTAATAACCCCGTAGAGGCCCTGCAGTACCTAGAACTCCTGCGTCAAAGCACCCATATTGTTTGTTGTTGTGTTTTTGAACTTTAAGCCTACAGAGACTTGACCTGTTGGACTTTTGAATTTCCCCTTTTTCTTACTTTCAAAAATTGACCATAGCCACAGGACTAGTAGTGGCAAACCCCTGTTTAAACACCCTTTAAACAGCCTGCAGCAGATGGACTAGCGCTGTATAAACTGGTTATCCGTTTTCTCATTTTTACCTGGTTTTTGTAAATTTTTCATTTTAAGACTCTGTTCAATAATCAAATGTAAATAGTTATATTGTGTTATGGAAAAATGTTTCAGTCCCAGAGGATTGTATTTAACTAGGGGGGAATGTGGCACCCCTGCGGGGGATTGCCACAGGTTCCACCGGTGCAAGGTGGGAATTACACCTTGGTTAACACAGCACACACCACCTTCCACCCCAGACCTGAAGGGGGAGCTCTACTGGCTGCCTTAAGCCAGTTCCCCTTTAACAATATCCAGGCCTGAGGGAAGGAGTTAGTCAGTCCCTGTAGTTCAGTTAGAGTCTGCAGTGAGAGAAGGAAGAGAGAGGAGACGGAGGAGCTGGTCGCTGGGAGAGATCCAGGCCAGGGACCAGGGACCACTGACAGCTGTGCGCACCCTAGGAAAAGGGTCGGAGGCAAGTGGAGAAAGCTGGGAACTAAGAAGGGAACCAGGAGCTATAGCCCTTTAGTACACCCGGACACCAGAGTCCGACGCTGCCAGCATTCAGAGCTACAGCAAAAGCCCGGAAGACTCAGGAGGTGTTCAGCCCTGAGGAGAACAAAGTAAGAGATGCTAAACTGACCAAGTACAGGACCAGGGGCCATAGGAGAAACAGGAATCCCGCAGAAGGACCTCATTGCCAGTTTAGGACAAAGCCCAGAGAGGGAGAAGAAGAAGCGGTGGGTTCAGGCTCAGGCAGGACTCATCCCAAACCACAAAGCACAAACACAGAGGAGGCACCATAACTTTCTAAGGTGGAAGTCCCAAGTTGCACCGGGGACCTGGTTATTACTCTGGACTGTACCTGTTACCTTGTCACCAGTAAAAGGTACCGAAACAACAATTCCTGTGTGTCTGTGTGCCTGTCTAACCGCCGCAATTCACCGCCTTGTCTGCAAAGACGCAACTACTACTCCCCTCATCTATCCCCGCTGCCCTGAGATAAAGCTCCACCTGTGGGGAGCTGTACCACACTCTGCTGCACCCACCATCACCTCAGTGGCCGGCTGCAGCGCTGGTATACCGGTTACCAGGTACCATAGGTGGCATCACTTTATTAATCCCCTTATCCCTGACCATTCCCCGTCATAGAGGGTCCAGGGCGCAGGACCGGGGATTGACCAGCCGTGATTCCCCATCGAAGCCGCCATCTGCCTCGATACCCGAGTACCCCATATTCTGTCGACCGCCTCATACGAGTCTTTGGGAATGATGGTGGTGGTAGTTATGGTGTTGAAGGTGGCAAGGAGGGTGCGGAAAATAAGCGGGAGGACACAAAGGGTGCAGGTCTTTTGCCTTTACTGAAGAAACGTGGTCAAGTCCAAGGCCACTGGTTACCAGGTCCAGGAGGGTCTGGTAAGCCTGGAAGCAGTCAGATTCCACCTCGCCAGGTGGGTTTGGAGGCCAGCCTACTGCGCTTCTCAGTTTGGGTCCCAGCTGCCTGTGAGCTATTCTGTGGCCTTGTCCTTTCCCTCTTTTTGCCCTTGCTTCCAACTGGCAGACAACACGAACCTGTAGCGGACACTGCCGTGTTGATTGCAGCTTGAGGCTTTTGTTAAGCTGTTGTGCCGTCGGGTCTAAGCAAAAAAACTTGCAATCTATTGAAGTAAGGTTAGCAATATTCAACTTTTTAGTTGAACTCAAAAACAGCACACTGTGATACTGTATCTGGTTAAAGAGAGGGACACTGTGAGGAAGGGGGTCACACAGAATCCTAAGTTTCGTATTGTGTGCTATATTTGCTTCATGGAACTCAATTGATCTGTCAAAGGTACATCTGAGTACCATTTTCAGGTAATCAAACAGATTCCCCAATGAATTCCGAGTGCATGCTGTCATCCAGCAATTTCCATGATATTTATTTAAATTTATGGTGAGCAATTGCCCATCCAGTATACCTGCAGGGCCAGAATTAAGGAGTGGGGGTTAGGCTGGGCAATTGCCCAGGGACCCAACTCCTTTGGGAGCCCCCAGTATCTATAGCAAAAGCTACACTGATAAAAGCATTAAAACTATTTAAAAAAACATTTAAAAAATACACATCTATCATATCTATCAAAATATAAAGTATATTGATCTGATCAGAAAATGGTGTAACGAGAAAACAATCAAAATACTAAAATTAAGTTTTTTAGCCGCTGTAACATTCCAAATAAATGCAGTAAGAGGCGATGAAAACATCACATCTACTCAAAAAGGGTATCAGGAAAAATGTCAGCTCAGGGCACAAAAAATAAGCTTTCACTTAGCCCCAGAACCCAGATCTTCCTGTGTGCCAGCATCCGATCACGTGATTGGCACAGCACAGTGATGATATCACTCTGCGACCCGGTCACATGATCGGATTGTAGATTAGTTAAAGATAAACAAGCAGTTTAAACAGGCGCATTCTGAATGAACTCCGGGAAGTTTGTCCAATTTAATTATAAAACTTCTTTAATGAGTATTACTGGTCTCTCTCACTACGCGTTTCGGCGTACTAGCGCCTTCCTCAGGTGATCACCTGAGTAAGGCGCTAGTACGCCGAAACGCATAGTGAGAGAGACCAGTAATACTCATTAAAGAAGTTTTATAATTAAATTGGACAAACTTCCCGGAGTTTATTCAGAATGCGCCTGCTTAAACCGCTTGTTCATCCTTAACTAATCTACAAGCACCCCTGGTGAGCGGTGCAGAGCTGCTTCTGATAAAACTGTGTCATTGAGGAGAATGGGGATCTAATAGCTAAAGCTCTCAAGGACCTGTGCTGATGTCAGACCGTGTGACTCATCACGTGTCAGCCTGAGACCTGGAAGCAGGGAGAGACGGCAGCTGCATGAGACGCAGTAAGGCTACAACACCTGGTTATGCTGGCAGCATAGCCAGGGCAGGTGAGCACCAACAATCCACCGACCCCTTTACCCTACTGACCCCTGATACTGCACCAGGAGCGCCCCTCTCTGTTTTTTAACATGATCGGATTGGGCACAGATAGGAAGAGGCCGAGGACCTAGGAGCACAGAGCCAGCAGCAAAGAGTAAGTTAAAAATGTTTGTTATTTTACTATGTGTGCGCCAGCAAGGGGGCATATAGAGTTATAGGGGGCCATGTGTGCTCCAGCAAGGGGCATATAGAGTGATGGGGAGCATATGTACCAGCACAGGGGGCATATGTGCCAGCACAAGGGGCTATATGTGCCAGCAGAGGGGGCACATGTGCCAGCACAAGGGGCTATATGTGACAGCACAGGAGGCATATGTGCCAGCACAAGGGGCTATATGTGCCAGCACAGGAGGCATATGTGCCAGCACAAGGGGCTATATATGTCAGCACAGGGGGCATATAAGGCAGCACAGGGGGAGCTATATGTGCCAGCACAGGAGGCATATGTGCCAGCACAGGGTGTCTTTATGTGCCAGCACAGGGAGTCTATGTATGCCAGCACAGGGTCATCTATGGGTGCCAGCACAGGGGGGCTATATGTGCCATCACTAGGGGTCTATATGTGTCAGTACAGGGGGTCGATATGTACCAGAACAGGGGAGATATGTGCCAGCACAGGAGGGCTATATGCGCCAGCATAAGGGGCCATATCCAGGATGGGGGACTATGTACCAGGATGGAGGTGATATATATACCAGGATGAGGGACATATATATGATTTGCAAGACGGACACTGGCATGACAAGACAAACCCCATTTAACATAAAAACTATTCTATTTCTCTTTTCCTGCACCAAATTTGGCGTGCGTCTTATAATCATGTGCGTCTTATAAAGCAAAAAATACTGTAATTATAGCTAGGGTACCTCCTTAATTCCTAACTTTGAAGACAGTTTACAGGCAGGCAGAATTTACAACATTTCCACTAGTGACCCGCAGAACAAGACAGGAACTTTTTTTATGTGTAACAATAGACTTTAGTTTGAAGTATGTAGGAGGTCATTGCTAAGAATTACATTTAAGTTGATGATCCTATGAAACGTTCTTACTGACTCTTCAGTTTGTAAAACCTATTTTATGAAAGGGAACCTGTCAACCACCCAGGCCTATTAAAATAAAGAGTCACCTTAGGCAGCATCTATGCTGCCTTTAGTGAAGGTGGCTCTTATTATCCTACTCCCCAGGGACACTGAAATAAACACTTTAGTAGATATTAGTTTAGGTCTGGGATGTATACTCTCCTCCCTGGACCTAAACACTTTCCTGATGTTACCCCTCCTCCTGTGTGATCCGGGTCCATCCTCCTCTCTAACTTGAGAGCGGTGACGTGCCAGGGCATTCTTTCAGCTCTTGGGCATCTCCGTGAGCTCTGCCCAAGTGCTGAGGTCACATGGTATTACACAGCACCAGATCGCGCCCTGTGTTATGCTGTATACACATTGCAGGGTTGGGAATCTGGCGAGGAGGTTCTCCTGGGGGGGTAGGATAATAAGAGCCACCTTCACAAAATGCAGTATAGGTACTTCTTACAGTGGCTATTTTAGCTTAATAGGCCCTGGGGGGGTGATAGGTTCCCTGTAAACATTTTTAGATAATTCTTAATTCTCTGTGTAGAGATAAGTGAACCTTCTTCAAACATGTTTGCAATTTCAAATTCGGCATGAATATCGCGAATACATATATGTCAGCAAATGCAGATTTGTTTGATGAGTGATTGGATAAAAAAAAAAGCATTACTGCATTTGAGTGATGCTTTTCTCTTACCATCTAACAGTGTAGGATAGCGAGCGACATGTTTGATGAGGGTAGGTGTGAGAGGTCAGAGGAGCTCCATTTTTTTCCCGCACTTTCTGTGTGGATGTTTCGGGCCAGCAGCTAATCAGGACACATAAAACATCTACAAGTTGAAGACACAAGGGCCTGTGTCATTAGCAGCCAAAGTCACATGTCCATAGGGATATAAGAAGTGGCCATTTGCCATCGTCACCATTTTCAGAGGGTTACTGCTAGGGACAGTGTTGCTGCTGCTCCTTCCATGTTACACAAATAGATAGCTTTTTAGACAGCATAGGAGGGTGAGAGTGTCCATCCGGATATAGGCATTTTGTACTGAGAACAAGTGTAATTCCTAAATCTGTGTGCATTGGCAAAGCTGCGCTATTTGCATACAGGAAGGTGTGATGATATGGACTTGTTCAATGTATGGCATGGGCTATATTTCTTAAATAAGGCTGGCTTCACATTAGCGTTCCCGTCCGCAGCGTTCTGCAGAGGGGAATCGCCATGTGTGCGCAGCGGCCGTCAGCTCCTATCTTTATAATGGGATCGCACGGTGCTGCGCTTCACAGCGCAAGACCGTGCGCACACATTCACTCCCATATGTGATCTGTGCGCAGGCGGACGCCTGCGTACAGATCACACACTCTCGTCCGCACCAGGAATGCAACATGTCACGTCCCTGGTGCGGACGAGACCGTGTGATTTGTGCGCAGGCGTCCGCCTGCGCACAGATCACATATGGGAGTGAATGGGTGAGCACGGTCCTGCGCTGTCAAGCGCAGCACCGTGCGCTCCCATTATAAAGATAGGAGCTGGCGGCCGCTGCGGTCACATTGCGGATCCCTCTGCAGAACGCTGCGGAGGGGTCCGCAAATGTGAACCCAGCCTTAGCCAGACGCTGTTTGTTAACTTATATGGTAAGTCAGTCATTGATTCTGCCAGACTCTTAGGAGTTTCCCCATTGTTCTAGGTTGTGAATTGGTAATGTAATTATCTCACCCCCTCTGTCAGAGAAATTGTGGTTCCCTCACCCTGTGTTTTCTGAGTAGTGTTCCACCCATGGTTAAGGCATTCAGTTGGGATGAGCCCTGATCCATGTGGTCTTTCTAAAGGCGGCCGAGCCAGCGGACAAGACCACCCACTGACCCCCATGTCTCCAGAAAAGGGATTGCCAAATCTTTCAGTTTCCCCCAAAAAGGCTCTATTTGGCCTCCGGCCTTTAATTCCCAAACACTTCAGTTTCCTCTAAAAAGGCATATTTTTTGCCTCTAACCTGTGATTCTCAAATCCTTCATTTTCCCCTAAAATGCATTTTTTGCCTCTAATCTGTAATTCTCTAATCCTTTAATTTCCCTTAAAATGCACTGTTAGGTCTCTAACCTGGGATACTCAAATCCTGCAGTTTTCACTAAAAATGCATTTTTTGCCTCTAACATGTTATTTTCAAATCCTTCAGTTTCTATTAGAAAGGCAGTTTTTTGGCCTCAAAGCAGTGATTACAGAATTGTTCACTTCCCCTAAAAAGGCTGTGTTTGGCCTCAAACTAATGCTTTCCAAATCTGTGTGCATAATAGATAAGTGCAAAATCCCAAGGTCATGGTGGAAAAGGGAAGAGGAAAAAGGATGTTGGAAAGGAGAGTAGGCTTGGAGTTGAAGGTGTACATGGGGTAGGTGTTACTGCTAATGTTACTGAAAGTTCTTTTACTGGACAGCCTACCCTGTCTCTTTGTATGCCAGCAGCAGAGCGATACAAGTTGTGGATGTGGCCCACCTTTTGTTGCAGTTCATGGAAACCACTGCATCAAGTTGCCTGTCCTCCTGTTCCTTCACCTCAAGATCACAAACAGTACAGTTCTCAGAGGTGGCACCTAAATTTACCTATGTGTCCACCCTGTGTAACAACTCTCAAACCGCGCAACAGATTGTGGGGAAACACAGAAGGGCAATTTTACAAAGATGTTCACACATTCTATTCTATCAGCATCAGAGGTCTGGTCTAAAGACTCATCTACTCCAGAGGAGGAAAGTATCTGCACCGATGGCCAAAGTATTTTGGAGTCAGATCCAGGGATAGAGGAAGTATGGTCCCAGCAGAATCCAGACCCTCGTCAACAAACGAGGTGATGATGATGATGAGACTGAGATACCTGAGGAACACCCACGCTGGACTGTGCATTCAGGGCAGGAAGTGGGGGAGGTGACACTCATGGCATGGAGTGGGACAACAGATAGGATGATGATAAGGTTCTAGATCTGACTCGGAATGAACCCACTGTCACACAACTGAGTAGCTCAGCAGAGGAGGAGGAAGACAAGGAGGTTAGGTTGAGTGGTCCCCCACATAGACTGAGGGCTAAAATCATGACAAGTGCTGCATCCTCAGCCAAAACTCTGGCTCGGCTCTGGACAGCAGCAGTCATGGGTCTGTAGTTTTCTGAGGTGGCAAGGGTTGCCTAGCCATGGCCTCTTTTGACATTGCAAAAGATTACTCAACTCGTGTTATTTGCAAATTTTGCACCAAAAAATTGAGCAGAGGCAAAAAAGGCCACAATTTGACTACAACATGCACGAACTGCCACATGAACCAGCACTATGTGTTAGTCTGGACAAATTACTGTGGTAAAACTGTGCCTAGCAGGCCACACCAAACACCGTCTGCAGCAAAAGCTTTCCAACAGGTGTCCAGCCGCTTGCTTACCTGCTACAGTCTGGGCGACTGACCCTCAGCTGTCACAGAAGTGGACACGCCTGCTGGTTTGGACCGATTCCAGAGACCGACCACACATCCTTCGCAGTGCAGCAGTTTGTCGGGTACACCCTACTCCACCCTGTCTCATCACAGCAGCCAGCCCTCAGTACCACAGTTGTGGTCATAGAAAAGATTATTTCCTCTTACACATTTTAAAGCTAACAGCTTGAACTTAACCACTCCAATTTTTTGGCCACAGAAATGCTGCCTTTCCACCTGGTTGATGCAGATGTTTTTTGAAAGCTGATGGCTGTCACAGCCCCCAAGTATCAGTTGACCCATCATTACTACTTCTTGAAGAAAGCTGTGCCTGCGCTAAATCAGCATGTTACAGACAATATCACCTGTTCCTTGTGATACTCTGTGTGTGATACCGTGCATATCACCACTGACACCTGGATGAGCAAACATGGCCATGGGTGTTACATCTCCCTTGTTGGCCACTGAGTTACTCTGGTGGCTGTGGGACCAGGCTAGGAAGGGACTACTCCCCAAGTCTTGAAATTCCCAAGACTTTTGGGACAAACCTATACCTCGTCATCCACTGCTTCTGCCTCATCCACCTCCTTAGGACCTCCAGCTGCACCCTTAATGTTGCAACACTTCATGCAGAATCCACCCCACCTCTGTACTGCTCTGCCAGGGTTCTCCGCCATGAGACAGTGTTTAAATTAAAATGCATTGGAGATGTGAGTCACACAGATGAACAGTTGTGGACAGCTATGCAGGCCGAGTTTCAGCAATAGCTGTCTCAGCTACACCTGGAGCCAGGGAAGGCTGTGTGAGATAATGGTGCAAACCTGTGGTGGTCCTACGCTGGGGCAAACTTACACACATGCCTTGCATGTCTCACGTCCTCAGCCTGGTTGTCCAGCAATTCCAAAGCCACTATCCCTGCCTGGATGAGCTTCTGCACAAGGCGCATTTGCTGTGTGCTCATTTCTACTTTTACTCACCCTGCAGGTTCATCGACTAGCATCACTACAGAGGTCTATTAGACAACTAGCTAACCATTTCATATGCGTTGTGCCGACATAGCGGAATTCTACTCTGCACATGTTGCAGCGACTGTGACAGCAGTGACAAGCTCTGGCACAGTGTGTAATGACGTTACAGTGACTCAAAGTGCAAATGACACTTCCAGAGTGGGCGCAGATGAAAATATTAACTTTTGGGAATATATGGCACTTTTCCTGGTGCCTATCCCTAATTTGAGCTGTTTTGACAGCTTTTGTGCCCCTTTGAAGGTGTTTTCTAGGCCCTTGATTTTGCCTCCTTTGATTTGAATGGGGTTCGGAAGTTGGCTGAGCTGTTTGCCAATCTATTTGGCAAACATATTCCCCTTCGGTAAACGAAACCAAGCCTGAACTTCAAAAGATTTGTTCATCTCTACTCTGGATCACGGCTCTGATGGTTCCTCTGGTAACTGTCCCTGGTAGATCCTCTGGTAATGTCTCTCAAATAGCAGTCTTCTCCTGTGTCACTCCTCTCAACTCTTCATAGTTTCACATTCAGCCTCCCCTGCTTCCCACACATTTCAGCCTGGAATAGTCCAACTGCAGACTTCAGAGAGGGAAGCACTGACCAGTCCACACCTAGCACTCAGGGGGAGCACAGTCTGTAAAAATAATGAGTACCTAAGACTTTCATGGGGGCAAAGTGGCACCCCTGCAGGGGACTGCCACAGGATCCACCGGTGCAAGGAGGGATTTACACTTTGGTACACACAGCACACAACACCTTCCACCCCAGACCTGAACGGGGAGCTCTACTGGTTGCCTTAAGCCATATTCCCTATATAAGATCCAGGCCTGAGGCGAGGAGTCAGTTGGTCCAGTCAGAAGCAGTTAGTTCCAGTCAGAGAAGAGAGCAGGAGTGAGGAGCTGGTCGTGGGAACGATCCAGGCCCAGGACCAAGGAACACTGACCCAGCTGTGCTGCACTCTTGGGAGAGGGTCAGAGGCCAGTGGAGGAATAGGAGAATTAAAGGAGGGAACAAATCAAGATTCCCTGTAGCTCACCCAGACACCGGAGTCCAACACTGCTACGCATTCACTGCTGCAGTAAAAGCTTGGAAGGACCAGGAGGACCAAATCCCCTGAGGTAATTAGAAAGAGACACTCAAAAATGACCAAACATAGGACCAGGGGCCAAAGGAAGAATAGGGACCCGCAGAAGGACCTCATTGTCAGTGATAGAGCACAGCCCTGAGAGGAAGGAAAGCGGCGAGTTCAGAAAGATGCAGATCTTACCCCAAACCACAGTGCACAGTGACAGAGGAGGCATCACAACTCTCCAAGGTGAAAGTCCCAAATTGCACCGGGACCTGTTACTTCTCTGGACTGTACCTGTTACCCGTCATCAGTAAAAGGTACCGAAACAAAGTGTGTGCATGTGCCTGTTTAACAGCCGCCATCCATCGCAATAACTGCAGAGACGCTACTACGGCTCCCCTCATCCATCCCACTGCCCTGAGGTAAAGCTCCACCATAGGGAGCTGTACTACACTGAGCTGCACTTCCATCACCTCAGCGGCCGGCTGCAGTGCTGGTATACACATTACCAGGTACCGCAGGTGGCGTCACGTAACCTATCCCCTTTACCACCATCACAAAAGATGTGTGCAATGCTGGACATGTATTCGATGACAGAAAAATAGCGAGCCACCATTGTGCTGGGACAATTAACAGGCGCAGCGGAGCTGGAGGTTGAGTTCTGGAGTGATGCTGACAGGGGCTCAGCAGCTAAAGTGTTTGACAAACTCAAAGCTGTTTTTGAAAAACGCACACAGTCTGAATTGAGGATGCTGTTCTACCAGTGCAAACAGAGACCGCAGTATACCATCAGAGACTTTACCCTCCGTTTACAAGGGCACTCCGGTCCTTAAAGCAGGTAGACCCGGCAAGTGTGCTAGAAGAGGATAAAATGCTTGCAGAGCAGTTTCAGAGGGGTTGAGGTCAGACTACCACCGCCAGCAGGTACACATGTTTGGATCATGAAATGAGAACTTTAATGACTTAAAAGATCGTGCTATAACAGTGTTACAGGACCCAGTGTCTGCAGAACCTGCAACCCAATCCTGGCAGGTTACCACCTCTCTCATAGACTTTAAACCACTTCCAAAGACCCTACAAAAGTGGAAGGACAAGCTGTAGCAAAAACTCTGACGATGACTTACGCAACCAGGTGCTGCAGCTAATAAAGATATGGATTATGTACTAAAACTCTTGCAAGTATGCCTGTCGGCACCACCTCCAAGCAAAATCCAACTAGCTGATTGACCTGAGGATGTCCCTTGGATGAGGAGGAAGAACAAGTCGCCCGTGCAGGGAACCAACGCACCATTCCAACGTAGACCCATGTCGCCCGTGGAGGGGACCAACAAGTCGCCCATCCATGGGACGACGCACCATTCCAACGCAGAGCCAGGGACTACACGGATTCTTCAGGCAACCCACCTACCTACATTGCAAAAACCTGGCCACTTTGCAAGAGGATGTCCTTTAAACCCGAGATTCCTGGGCCCGAGGGCAGCCCCCAGGAGTAGGACAACTGGGCCCATATGACTGGCGTAATCGGTACATAGGGTAGGCCGTCCTGGACACCGGGTCGCAGGTTACAACCATCCCACATATCCTTTACAAACAATTTTGGTCTGACACTGATCTTAGACCCCCAGACCCTAACTTTATTATTCTTGCAGCTAATGGGCAACCACAGAATCAGGTGAGGTTCAGAGAAGTGACAATATAGCTGGGGAGGGTAGAGTTAAAAGGCCAAGGGTTATGTGTCGTAAAAGATAATCCTGATGGAAAATACCCCTACATGGTAATTGGTACTAATGTATTTGAAAACTGCCTTGGAGAAGTGTTGTTTTTACTCTGACAGATTGCTGAGACTTCTGGTTATGGGTGGACAAGAGTCATCCAAAGAGAAATCCCAGCCCTCATCCACAAGCAACAGGTAAATCTGTCTGGGGGAAAGATTGGCAGTGTGTGGGTAACAGACCCAGTTCTCATTGTGTTACCACCAAAAAGTGAAATGATGATATAGTGTCAAGCAGCAATAGGTCTGAGAGGAAAGGAATACCAGGCAGTTGTAGAGCTGGTGTATTCGGAGCATAGACCTACACTACTGACAGCCAGAGGGGTGGTGGATGTACGCAAGGGAAGAGTACCAATCCGCGTGTTAAATTGTGGGGAAGAGGAAGCAAAACTACCCCGGTATGCTACTGTAGCAAAGCTGTATACTGTCTGTAACAACAACATACAGGCAGTAGAGCCCGTTTCCTCGTCTAGTCAGGCAGAGGATAGCAACTCCAAAGGACAGTTAGAGGAGTGTTGTCAGCAGTCGCATGTAGGAACTGATGCCACCCTTTCTCACCAGAAGCGCAGAGTCTACCGGGTAGCACAAGAGCTCGAACAGATATTCAGTAAGCATCCACATCGCCCAATTAAATTAAGACACAGACCCATTCCACCAAATCACTATCAGCATGCCAAAGAGATGCTGCGGGACATGAAAGAAGGCGGGGTTAAAAGAGATAGCTGTAGTCCCTGGGCAGCCCCCTTAGTCCTAGTCAGAAAGAAGAAGGGCACGATGAGAATGTGTGTGGATTACAGGGAGGTCAATAAGATCACTCACAAAGATGCTTACCCATTACCCTGGATAGAGGAGTCTCTTGCTGCATTAAAGACTGCTAATTATTTCTCCACGTTAGATCTCACTAGTAGGTATTGGCAGGTCTCCGTTGCAGAAGACCGAGAGAAGACTGCATTCACAACACCAATGGGCCTATGCGAATTCAACAAATGCCATTCGGGTTATGCAATGCACCAGAAACATTTCAAAGACTCATTGAATGTTGCCTGGGATGCTGGAACTTCGAGACGGTGCTGTTATACCTGGACGACGTCATCGTGTATTCCAAAACCTACGAAGAACACCTGGAACACCTGGCGGAGGTATTTTAAGCTTTAGCAAAGATAGGGATGAAGCTTAAACCATCTAAATGTCACCTGCTGAAACCTAAAGTCCAATACCTCGGGCATGTGGTCAGCGGAGATGGAGTAGCAATAGACCCGGAAAACGTGACAGCTATCCAAGATTGGCAGAGACCAGCCAACGTCACCGCCAGCGCCCCTACAAAATCTTCTGGTAGGCCAATCTAAGAAAAGAAGATCTTCAGAGCCACCATTGGAATGGGGAGAACAACAAGAAAACTCCTTCCAATAGATGAATCAGGCTGTAACCGGTGAGGAAATCCTGGCTTATCCCAATTATAACCTACCATTCGTCCTTTACACCGACGCAAGCAATGTAGGCCTGGGAGCAGTCCTTTCCCAGATCCAAGATGGTAGAGGGAGTAATTGCCTACACCAGCAGAAAACTTCGACCCACCGAGAGGAACCCGGAAAACTACAGTTCCTTTAAATTGGAGTTTCTGGCCTTGGTCTGGGCTATAACAGAAAGGTTCAAGCATTACCTGGCAGCTTCAAAATTTACTGTCTTCACGGATAATAACCTGTTAACACACCTGGATACCGCGAAGCTTGGTGCATTGGAGCAACGCTGGATGGCCCGACTATCGAACTATGACTGTATCGAGCAGGCCGCAACAACGCAAATGCTGATGCCCTCTCCAGAAATCCTCAAGTACATCTATAAGGACTTGAAGAAGAAGATGACTTAGAGGAAATAGAACTCCCAGCTTTCCATTAAAGTAGAAAATGGAAAATGGCTGAAGATCACATCTACCAGAACTGTCAGACTGTTGCACTAAACCCGTTGCCTCACTATGGGTGGAAGGAGACTCAAGACAGTGATACGGCAGTGAGCCTTATAAAGAAGTTAATAGCCCAACCGGATTCCCAACTTGTAAAGAATGCTCCACCAGAGGCCCAGTACCTGTGGAAAGAAAGAAGCAGGTTATTCATCTATCAAGGTCAACTGTGCAGAAGGTATATCAACCCAAGAACACATGAAATGGTATCGTAAGTTGTGGTTCCAAAGAGAGATGTCCAAATGGTATTGGAAGCGTACCATGACGGAGCAGGATACTTTGGATGGAGAAAACTGGAGATACTGTTACATGAGAGATTATATTGGATCAGCATGAGAGCCTCCATAGAAAGATGGTGTAAAAATTGTAGACCATGCTCATTAAGAAGAGACCGTAACAGCCAGAAAGCACCACTTCAGCCTATCTTCACCAAACAACCATTAGAACTGGTAGCCTTAGATCATGTCAAACTCACACCCAGCAAATCGGGCTACACCTATGCTCTTACGATGGTAGACCACTATTCCAGATTCCTTGTGGTAGCTCCGGTAAAGGATTTAACAGCACAGACAGCAGCAAGAACATTTCAAGCCTATTTCTGAAGACCACATGGTTATCCAGAACAGGTATTGACCGACCAAGGTCCTACCTTTGAAGCTGAAATATTTCAAGAGTTCTGTCGACTATACAGATGCAAGAAGATTCGCACCACACCTTACCATCCTCAAACTAATGGATTGTGCGAAGAGATGAATCACGTGGTAATTGAATTGCTAAAAACTCTGCCCTTAGAAGAACGAAACCAATGGCCAGAGAAGTTACCAGATCTTGTTGACATGTACAACAACATCCCAGTAAGCTCAACAAATTGTACCCCTGCATACCTCATGAGAGCAAGACCAGGAAAATTGCCAGTAGACTTTGAAATAGGCATAGTAGTTCCTGAAGAAGATACTACAGATGCAGATTGGGATACTCGTAGAAAAGAACAAGAAAATCCAAGAATGTGTTGAGAGAAGTCTGGAAAAGTCCAGAGAAAATCAAGAAATTAACTTTACAAAAGTGCACAAGGAACGCCTTAACACCAGGTGAATTGGTTTTGAAAAGAAAAAGAAGAATACACAAACTAGATGATCAATGGGAAAAAGAATCATACACTGTATTACTATCTAAATTTGATAACCAGAAAACCTGTCTCATTAGCAAACACCATGGCGAAACAAGCTGCAACAGTGTCCAGAGATCATTTGAAGAAGTGCCCTCAACAGTTACAACCAGAAGAAGAAGTACCTTATCCAGAACCTGAGAAAGAAAACCAAAGACAGTCCAAACACTCATTGGAGAATTACCAGTCGGATTGGCTTCAGATAGAAGGTACATACCTAATCCCAACCTTGATGTTCCCACCACAGTAGAAGTGCCAAGAGTAGTAGAACCACCAGTTGTATTGGAACCAGAGAATCCTGCAAACGGTCTACCTGCCATTCCCACTGTGATTGAGAGTGAGAAGACACTTAGGCATACCTGTGTTACGCAGATCAACACATGAGTCAGCAAGTAGTGTTCGCTCAACACCAGGTTTACATACTAGTGGAATACCAGTTTTATGCAGATCAACAATTGTCAATCTAGGTACAGAGGTACTCAGGTACAGAGAATAAGCCATAACATGTGGAAAATGTAAATATGTTTAAAATGTTTATATGTTATTAATGCCAATGTACAGAAAAGGGTGAAGAGTAGGCAAAAACAACCCAGACCAGGTACAAAACATCAATAAGAGGGGTGAGTGGAGTTGGCGTAATGAGCTGTCTAGGAAAGCAAAATCTTTGGCCAATATGTGACCCCAGGGTCAGGAGGCCTACAGCGCTTATTATTATTATTATATATTATTATTTATTTAATTATTAGCGCCATTAGGTTCCATGGCGCTTTACATGAGGATAAGGGAGACAAGAACAATTACACTAAATCTAGGCGATCAGGACGTACAGGTACAGGAGGGGCAGGGACCCTGTCCACGAGGGCTCACAGTCTATGAGGGGCGGGTTGGGATACAGTAGGATGGGGGAATGTCAGGTATGGGGCGGTCGCCTGGGTCTCATGGCAGGTTGTAGACTTGACGGAATAGGTGAGTCTTCAGGTGACACTTGAAGCTTCTGAGGGTAGGAGAGTGTCTGATGTGTTCGGCAGGGAGTTCCAGAGTAAGGCAGATGCCGGGAGAAGTCCTGTACTCGGTTGTGCGAAGAGGTGATGAGGGGGAGCAGAGGAGGAGTTCTTGGGAGGAGCGGAGGTTGCGTGAGGGTATGTATCGGGAGACCAGGTCAGAGATGTATGGTGGGGCCAGTTTGTGTATGGCTTTGTACGCCATGGTTAGTGTTTTGAATTGGGATCTCTTGGAGGCGGGGAGCCAGTGAAGGGCTTGGCAGAGGGGGGAGACAGGGGAGTAGCGGAGGACAGGTAGATTAGTCGGGCAGCGGAATTGAGGATAGACTGGAGAGGTATGAGGGAGTTAGCCGGGAGGCCATTGAGAAGGTTGCAGCAGTCAAGGCGGGAGATGATAAGAGCATGAATGAGTGTTTTAGCGGTGTCGTGGGTGAGGAAGGAGCGGATCCGTGAGATGTTCTTGAGCTGAAGCCGAAGGGATGTGGTGAGGGCCTCGATGTGGGGCTGGAAGGATAGGGAGGAGTCAAGAATTACCCCGAGGCACTTGGCTTGGAGGACTGGGGAGAGGGCGCAGTCGTTGACGCAGATGGATAGGTTGGGAAGTGGGGGGAATTTCTTGGGGGAAGACTATGAATTCAGTTTTGTCCATGTTGAGTTTAAGGAAGCGAGCAGAGAAGAAAGATGAGATGGCGGAATGGCACTGTGGGATTTTGGAGAGTAGGGAGGTGATGTCAGGGCCGGACAGGTAGATTTGGGTGTCGTCGGCGTAGAGGTGGTACTGGAGGCCGTGGGACTCAATGAGTTGCCCTAGGCCGAGAGTGTATATGGAGAAAAGTAGGGGTCCCAGGACCGAACCTTGGGGGACTCCGACAGAAAGGGGGTAGGGTGAGGAGGAGGTGTGGGAGTGGGAGAAGCTGAAGGTCCAGTCCGCTAGGTATGAGGAGATCCAAGAGAGGGCAAGGTGGGTGATGCCAAGGGATTCCAGGATCCGGAGAAGAAGGGAGTGGTCAACCGTGTCGAAGGCGGCAGACAGGTCAAGGAGGAGGAGGATGGAGTAGTGGTGTTTGTTCTTGGCGGTCAGTAGGTCGTTGGTGACTTTGGTCAGGGCTGTTTCGGTGGAATGGAGGGGTCGGAAGCCGGACTGTAGGCGGTCGAAGTGGGAGCATGAGGAGAGGTGAAAGAACAGTTCGGAGTGGACGTGCTGTTCAAGTAGCTTAGAGGCGAATGGGAGAAGAGATATGGGGCGATAGTTAGAGACAGAGGTAGGGTCAAGTGAGGTTTTTTTTAGGATGGGCGTGATTAGGGCATGTTTGAAGGCCGAGGGGAAGGCTCCAGTGCTAAGTGATAGGTTAAAGAGGTGGGTGAGGGCTGGGATGAAAATGGAGGTGTGGTTCGGAATGAGGTGGGATGGGAGCGGGTCGTGGGCGCTGGTGGTGAGGTGTGATTTTGACAGGAGGGAGGAGAGTTGGTCTTCAGTTATGGGGGGGAAGTGTCTGATGGAGGAGGAGGGCAGTGTAGGTGGGAAGGGGAGTTGTGGGGATAGTGGACCGAAGCTGTTTCTGATCTTGTCGATCTTCTCCTTGAAGAAGGTTGCAAAGTCTTCAGCAGAGATGAGGGGAGAAGGGGGAGGAGCAGGCGGGCGAAGTAAGGAGTTGAAGGTTTTGAAGAGCTGTTTGGGGTTGTGGGACAGAGAGGTTATTAGGGATGAGAAGAACACTTGCTTGGTAGTAGCAAGTGCCGTCTTGAAGTCAGTGATGGATTGCTTGAACAGAGCAAAGTGCTCAGAAGTGCGGGACTTTTTCCATCTCCTCTTGGCGACCCTGGACGCCCGTCTCAGGTTTTTAGTGAGGGTGGTGTGCCAGGGTTGCCTGTTAATGCGTGGAGCATGGAGAGTGAGGGGGGCGGCTAGGTCGAGAGCGTTCGTTATTGTGGTGTTGTATAGGGTGGTGGCAATGTCAATGTCGTCAGTGGAGGGTATGTCGGTGAGAGGGAGGAGGGACTCAGAGAATAAAGGAAGATCAAGATCTTTTAGGTTTCGGCGAGGGTGATCAAGTTTGCAGAGAGGGGGTAGCGTGGCAGGGGAGGAGAGGGCGGAGAAGGTCAAGAGATGGTGGTCAGAAAGTGTGAGTTCCGAGGTTGTGAGCTTAGAGAGGGAGCAAAGGCGGGTAAAGATGAGGCCAAGCGTGTGGCGTTGTTCGTGGGTGGGAGAGGAGGACCATTGGGAGAGCCCTAGGGAAGTGGTCAGGGAAAGAAGGTTGGAGGTGGCTGGGCGGGGAGTGTTATTGGGGATATTGAAGTCACCCATGATGATGGTGGGGATGTCAGCGGAGAGGAAGTGAAGTAGCCAGGTGGTGAAGTGGTCAAGGAAGAAGGCGATGGGTCCGGGGGGGGGCGGTAGATGATGGCTAGTTGGAGGTTGCAGGGGGAGAAGATTCGGACCAGGTGGGCTTCGAAGGAGGGGACAGTGACGGAGGGGGCGGATGAATAGGGCTGAAGGCACAGGAGTTGGACAGGAGTATGCCGACTCCACCGCCGTGTTTGCCAGAGGGACTTATGACCTGGTAGAGGCCCCTGCGGTACCTAGGACTCCTACACCAAGGCACCCGTAGTGTTTGTTGTTGTGTAATGTTGAACTTTAAGCCTACAGAGACTTTGCCTGTTGGACTTTTTGAATTTTTCCTTTCTTACTTTCAAAAATGGACCATAGCCACAGGACTGGTAGTGGCAAACACCCTTAAACAGCCTGCAGCGTATGGACTAGCTCTGTATGGACTGGTTACCTGTTTTTCCTATTTTTCCCTGGTTTTTGTAAATTTTTAATTTTGAGACTCTGTTCAATTTTTTAAGGTAAATAGTTATTTATGTTGTGTTCGTGAAAAATGTTTCAGTCCCGGAGGACTGTATTTAACTAGGGGGGAATGTGGCACCCCTGCAGGGGATTGCCACAGGATCCACCGGTGCAAGGAGGGATTTACACTTTGGTACACACAGCACACAACATCTTCCACCCCAGACCTGAAGGGGGAGCTCTACTGGCTGCCTTAAGCCAGATCCCCTATATAAGAGCCAGGCCTGAGGGGAGGAGTCAGTTGGTCCAGTCAGAAGCAGTTAGTTCCAGTAAGAGAAGAGAGCAGGAGTGAGGAGCTGGTCGCTGGGAACGATCCAGGCCCAGGAATAGGGAACACTGACCCAGCTGTGCTGCACCCTTGGGAGAGGGTCGGAGGCCAGTGGAGGAATAGAATTAAAGGAGGGAACAAATCAAGATTCCCTGTATCTCACCCAGAAGTGTGGAAATGCAGTCTTAGGCTAGGGTCACACATCCGTTTTTTTTTTTTTTTAAACCTGATTCGGTTTTGAGCTTTTAAAAAGCTCAAAACTGGATCAGGAAACGCTCCTCATAGGAGCCTATTATAAAAACTGGATTGCTCCACAAGCAATCTGGTTACCGCCTCCGGCTCTGCAGCCTGCATGAAAAATCATGCAGGCTGCAGTTTTCGGGGCGGTTCCCTGACCCACAATGCGGTAACCGACTGCTCAGGATGTGTAATCCTGAGCAATGCGGTTACCGCATATACTTTGCGTATCCCGGCTGCCGCCGGGATAAGCAAAGTGTTATCAATGTTTTAAAAGTTGTAATTTTAATATTAAATGTGGCTATACTGTCTCTAGGGGGTGGTGCCCACCCCTGCAGAGACATACCACCCACTCAGGTGGGCATATAATGATTTAATATCTAATGTACAGTAGCCGGCTTCTGTCGGCTGCTGTACATTTTTATGAATGAAGCCGCTGGCTCCTCTGAGAGCAGCGCTCATACTATACCTATTGTAGGTATAGTATGTGCGCTGTCCGAGATTCTGAAGGCTTATATAGTAAGATCTATGGGCAGCGCTGCCCATAGATCTTACTGTATAAGCCTGCAGCACCTAGGACAGCGCACATACTATACCTACAATAGGTATAGTATGAGCGCTGCACTCAGAGGAGACGGCGGCTTCATTTATAAAAATGTACAGCAGCCGACAGAAGCCGGCTACTGTGCGTAATATATTAAATCATTATATGCCCACCTGAGTGGGTGGTATGTCTCTAAGGGGGGTGGGCACTCCCTAGAGACAGTATAGCCACATTTAATAATAAAATTTCATCTTTTAAAACACAGATAACAGTTTGCTCATCCCTGCGGCAGCAAACTGTACAGTAACCGGATTGCTCAGGTTACCGGAATTGCGGTTCCCTCCACACATTTTTGATGAAAAATGTGTGGGACCGCAATTGCGTTCACCGCATCCAGATCTGGATGCGGTGAACGCAATTCTATTTTTAAGTGTGACCCTAGCCTTATTGCAACAACCAATCACAGATGCTCTCACAGAGCAGGAACACCTGTGATTAGCTGTTTCATTGAAGTGAATATGCATGAAGCTTAATGAGCAGGACCAGAAGTAAGCGAGAGGGAGAGCCGAGCCGGAATCAAGCAAGGAGCAAAAGACTGGTAAGATGATCTGTGTGTGTATAAGTTATTTGAGTTGTGTTTGTTAGATTTTTGGACACCTTTGAAGGTGTTTTCTGTGTTTCATGTCATTGATTTCAATGGTGTTCGGAAGGTTCGGCAAACTGTTTGGCAAACAATTCGGCGAACACCCTGCATTTGGTGAACCAAATCAAATTCGAACACTCAGGTATTCGCTCATCTCTACTTAAGAATTCAGTTTGGCCAAATACATTGAAAAAACAATTAGATGAATGAGTAATAATTTAACTTTTCAAGCTAATGTTAATACCAAACATTGAGATTGTTATAATTATTTTTAACAATGGGATTTAATACTTTATTTCTATTTATGTGTCTAGTAAACTAATTATTTCTTAAACTGAAGTGAGCAGAATGAGTGCAGAAACAAGCAAAGGGATCTTTGAAATATATTTTAATCAGTGTAAGAGCGATGTTTATGCATGACTAAACTGTATCCCCTAGTTCTGCACACCAAACACTCCTCCTCCCCCCTGTATGTTTGCTTGAGTTATGATGCTCAGTCAGCAAATTCTGTGGGAAATACGCAGCATGGACTTTTATAGTGGACAAGATTATGGATTTGTTTTTTTCCTTCTCTAGAAGCAAAAGATTAAACAGCATCAATATTGGGAAGCAACATCTGATTAATCTACTTTGTATTATAGTATAGTAGCATATTTGTAATGAAAACTGTTTGCAAAGCTGCCTCATTATTTTTAATTATCAGTTAGATGTGTGGAAGCAAAAAAAAAAAAACTAAACTACTCCTTGAACCCTCATTTACATGGACTAATAATTCAGGCGCAGTTTATACTTGTATTATATGGTCATATATTAAATAGCAAATACCGTATTTTTTGCTTTATAAGACACACCTGATTATAAGACGCACCCCCAAATTTGGGGAAGGAAAAGAGAAAAAAATAATTTTTAGTGTTAAATGGGGTCCATTTTATAATGCTGGGGTCCGTCTAATAAATCATATAGGGTATATGTCCCTCATAGCCCCCTCATTCTGATACATTTTCCCTCATTCTGGGATATAGGCCCCCATCCTAGAATTAGCCCCCTTAGTCTGGATATGGCCCACTTATATTGGATATAGCCCTCTTGTGCTGGCACACATCCCCCAGTGATGCCACACGTCCCCCATTGATGGTAAACATCCCCTATTAATGGCACACGTCGCCTATTGATGGCACATGTCCCCCTGCACTGGCACATGTCTCCTATTGATGGCACACATCTCCCAGTGCTGGCACACATCCCCCAGTGCTGGCAAATGTTCCCTATTGATGGCACATGTCCCCAATTGATGGCACATGTCCCCAATTGATGGCACACGTCCCCTATTGATGGCACATGTCCCCCATTGATGGCATACATTTCCCATTGATGGCACACATTTCCCATTGATGGCACACATCCCCTTTTGATGGCACATGTCCCCTAGTTCTGGCACATGCCCCCCAGTGCTGGCACACATCCCCCATTGATGGCACATGTCCCCTTTTGATGGCACATGTCCCCCAGTGCTGGCACACATCCCCTATTGATGGCACACAACCCCTATTGCTGGCACAAGTCCCCTTTTGCTGGCTATGGCCCCCCATACTGCTGCCCATAGTAAAATAAAAAAGACTTACTTACCTTCTCCAGCGCTGTCTTCCCGGTGTCTCCCTCCGTGCCACTGCGCTCCTCCACTTCCCGATTCTGAGTAATGCCGGTCATGTGATCGACACAGCAGAGTGACATCATCTCTGCATGCCCGATCACAGCGGCAAGGAGGGAGACACGGGGAGGACAGCGCTGGAGAAGGTAAGTAAAGTCTTTTTTATTTTACTATGGGCAGCAGCATGGGGGGCCATAACCAGCACAGGGGGAACATGTGCAATCTACGGGGCAGGGTGAAGGCACATATAATATGCGCCGCTTCCCAAGTCAATCCCCTCGGTGCGGTTTCAGCAACGCGGTGATGGACAGCTGCAGTGCATATTATATGAGCGGGGGCACGTGACCTCCTGCTGCCTCCTGCAGCTTGCACCAGCCCGCACCAGCCCCGGGACAGGCTCCAGAGCTGCCCCCACCTTCCCTGCAGTATATAATTCATATATATGGATTATAAGATGCTCCCCCCACTTTCCCCAAATTTTGGGGGAACAAAAGTGCATTTTATTATCTGAAAAATATGGTACATTGTTAATTATATGGGTTTTGAAGAAAAATTTAAAAAATGGTCCATTACATAAAATTTCATTAAAATTGATCAATCTCTGTATTTGAAAAATTGATGAATAGAGGTGAGTAAAATGATTTACAGGCCTTAGCTCCCATACCAATAGCCCATGACTGCTGGACTAGAGCCCTGCGAACCCCCTCCTATTTGTAGACATCACAAGTGCCTCTTCGGTTAAGGTTGCTTTCACACTGGCTATTTGCAAATCCCTATGGATCCTTGAATTTCAAGGAACCATATGGACAGGTACGAATCTGTGCAAAAGGATGCCAACGGATGTCACGGAACCTTTTTTAATGGATCCGTTATCAGTCACCAGAGATAGGGGTGGGAGGAGCTTTACCTTGCTTCTGCATGCTAAGTACAGCAAAATGCCCAGAAACGGACCAGTCTCTGTTTCTGGATACATGAAAAAAGCTGACACCAACGGATCCGTGGCAAAACTGACATACATAGATGGTCACTTAGGACCAATCCGTGCCTGTCGGATAACATGGGAGGTTATAATGGATCCGTGGCCATCAGTTTTAAAACGGATGGACACAGATTTACAAATTTGCCACTGTGAAAGCTGTCTTAGAAGACTCATCAACGTAGGATGGCTTTGCACCACGTCTAATCAGAATAGATGCCGGTAGGTTTGAGGAGGCCTCCTGTCTTGCAGTCATGGACTGCCGATGTGGCCAATGAACTAGGTCCTGAGAATCTATTTGGTGAATTTAAAAGTGTTATATCCTTCTAAATTACTAATCCATCGAATTATAAGTTTTATACATTCAACTAACTAATCTGTTATAAAAGTTAGAACAGCACTCCATATTAAGTGCAAACTGTATTTGAAAGAAGCCTAATTATAGAGAAAAAACAATGCAACACGTGATTTTCTGTAATAAAAAAGGGCCACTGTGGTATAACATGGCTTTTGGGCTACATTACCGTAATATGTATTGGTGAGTCTTCTGAACATATTGGGTAAATTGGGATACTTTCATTTTTTTCATTGCATTTTTGAGTGTTGTTTTATCACATTTTTGACACTGTGTTTTTGTCTCTCTTTGGAATGTCATTCTATAAATAAAGCTGCATTGTTTTTGATACTTTTTGGTATTTGGCTTTGAGAAAACTTTATTGATACAATCATGTATGGATTCTATGCATTTTTAGTGCGTTTCCACAGGGAAAGCGCACTTAAATGGCAAACTTGCTGCATTTATTGTGAGTCTATGGGGAACATACACACTAAAAACGGTGTCCTCACAGGTGAAACTGACTTGCTGTGGTTTTGAAATATGAACCGTAGGTGTGGTCACAGTTGACATGAGTTTTTTTTAGTCATTTAACAAAACTCATGTGTTTTTTCATGTCAGCATGAGTTTTTTAAGGTGTGTGATGGCTCCCTGCGTTTTTGGCTGCGTTTTTAAATCTGCACCAAAAAATAGTGCATGTACGAAAAACGCATGCGTTTTTGTAGAAAACGCATGCGTTTTTATAACATGGGCCCCTATGGAAAACGCATGCAAAAACGCATGGACAATTAGTACCATTTAGTGCCATTCAAAAACGCATGCGTTTTCCATAGGAGCCCATGTTAAAAAAATGCATGCGTTTTCTAAAACGCTTGCGTTTTTTTTACATGGGCTCCTATGGAAAACGCATGCGTTTTTGAATGGCACTAATTGTACATGCATTTTTGCATGCGTCTCCCATAAGGCCCCATATTAAAAAACGCATGCGTTTTTTGGGAAATGCACCAAAAACGCATTGTACAGTCACACATGCGTTTTTGCTATTAGGGCATGCGTTTTTTAACATGGGGGCCTATAGGTGCGTTTTTTAAATGCGTTTTTGAAAACGCAGGTCTCCAAAAACGCTTGTGAAAAATGCAACTGTGACCCCAGCCTAGGAGAAGCATTGTGGGCATGAGGATTGTACAAATCCCATTCTCTTTGCTGGAATTGTTTGACACTATATTTATTGCACAGTGACAATAAGCAGTATCAAATGTGCATCATGGGAACTTAACCTTAGTGCAAAATTATCTGTTCTGAATAGGAAATTGTGTTGTGTAATTAAGAAAATGTCATGAATATGCTAAAGAAAAATGCTTCCTGCAGTCAGTTACAATCAATGGCGTCACCTGAAGCTCATTGGTTCCAATGCAAAAGCTTCAACGGAGCCCCTAATTATTGCAAACCTTTAATAGCATTGGTCTTTTCATATAGGCTATTTGGGCATTTGGGGCCCTAAGGCCGGTTTCAGACCACGGTTTTTGGTGTGTCTGGTTCTGTCCGGTATTTTGCAGGAAACACCGGACAGAACCTGACTGGCACGGACAAACAGAACCGAATGTCAGGATCGCGACTTGCGGGAGCTAGCTTCGCTCCTGAAATCTCAGCAGGGGACAGCTCCAGGTGCTGAAATTCAGCGCCGGCCAGTGCTGAGCTTCATCTCTAGGCGTCCGGCAGCCGGATGCAATTTTTTGTTGGATTCGGCGCGATAGACTCCCATGTTAGGGGGTGCCGGATCTCGCTGGATCGCGCTAGATCCGGGAAGATCCAATTTGTGCAGATTTTTGCCCCGGACACAAAAACGCTGCAAGGAGCGTTTTTGTGTCTGGGACAAAAACCGAATGCAGCCTGATGCTGCTGGACAGGGACAAAACTAGATGGCAAATAGCTGCCATCCAGCCCTGTCCAGCACCATAGGGCTGCATTACCACAAAATTGGGTCCAGGGCTGTCATGTTCACACCGGACAGCCCTGATTCTAACCGTGGTGAGAAACCGGCCTTAGACTCCAGGTGGAATTGCAACCCCTGCACCTATTGTACTGCAGTTACGCCTCTGGTTACTATCACTAGTATTAGAAACAGTAACATAATGCATTTAAAAGTAACTGCAAAGAATTCTCTATGCTGCTATTTTTTCTAGTAAGAAACAAAAACAAATGGGCGCAGATGAGAAGCACCTGAGACACTAAATTGGTCTGTGGTGGATAGCAGTATCGCTCACCTTGGTGTGTTGTGCGCCTCCACACAACACCAGTTAATGCTCAGGCCTTTAGACCTCCAGATCACACCCGGCACCGTTGCCGTCGCTCCATCGATCCTTTCCAGGAAGTCGACCCCACGTGAACCAGGACCCGTAAACACGTCACCGCAGGTCCTTTGTTAATGGTCCCAGTCGCCCAGCAACCACAGGTCCTTTCGCTCCGGTGAATGGCTCCGAGGTTAAAACTTAATCTTCCTTCCCACAGCAGCTCCTGCCAGCCTCCCAATAGGGATACCACGAATATAAACAAAATAAAAGGCGACCAATGGAGCGCTAAGAAGGAGTTGAACCAGGACCCGGAAACCTTCTTAGCGCTCCATTAGACCGCCTTTTATTTTGTTTATATTCATGCTTTTTTTCTGGTTCATTTAACAGGTGAATATTGCAGCAAATTCTTGCTCTTGCATGTTGTTTTATGATGAATGTTCTGATACTGAAAAATTCTCTTTGTTGTATTGCTAATTTATCATTTACAGTACATGTCAGCAGAGGCAATACTGGAAAGTTCAAGCTTGTAATCTTTTGCACACTGCAGGTGAGTGCTATGTTGCAAGAGTCATCACAATTGAGCTTAAGTATCCTGGAGAGTTTATATATATATGATTACTTTTGTGGTGGTGTTTGTTTTTCCTAAGCTTTTTCATACATGTACAATCTTTGTCACATTAATCTAAAGTGGATAAGTAAACATTGCTCCTGTCGACTGATTAATTATCATTTTTCTTTTAAAGTGGTAAATGGTAATCAAGGTAGATTGATTAAGTTACTGAAGCTCTTGAGACGTTGCTTGAGAATGTGTATTACACAATAGAGTAGTTTACGCTGATAGAATACCGATATAGGGAGGTTACGGAAACACATTTCAACTCTGTGTGGATCAATGTGACAATGACTATGAAAAAAAATTGACAGCAGAGGAAGTTGGTGACCTCACCTATAAATAGCAAAAGGCAACTTTTTAAAATAAACTCTCTTTCAAACACTGGGGAATGCATTTGCTCAATGCTGAAAGTTCTTAAATACTATTTATTGTAGTATGAAACCATGGCAAGAAAATTGGATGTTAACAAACTGTGTAGATTTGCTGCCTATGTTCTCTTTGGGCTTCAAATGGTGAATCTGCAATGAATTCCGCAGCATAAACTGACAAACTCCAGATTTCAAATTAGAAACACAGGTTCATTTATTTTCTCAGCAAAGTCTGCATGAGATTCCTACTCTCTCTCATTCCCAACTCTGCTACTGTAATGCGAAGCAGATTTTCCATTTAGAAATTCTACTGCATATACAAGATATGCTCGTGAGAATGACTGTGTCAAGCAGGATCTTTATAAGGGAATTCCTAAACGGGTAATCTGAATACAGAGTTCAACATTAGATACATCACCTATAATAAAACTACATGTACAACAAAACACAATTGCAACCTGGGTCAATTTACCCTTTCATAAGCAGGTGATTTTCCATTTTTCCATTTTTCCTATCTTCTTCCAAAAGCCTTTTTTTTTGTTTTACACAACCTTAAATGTCTTTTTTTTGTGGGATAGCTTGTACTTTTGAAAAACACCATTCACTTAACTATATGATGTACTGATAAAAAGGAAACATATTTCAGACAGTGATAAAAAAAACCTCAATTTTTCCATTGCTTTTTAGATTATGTTTTTACAGTGTATACAGGGCAGGAAAAATGGCTGTCAACAAGATCCCTTAGGTCAGTGGGATTAGGACGATACTGAACTTCCGTAGATATGTATATAAATATATACATATATGGTATGTACACATATATATACAGGGTGGGCCATTTATATGGATGCACCTAAATAAAAAGTGCCTGTTTGTGGCATGTTAGTATATGGAAATTTTTCCAGATGGTGGTGACCATAGTGGCCATTTTGAACTTGGCCATTTTGGATCCACCTTTACTTTTTTCAATGGGAAGAGGGTCATTGTGACACATCAAACTTTTGAGAATTTCATAAGAAAAACAATGGTGTGCTTGGTTTTAAAGTGACTTTATTCTTTCATGAGTTATTTACAAGTTTATGACCACTTATAAAATGTGTTCAAAGTGCTGCCCATTGTGTTGTATTGTCAATACAACCCTCTTCTCCCACTCTTGACACACTGATAGCAACACCACAGAAGAAATGCTATCACAGGCTTCCAGATCCGTTGTTTCAGATGCTGCACATCTCGTATCTTCACAGCATAGACAATTGACTTCAGATGAGTGATGGGACAAACGTTTTTGTGAATGGTGACAAAACCACCGCTATTGGTCTGACACTAACCCACATGATTCAGATATCCAGTGGCATTGAGGTTTCCATTGATGAAGAATGTCCCCACTATCTTTGTACCCCATATACCACACCATACTATCAATTTTTGTGTTCCAACAGTCTTGGAGAGATCTATCCACTGTGGGTTAGTGTCAGACCAATGATGGTTTTGTTTGTTAACTTCACCATTCATAAAAAGTTTGCCTCATCACTCATCTGAAGGCAATTGTCTATGCTGTGAAGATACAGATGTGCAGCATCTGAAACAAAGGATACCCATTAGGCTACTTATCTGTAAGATTTTAATGTCTTTTTTAAAGCTTACAGGGGGGCTACAAACATGACATGCTACATTCAGTGCTGCATTTAGTTTGCAATGCAGCAGGGGGGTGTCAGGTCCTCTTTAAATATATTAAAGATGCTGTGCAAACAAAATTGTTCAAAGGCACATTCTATCCAAAAAATATTAACCATTAATTTCTGCGCTATATATAAAAAGTGTTTACTGCAATTTGAATATAGTCTTTGTGGGAAACGATGATTAAGGACGCTGTTAGCGTCAGAAATGCGTCATAGACACTGCCTTAAGGCTGCATTCACACTATGCGTTTTTTTGCGTCTTTTTACGCGCACCTTTTCCCCAAAATCACATCTGCGTCTGCATTTCCCGGCAAAGTGAATGGAAATTCACTTTTGCCGTTCAGACGCTGCACTTTTTTTGGCCGTACTTTTGGGGCCAAAAACGCACGTGTAAAAAGAATCAACATGTAAATTGATGACGCTTATTAACACGTGCTTTCCTCATTAGGCCCATTATAAACGCTGGAATTACGCATAGCCATTCAGACAATGGGCAATTCCAGCACCAATAAATGCAAGCACATGAGGAAAAGCAGGAAGTGATTTCACACGGGCGAGGAAGAATCCTGTGTTCCTCCCCCTGTGTGACATGTCGGGCTGGGAGTTTTGCTTTCCCAGTGTAGCTATATACACTGGGAAAGCAAAATAAATGTGAAAACATGTATTAAAAATAAAAATAAATAAATACTTACCTCTCTGCCGGCTGTCCGGACCTGAAAAGACGTCCGATCACTGCCAAGACCTTAAAATGAGATTTAAATGGTGATGTGCATATCACATGATCGTTACCAGCCAATCACCATTTAAGGTCCTGGCAGGCAGCAATCGATGTCTTCTCTTCGGCTCCCGGACAGCTGGCAGCTGGTAAGTATTTATTTTTTTATTTTTCATACATGTTTTCACATTTATTTAGCTTTCCCAGTGTATATAGACACACTGAGAAAGCAAAACACCCAGCCCAACATGTCACATGGGGGGGAAGGAACACAGGATTCTTCTTCCCCCCGTGTGACATCACTTCCCTCCTGCACTTTTGGGGGAGAAATGCGGGCATAAAAAAACACGTTTTTTTTATCTATGCTAAATAGTGTGGCCGCAAAACACGGCAAAAAGCATGCGCCCCTAAAAGCGCAGGAGATGCACACCATGTAAACGTAGCCTAAGATCTTGTAAACCATTGTTACTTTTTAAAGATGTCTCAAAAAAGCAGAAACCTTTTTAATATACCTGGATGTGCTGGATGTGCTGGATTGTCCCATTTCCTCATTGTTGCAAGCTATTTGTGGAAAACCACAATTTATTGCACAGAGAAAAGATAATTTCTTATTGTATGGTGTATTGAATACAAGTGTTATTACCTGGACTGTAGCAGAAAACAAGGAAGTGATATTGAATCAGCGCTCAGGCAGGGACCAGGACACTGCTGTAGTAAGATTTTACCTTTAGGTTTTATTAGGTCTATACGGGAATCCAGCATCCACAACGCGTTTCAACGCAACAGGCGTCTTTATCAAGTGATCACTTGATAAAGACGCCTGTTGCGTTGAAACGCGTTGTGGATGCTGGATTCCCGTATAGACCTAATAAACCTAAAGGTAAAATCTTACTACAGCAGTGTCCTGGTCCCTGCCTGAGCGCTGATTCAATATCACTTCCTTGTTTTCTGCTACACACTTCTTCCCACTGGGAAGCGTGATACGCCTGCAGCTCGGCTCCCAGGACCTCGCAGACACTTACTGACACCCTCCCACAGCAGTCACGTGTACCGGACACCGGCGGCTCACGTGCACTACATCGAGCTCAGAGTCAGCGTGAGCACCAGTGGGATCGTCTACGGCTCTTCAACCTGTTGTGCGGTCGGCACAACAGGACTAGGTGAGCAGGGGACCTTGTCACCCACCCTTATTTATAATTACACAGTGGCGCAACCTTTTTCTTTCTGTATTACCTGGACTGTGTGAACATAGTTCCAACAAGTGCACTAGCAAGTACAGAAACGCAGTGGTAATTAGAAGGTGGGCTGTTTTGCAGCTCCAGGATCCACCCTGTCTCTGTGTGTTTGCTGTGATGTGCAGGCATTGCCCTCCCCCCTCTCTATCACTCACAGAATGCAAATCATTAGTCCTGCCTTCAGTTTCAGTTTCACAGCAGCACAGACAGAGAGAGGGTGGATCATTCAGGCTGCAAAACAACACCCCCTAGTGACTAAAGAATATGGCCCCTGCTAATTATAATCACTAATGAGTGAGTATTAAAACGTTTTTATGCACTTTCACAGGATGCTTTTAGGAGACAAAAGGAGTGTGAGATTAGTGATGGTAGGCTGCAGGGACATGTTTTGATAGCTTAGGAGGCGTTTTGGAGGTGACAGGATCCCTTTAAGCTTCATGCACATTTACTGCACTGAGCGGCAACGGCTAATTACAGACGCTCTTTCTCTGTGAGGTCGACTGTGATTGGCTGTTGCAATCAGACTCCCACAATCTGTACAGCCAATTACAGATGCTGTCACAGAGAGTAAGCATCTGTAATTGGTCATTGGAAGTCAGTGCAGTGAATGTGCATGATGCTTAATGAGCGGCCCTGGAAGCAAGCAGCAGGAGACTGGTATCTATCTATCTATCTATCTATCTATCTATCTATCTATCTATCTACAACACAAAGCAAAAAAACTGCACAGCACTCAAGACACAATGTGAACTGGTGCTAGCAGTGACGCTGGATCAAATACCAAGAAAAAAATGTCTCTGAAGCACACAGCTACGACCAATATCGTACATATGCTACATATGCTAACAAGCAAAAAATGAGAAAAAAATTAAAAAACTTAATTTTTATTTTCTGGGGGTCTGAAAAGGAGGAAAGGGATGTCAGCGCAGGACTCATCAGACCTGAGGGCACCGTGACGTGGTTGGTGAGCAAGCAGACATTGGCCAATGTATGTACTAAGACCCCCAGAAAATAAAAATTAAGAATAATGAGTTTTTTGAAAAAACGTAAGTTTTTAATTTTTTTTCTCATTTTTTGCTTGTTAGCATATGTACGATATTGGTAGTAGCTGTGTGCTGCACAGACATTTTTTTCTTGGTATCTATCTATCTATCTATCTATCTATCTATCTATCTATCTATCTAATGAACCAAAAGAAAAGGATAGCAGCACTCCTCAGTTCCAAATTCTGCCTTTATTGGGCCATCAGATGTAGCATGTGACATTTCAGGCACAGTCGCCTTTTTTTCTAGCCTGCGACTGTGCCTGAAATGTCACATGCTACATCTGATGGCCCAATAAAGGCAGAATTTGGAACTGAGGAGTGCTGCTATCCTTTTCTTTTGGTGCATATGATCAACAAATGGGAGCATTGCTTGGATTGAATTGTACCCTGCCAGACTAGCCATGCTGCTCTCTTTATCTATCTATCTATCTATCTATCTATCTATCTATCTATCTATCTATCTATCTATCTATCTAACATTTTATTTCATGGGAACACCATGATAAAAATGCATGTCATAGTTATGAAATGAGTATGACATAAGGATGCTAGATGAGGGAACAATATACACTGGCATGTCATACGCATGACATGCTCATGTCACATGGATGTCATGTGGTTGAAAAAATGCAATGTCACTCGCACGACACTCTACTATTCTTCTCGTCATGGATCAAAGCGAGAAAATATATCCAGATGTGAGTGTGCCCTTAACCGTATCCTAGTCTAGATTTATCTGACATGAAAACACTTATTCAGAAAAATTGTCAGGACAAGAATTGAAGGAAAATTGTCAGGTCAAAAATCCATATGTGACAGCTATAATTTTCTAATTCCTCACTCTAAGCTCTATTTATGTATTTCTATTATTTATATTTCCCTCATATCCTCTGTAAACTTCAAATAAAGAGATTCATTTCATCTGTCACTCACAGTCACTGATCCACTTTGTTTTCTGCTGTCCCCTCCCCATAGCATGAATATGCATGTCACATACTCACGCCACATCATTGCACAGGACATCAGTGTGGGGGCTGTATTCTCCTCTCTGCTCTCTGTGCAGCTTCACAAGAGGTCAAATACAACACAGAAACTATCACAGCAGGGATAACTGCTTAGAGAAACCAATGGAGTCTAGATAAGGCAAATCTGCAATAGCTCTCTCTCTCCGTGTCCTCAACCGCACAGAAGCTCCAATAGAAGCTGAAACCACTCTGCACTTGGAGCAAAGGGAGGAGAGAGGAGGGTGGACAGAGCTGATGAGAGGAGTGCACATTACATGTCAGTTTATACAGCACCAGACTATTCCTGTTTGCTTATAATGGAGAGAAATAATGCAGGAGCTCCCTGCAGGGTCTGACAATGCTGATAACATGGAAACTACAAAGGGTAGAGTAATAATTTTACATGTTTTTAAAAGGTCTGCCCAGGTCCTATTCAAGGGTAATATTAGTATCATACTGAAAAATTACCTGACAGTGTGCCTTTAAGGACACTTTAAAGAAATAGCATAAACGTGCAAGGATACCTTGTAGTTTGTGCTTGATTAAAGTGCCAACATTTACTAGTATATTTTCAGAGGATTTTGTAACAAATTAGAATTCCATTCTGTCAGAATACTCTTTGAAATTAATGGATCTCTTTATCAAACATGAAGCAATAAGGTTGACAAAAATTAAAAAGGAATTGGATAAAGTCCAAATGGCAATGATATGCATAAGGATGCAGTGGATTTGGAATCCCTAAACAAACGAATGCAGGATAATTTAAATAATTTGGGAAACGCTATTATTAAGACTAAATCAAACAAATTTAGCTAGGACACCAGAGACTATATAAACAATCAAGTTTATATGCTGAATACTGAAACCAGCAGAAACAAACTTATTTTAAGGAAATGCAAAGACGATCCCATACTTCAAAAACGCAAGGAAGATCTTGTTCAACAGAAACCAAATCAAAAGAGATTCTTTTTCTGCATCGCATCCTAAATTTACAGATTTCTTGGACATTACAAGTCTCCATATCAGCAGAGGAGCATCCATTTTGAGAGCAGTGACAAAAAAATACAGGAGAAGAAGAGGGGGTATTTTGGATCGCCTCCAACGCTGAAAAAAAGATATATGCAGTGAGCAACGAAGAATCTTCAAGCATACCTAAGACAGTGTGGTCATCTTAAGTCAAGCAATTTTATCTAGTGTTCGGATCGATGGTTCTGGCAAGGGGGCTTAATTTTCTACCTAGCCAGCACTTAATTGTTTCATATGATACAGGATGTGAATCGGTTTTTCACATTTATTGACTTTCAAGAGACATTTTTATATTGATTTGGTACGTTCCAATCAAAACAGATCATGTTGTGCTATTGCAACAAATGAGCATACACATTTACCATTGAAAGCTCGATATTACATGTTATCCCTACAGCAGTTACAGCTAGACAGCGTAAGTATTCCTGGCATTAATGATCAATAGGTAGCATGTAACATGAAAAATCCAAATTTTTACCCTTTAAAATCTAGAGTTCCTGTGTTGGATTAGTTCCAAATACTTGTGGAAGCAGACCTGAGAATTATCCACGTCTCAGACACAGACCCTTAAGAAAAATTTCAATAGTAAAGAATTCCATGCTGTGAAGGAGTTAAAAAAAGCTCAAATTTAATTATTTTACAGTTGGATAAAGGGGGCTGTGTGATTGCTATAGATGTGGATTTATATATGAAACAAGTTTTCAGTATTCTAAATTATACTGATACATATTGTGTATTACAAACAGATCTCACTAGTATTTTTAAGGATGCTTTATGTAAATGTTTAAATGAAGGTATTATTGTTGGTTGTCTTAAACAATAAACAAAAAAAGTACCGTATATACTCGTGTATAAGCCGACCCGTGTATAAGCCGACCCCCCTACTTTTGCCCCCAAAACCTGGGAAAACCTATTGACTCGTCTATAAGCCGAGGGTGGACCCCAGCACAGGTATATAGGCCCCCCAGTGGTATACAGGCCTCCCCAGTGGTAGTATACAGCAGTCTCCCCAGTGGTAGTATACAGCAGTCTCCCCCTGTAGTAGTATACAGCAGTCTCCCCCTGTGGTAGTATACAGCAGCCCTTCCCCCTGTGCTATATACAGGGCCCCCGTTGCTGCCGCCGCATACCTGTAAAAGAAGAGCTTTCATACTTATCCTCCTCGCTGTCACCGCGCGCGCGCATCCTCCGCTATCCTTCCTGCTTGTACCCGGCGTCCATCCATATGACCGCGCACAAGTAATGACGTCATTACAGGTGCGCGGTCACGTGGATGGACGCCGGGTACAAGCAGGAAGGAGAGCGGAGGATGCGGCGCGGTGACAGCGAGGAGGATAAGTATGAAAGCTCTTCTTTTACAGGTGTGCGGCGGCAGCAATGGGGGCCCTGTATATAGCACGGGGGGGGTTGCTGTATATACCACTGGGGGGGGGAGCCGTCACTGACTCGTGTATAAGCCGAGGGGGGCACTTTTCAGCACAATTTTTGTGCTGAAAAACTCGGCTTATACACGAGTATATACGGTACTTACTTCCAGAACACCTAATAGCGGCAATTTTACATGGGTTACCAAAAATTCCAAAATGTATTTTTCCTCCTCCTCTATGGCCAATTATTGCAGGAATCCGTTCAGTGAATGAAAAAATCAGTGAGTGGATTGATGATTACCGCAGCCATTGGTCCAGAGGTTTCTGACATACTTGCTTTATAATTAATCAGTTATTCCAAATTTCGATAAATTTAAATGGAAAAGTATTTTTTTATTTGTGACATGCAATACGTAAAATTCATTTTCTGCCATTCCTCACAATCATGCCATCCAAGCAATACAACATAATTTCTACAAAAATAACGCTTATAGTTCAGAAAAAATTGTCATTGTTCTGGAGTTTCTTTTAAATCATAATTTTTTCCTTTAAATTAAATGTATTTCTTCAAAGGAAAGGAGCCCAGATGGGGTCCAAATTTTAAACTTCATCAGAACAAGCCCGTCCTTTACATATTATGGTTGGAGGAGGTGTTTATTTTTGCTGACAGCAATCCATTTCTTCACTAAATTGAATGGTACGGAGAATATATGGATGATTTATTCCTTCTTTGGAGTGGTTACATATCTTCTGTACCAAACTTTGTCAGTTATATCACTGACAATTTTTAATTTAAGATTCACTTTTTGTCCCTTAATGATGCTGTGCCATTTTTGAATGTACATTTGAGGAGTGATCCAGAAAAAAACAACAAGTATATGTGTCTTCTTTGTTTAGGGAGAAACTTGCAGGCAATACTACAATATTAGCCTCAATTTGCCACCTTCGACACACAACCAGAGCCATTCCTTACCAGGAGATGATCTGCACTGGACGGGCTTGTTCTGATGATGCATCCTTTGATACACAAATTGTAAATACACTGTGTGCAGAATTATTAGGCAAGTTGTATTGTAGAGGATTATTTTTATTATTGATCAACAACTATGTTCTCAATCAACCCAAAAGACTCGAATATCAAAGCTTAATATTTTTGAAAGTTGTAGTGGTTTTTTTTTTAGATTTAGCTATCTTAGGAGGATATCTGTTTGTGCAGGTAACTATTACTGTGCAGAATTATTAGGCAACTTAATAAAAAACAAATATATTCCCATCTCACTTATTTATTTTCACCAGGTAAACCAATATAACTGCAAAAAATTTAGAAATAAACATTTGTGACATGCAAAAACAAACCCCAAAAAATTAGTGACCAATATAGCCACCTTTCTTTATGATGACACTCAACAGCCTTCCATCAATAGATTCTGTCAGTTGCTTGATCGGTTTACGATCAACATTGCGTGTAGCAGCCAACACTGCCTCCCAGACACTGTTCTGAGAGGTGTATTATTTTCCCTCCCTGTAGATCTCACATATTTTGGAGGGACCACAGATTGTCTATGGGGTTCAGATCAGGTAATCAAGGGAGCCATGTCATTATTTTTTCTTCTTTTAGACCTTTACTGGCCAGCCACGCTGTGGAGTAGTTGGATGCATGTGATGGAGCATTGTCCTGCATGAAAATCATGAAGACAAGAAGTTGTCTTCCAGAAACTGGCAGTAGGTCCGGGAGTTGAGCTTCACTCCATCCTCAACCTGAAAAGATCCCACAAGTTCATCTTTGATACCAGCCCATACCAGTACCCCACCTCCACCTTGTTGGCATCTGAGTCAGACTGGAGCTCTCTGCCCTTTACTTATCCAGCCTCTGGCCCATCCATCTGGCTCATCAAGAGTCACTCTCATTTCATCAGTCCATAAAACCTTTGAAAAATCAGTCTTGAGATATTTCTTGGCCCAGTCTTGACGTTTTATCTTGTGTTTTTTGTTCAAAGGTGGTTGTCTTTCAGCCTTTGTTGCCTTGGCCATGTCCCTGAGTATGGCACACCTTGTGCTTTTTGATACTCCAGTAACGTTGCAGCTCTGAAATATTGCAAAACTGGTGGCAAATGGCATCTTGGCAGCTTCACACGCTTGATTTTCCTCAATTCATGAGCAGTTATTTTGCGCCTTTTTTGCCCAACACGCTTCTTGCGGCCCTGTTGGCTATTTTCCATGAAACGCTTATTGTTCGGTGATCACTCTTCAAAAGTTCGGCAATTTCAAGACTGCTGCTTCTCTCTGCAAGACATCTCACAATTTTGGACTTTTCAGAGCCCGTGAAATCTCTCTTCTGACCCATTTTGCTAAAGAAAAGAAGTTGCCTAATAATTAAGCACACCTTACGTATAATCAAAGTTTATTGGTATTTAAGTAGATAAATTATGACAAACAAGGCACATTTTGTATTTGAATACAGATACCATTGTCATATTAAAACATATTTTGTAATAAAAAGATAAGAAAATAAAAAGACGTATATATCCATTAAGCACACCTTATATAGGGTGTTGATGTCATTAACCACACCTCTCCTCATTGCAGAGATGCACATCACCTGATTTACTTAATTGGTAGTTGGCTCTGAAGCCTATACAACTTGGAGTAGGACAACATGTATAAAAAGTATCATGTGATCAAAATACTCATTTGCCTAATAATTCTGCACACAGTGTATACAAAAACATCTTGTGGAGAGGCGGTATTCTCCTAAAGCAATTGATGTGGCTATTCAGAAGGTACAATCCAGATCTAGAGACAATTATTTTTATAAACAGAAATAAGTTGTAACCTTTAGACAATTCTTTACCACTAAACGTTTCAACTCATTATAATCTCCAGTATGGTAAAATAGTACAAATTGTTACAAAATACCTGTTTAAAACCATGATACTACGGTATTCTCAAAAGAATCTGCAGGAGGTCTGTAGGTTTGTTGCTAAATGGGACTTGTAACTAGACAATAAGCTGTCTCCAAGCCTGTTGGAAACTTCATCTAAAGTGTCCACCTTGCTTTCACAGAAGAGATTTTTTAAGTGCACTGGAGCCCTCTGTAATGTCTGTATACATGCTGTATACACTGCTTTCTCCATGCTTAATGGTGGTACACGCAATAAAAGAGAATGTATTAATTGTGATCTACACGTATTATTTATTGTATTGAGTTCACCATGTGTCAAATGAGATATATTGCATGCACTTCCAGGAAAGCAAAGAGGAGCACCTAAGAAATATTAAAATAAAAATAGTGCATATTCAGGTGTCTCAAAACATTTTGTACTGGAACATGGTTCTAAAGTGGAAAATGTAAAATTCTATGGCATAGAGAAGGTGACGTATCCAAAAAGAAAGGGTGACTGGCACAAGAAATTATAAATCCAGGAGGCATTTTGAGTTTTGTTTTGTCTTAAAATACTAAATATCCACATGGCATGAACCAAAGGTAATGACCTTCTTCTATGTATACTGAGTTTTCTGTTTTTCACAATGTAATTATGTTGTAGAGTTTTTTTTATAATTATGTTTGTATAAAAGTATGATTCTTATATTTAATCTAGTTTATTGAATTTTCAATTTCAATGCATATCACACCAGCAAACATACCACAAAAATTGTATGACCTCCATCTCCATTTAGGGGACTCAGCACAAAAGAAAGAGGGATCTATTAATAGCGAATCGGAAAGCGCCCCTCCGCGCTCTATTCCGGCTGGTCATGGGGTACGAATTTACATGGGCGCGAAGCGCCCAATGCTGCGCGAGCAATGGCCGCGAGCCATTGCGAGTCGCTGGTCAGGGCGGTCGCTGGCCGAAATCGTCAGAGGCTCGGCCAAACCTTAGCGATTACGCTCAGGTAGCCGAGCAATGGCCGACTGAGCCGCAACTCACTCCCCGGGGACCATGGAGCGGAGGCCACCTCCGCTCCCGCTACACAATTGCCCCCCCATGTCCGCACAGCCACCCCCCCAGTGGGCCGCCAGCCCCCCCATGGTCGCATGTAGACAGCACTCCCATGTCGCACAGCCCCCATGTCCGACAAGCCAACCTGTCCGCACAGCTTCACCATGTCCGCACAGCTCACCCCCATGTCGCACAGCCCCTCATTCTACATCATGCTCTGACCCATCTCCACATCAGCCACCCCATTGTCCGCACAGCCACCCCCTGTCGTACACACAGCCCCCATGTCGCACAGCACCCGCAATGTCCGACTCAGCCACCCGCACCTAAGTCTTACCCTAACTCCGCTGCCCATAGTCCTACCCTCTAAGCTCCGTCTGCTATCCTAACCGCCCGCCCACCTAAGCCTACCCTAAGCACGCCGCACCTAAGCCCTACCCTTAATTCCACCGCACCCTACACCCATAAGCCCAGACCCGCTGACCTAAGCCCTACCCTAAGCCCCGCCGCACATAAGCCCTACCTCTAAGCCCCCTGCACCTAAGCCCTACCCTAACACCGCCGCACCTAAGCCCCTACCGTCCGCCGCCAAGCCCCACCGCCACTAAACCTCTACCCTAAGTCCGCGCACCCTACACCCTAAGCCCCGACCGCCGACCTAAGCCCTCACCCTTAAGTCCGCCGCACACTAACCTAAGCCCCGACCGCCGCAGCCTATGCCCTACCCTTAAGCCCGCCGCACCTAACCCCTACCCTCTAAGCCCCGCGCACCTAACCCTACCCCTAAAGCCCGCCGCCTCCTAAGCTCCCCGCCGCTTTCCCCCGCGCTGTCGCTAACACCTAAAGCCCTACACGAAGCCCGCGTCCCCTACCCTAACGTCCCGTCGATCACTTACATGCCTTCTTAGTCATCTGATCGTCGTCGATCCACAAGTACTCGTCGGCCAGGCGTCCTCTTCCTGCGGCCCCGGGGGTTCTCTCTTCTTTCCGCCAAACTCCGCTCTTCGTCCGGCCCGGGGATCTTCTGTCTTCTTTCGCCAACTTCCAGCTCCGACGTCCTCTTCATTATTCATTAACATAGAATGGACGACAAATCCACCATTCTATGTCAATGAGATGTGAGTGGCTCTTCTGATTGGTCGCTGTTCTACTGCCCTCAGCCAAAACAAAGAGCCCTCATTTCCATTGAATACATTTACCGGTGTGTCGGCGATTTTATGGCCGGCCACCTGGTTTATTTGTCGGCCCTAAAATCGGCGACACACCGTAATGCATCTCTATGGGCAGTCAGCTCGATTTTCGATGGTCGCTCTCTGCTGACGCCGACCAATCAGAATTCGAGCTGACTGCCCATAGACATGCATTAGCGGTGTGTCCGCGATTTTAGGGCCGACAATAGAACCAGGTGGGCGGCATAAAATGCCGACACACCGCTAATGTATTTCAATGGGAACAAATAAATTTAATAATAAAAAAAAAAATAAAAAATAATTAAAGAATAATAAAAAAAAAATAAAAAATATAAATAATTCAATTAAAAATAATAATAAAAAAAATAAATACATGCTAAGAATATCAGCCCTTTCAGCGGACCTGAAAGAGAACTGGGTCTCAGCCTAAATAATACATTTAATAATAAAAAAAATAATTAAAAATAATAAAAAAATAATAAAAAAATAAATAAAAAATAATAAATAATTAAATAAAATAATAATAAAAAAATTAAATATATGCTAATAATATCAGCCCTTTCAGCGGACCTGAAAGAGAACTGGGTCTCAGCCTAAATAATAAATTTAATAATAAAAAAAATAATAAAAAAATAATTAAAAAAATAATTAAAAAATAAATAAAAAATAATAAATAATTAAATAAAAATAATAATAAAAAAATTAAATATATGCTAATAATATCAGCCCTTTCAGCGGACCTGAAAGAGAACTGGGTCTCAGCCTAAATAATAAATTTAATAATAAAAAAAATAATTAAAAAATAATAAAAAAATAATAAAAAAATAAATAAAAAATAATAATAAATAATTAAATAAAAAAAATAATAAAAAAATTAAATATATGCTAATAATATCAGCCCTTTCAGCGGACCTGAAAGAGAACTGGGTCTCAGCCTAAATAATAAATTTAATAATAAAAAAAATAATTAAAAAATAATTAAAAAATAATAAAAAATAAATAAAAAAAAATAAATAATTAAATAAAAAAAATAATAAAAAAAATAAATATATGCTAATAATATCAGCCCTTTCAGCGGACCTGAAAGAGAACTGGGTCTCAGCCTAAATAATAAATTTATAATAAAAAAAATAATTAAAAAATAAATAAAAATATATAAATAATTAAATAAAAATAATAATAAAAAAATTAAATATATGCTAATAATATCAGCCCTTTCAGCGGACCTGAAAGAGAACTGGGTCTCAGCCTAATAATAAATTTAATAATAAAAAAAATAATTAAAAAATAATTAAAAAATAAATAAAAAATAATAAATAATTAAATAAAAAATAATCATTTTAAAAAAAAATGCTAATAATAATGATATTACTGCTAATAATAATGCTATTAATGCTAATAATTATGCTATTAATGCTAATAATAATGTTATTAATGCTATTATTAATGCTAATAATGCTGTTATTAATGCTATTAATGCTAATAATAATGCTATTAATGCTATTAATATGTTATTAATGCTATTATTAATGCTAATAATGCTATTATTAATGCTATTTATGCTAATAATAATGCTATTAATGCTATTAATAATGCTATTAATGCTATTATTTATGCTATTAATGCTATTAATGCTAATATTTATCCTATTAATGGTATTATTAATGCTATTAATGCTAATAATAATGCTATTAATGCTATTAATGCTAATAATAATGCTATTAATGCTATTAATAATGTTATTAATGCTATTATTATTGCTAATAATGCTTATTATTAATGCTATTAATGCTAATAATAATGCTATTAATGCTATTAATAATGCTATTAATGCTAATATTTATCCTATTAATGCTATTAATGCTATTAATAATGCTATTCATGCTAATAATATTGCTATTAATGCTCTTTATGCTAATACTAATGCTATTAATGCTATTTGTTATGCTATTAATTCTATTATTTATGCTATTAATGCTATTAATAATGCTATTAATAATGCTATTTAATCCTATTAATGCTATTAATAATGCTATTCATGCTATTAATAATACTATTAATGCTATTAATGCTAATATAATGCTATTTAATGCTATTAATAATGTTATTAATGCTATTATTAATGCTAATAATGCTATTATTAATGCTATTAATGCTAATAATAATGCTATTAATGCTATTAATAATGTTATTAATGCTGTTATTAATGCTAATAATGCTATTATTAATGCTATTTATGCTAATAATAATGCTATTAATGCTATTAATAATGCTATTAATGCTATTTATTTATGCTATTAATGCTTTAATGCTAATATTTATCCTATTAATGGTATTATTAATGCTAATAATAATGCTATTAATGCTATTAATGCTAATAATAATGCATTTAATGCTATTAATAATGTTATTAATGCTATTATTAATGCTAATAATGCTATTATTAATGTTATTTATGCTAATAATAATGCTATTTAATGCTATTAATAATGCTATTAATGCTATTATTTATGCTATTAATGCTATTAATGCTAATATTTATCCTATTAATGGTTATTATTAATGCTAATAATAATGCTATTAATGCTATTAATGCTAATAATAATGCTATTAATGCTATTAATAATGTTATTAATGCTATTATTAATGCTAATAATGCTAATATTAATGCTATTAATGCTAATAATAATGCTATTAATGCTATTAATAATGCTATTAATGCTATTAATTATGCTATTAATGCTATTAATGCTATATTTATCCTATTAATGCTATTAATGCTATTAATAATGCTATTAATGCTAATATTTATCCTATTAATGCTATTAATGCTATTAATAATGCTATTAATGCTATTAATTATGCTATTATTGCTATTAATGCTAATATTTATCCTATTCATGGTATTATTAATGCTATTTATGCTAATAATAATGCTATTAATGCTATTAATAATGCTATTAATGCTATTAATTATGCTATTAATGCTATTAATGCTAATATTTATCCTATTCATGGTATTATTAATGCTATTAATGCTAATAATAATGCTATTAATGCTATTAATGCTAATAATAATGCTATTAATGCTATTAATAATGTTATTAATGCTATTATTAATGCTAATAATGCTATTATTAATGCTATTAATGCCAATAATAATGCTATTAATGCTATTAATAATGCTATTAATGCTATTAATGCTAATATTTATCCTATTAATGCTATTAATGCTAATAATAATGCTATTAATGCTATTAATAATGCTATTAATGCTATCAAAATGCTAATCATTTTTTAATCTATTAATGGCATTATTAATGCTATTAAATGCTAATAATAATGCTATTAAATGCTATTAATGCTAATAATAATGCTATTAATGCTATTAATAATGTATATTAATGCTTATTATTAATGCTTTATAATGCTATTATTAATGCTATTAATTGCTAATAATTAATGCTATTAATGCTATTAATAATGCTATTAATGCTAATAATTATTATGCTATTAATGCTATTAATGCTAATTATTATCTATTAATGCTATTAATTATTTCTATTAATGCTAATAATAATGCTATTAATGCTATTAATAATGTTATTAATGCTATTATTAATGCTAATAATGCTATTATTAATGCTATTAATGCTAATAATAATACTATTAATGCTATTAATAATGTTATTAATCTATTATTAATGCTAATAATGCTATTATTAATGCTATTAATGCTAATAATAATACTATTAATGCTATTAATAATGTTATTAATGCTATTATTAATGCTAATAATGCTTTTTATTAATGCTATTAATGCTAATAATAATGCTATTAATGCTATTAATAATGTTATTAATGCTATTATTAATGCTAATAATGCTATTATTAATGCTATTATAATGCTAATAATAATGTTATTAATGCTATTAATAATGTTATTAATGCTATTATTAATGCTAATAATGCTATTAATAATGCTATTAATGCTAATAATAATGCTATTAATGCTATTTACATACTGTTATTAATGTATAATACTGCTAATAATCTATTTAATACTGCATATTACTGCTAATATAATGCTATGGCTTATATTATTGCTATTGATGATGCATTATTATATTTAAAAATCTTTAAAAAAAACAATAAACCATTATTTTAGAAACCAGATCATTTGCATCGGTAACAGCTATAACTACTATAATCAAATTAATGCACGTTCTAGAATCCCGATGCTTTGCATCGGGTCACCAGCTGTATTACATAAATCACGTAACACTGATTAGACAAAGGTTCTCTCAATATACTCTGTTATTAAATGTTAAAAAAAATCATAAGAAATATTACCCAATCTTGTCAATTGGTACCCTATGAGCCCTCACCTTTGATGTTTGGGTCTATATCTTGTATACAGGTTACCCTCAGAGACTGTGATGGATATGTATTGACCGTTTTTGTTTTTAGTGCCAAGAGCACTGACCACATGCTAGAACCAACAATCTGTATTAACATTGAAAAAAATCGCCTTTATATACCATTACTACCATAGAGAATGAATTAAACTGCAAGTATTAAACATAAAAGGGGGAAGGGGAGTAAAATGATATTGGTGGAACCTACGAAAGGACCTACGAAAAGTACAATAGGGGGAGATGGGGGAAACATAAAGTTAATGAGGGGTTGAGAAGGGGCAGACCAAAATAACAAAATATAAGGGAAGGGGGAAGGAGAGGGGGTGTGAGAGGCCATTTAGTTGTGCAAAAGCGGATTAGGCGCCAAGGGGTTCACAACTCTGAAGTGACAAATCGAATCCCAGTGAATAATGTATGGTATCTAGTAGATTTTCTGAAGAGAATCCAAGGATGCCAGATCCTGGTGAATTCATCTGCATTTTGCTCTGTCTCTACCGCCAACTCCACCATGAAACATATCTAAGACATTTCTGTTTGCCATTTCTGTATGGAGGGGCACTCTGTCAACTTCCAGTCTCTAGGAATCACTGAGTGGGCCACTATTAGGCAAAACCTCAGAAGTTTTTTTTTTTTGTGGCTCTGATCAAACCTGGCAGCAATGACAGAATAGCAACCTTAACCAAGTGGATCACGTATTCTCCTGATATCTTGCCACAAAAGGCAAAGATGTCAGACCAGAAAGGTTTCACTCCACTGCATTCCCACCATATATGGATCAGTGTGACCCTCGCCCTTCAAAATAGCCTGCAAGTGTCAAAAACCTGGGGGAAAATGTTCTGCAATCTAGATATAGTGACCATCTCAAGAGTATTTTAAAGTTTCTCTCCTGAGTATATCCTGCCACTGCCATTTTATGAACCAATACATACACTTTTTGTTTGTCTTATATAGAGAAAGAACCACCCAACTCCCTCTCCCAAGCCGCTATGTAGCTGGGGTTGACTCCTTCTTTGGGCTTATTTAAAAAATTGTAAATGAGTGAAATTGTACAAGTTGGTGGGGACTCTTAAAGGAATAGTTTCTGAAATGGTGTTGGGGTGAATGGAGGTGACTGTCTCCACCCATGTATCCAGCAATGAATAAAGGATCCCAATTGTACATACTCAAGCCACACAAGTTTCTGTGAAAGATCAGCAAATTGCATTTTGTTAAGTGAAGGTAATCTCTCCTTTCTCAGGACGTGACACAACCATTCTTGAGGACATCCTGTCCAACTTAAAAATATTTTCCCTGTACAGCCGGGTGGGAATTCTGGATTACCAAATATGGGGTTGATTATACTGCATGAGTTGGATAATGCGTTGTTTCGTCTAACCCTATCCTAGGTCTGTAATGTTTTCCTCAGCAACAGTCCATGGTTAGCTATTTGGATTTTGTCCCTGTTCCTGATCCAGGGTAGATGTTTTAGGGGGGTTGTGGTCTAACCGCTCTGAAGCTCCACCCACTGCTTTGAGTGGCCATGCGTGTTAGGACTGCCTCTTGGTGGTATAGCTTAAAGTCCAGAAGACTTGTTTCAACTGTGGACTTAGACCTGGAGAGAATGTGCCCTTTTATTCTCAGTTTATTCTGGTTACATACAAATCTGATCATAGCTGACTTGAGTGTCTTGAAGAAGCAAGCCAGCGGGTAATTGGGACTGTCTGAAATACATGCAGTATAAGAATCTGGGAAGAACATCAATTTTAAATGAGTTAATTCTTCCGAACCACAACATATGTTTTAGACCATATTTTGTTAGGTCATTAATAGTTTTTCCAAGGAGGGGGAGGTAATTTAACCGATACAGTTTGATGAGATCTTATGGGATAAGTATATAATTGCTTGAGGCTGCTATCTTAATGGTAATGCTTCAACAGAAAAAAACCTTTTTCTATAGGAATGATCACAAGAAATTATCTCAAGATATAAATAAGTTTCAAAAACCTTTATTTATAATCCATAATTTCAATGATTAAAATATTAAAACATTAAATCAGAGCATTCCCTCTTAAGGGATCCATATATTACATCAACAGCAGTATATATTACATAGTACATGATAATTAAATACACTCAACAATTCTTATTATTGCCACAGTATAACATCTCCTTCTTATTAATGTTATCTCCACTACTGGCAGGGTCCAGGGGAAGAAGCGAGGTGCGAAACGGACGTAGGGAGAAGGGACCATAGTCACAGCACAGCGGTGAAGATCAGGTACATGCCTCTACATTCTAAAGGGGTTCTGGACTTAGTAATTATGGTTGGTGGATCAGGGAAGTGATACAAGCTGACTTTAATTGCTTGGTAATACCATATGGGATAGCAAATACCTCAGTGAGAGTGAGGTTAATGGTGGTTTAACAAGTATAAAGATTAGCCGCTCCTGCCTGTATATATTTCAAGTCCATTGGACCCTGCCAGTAGTGGAGATAACATTAATAAGAAGGAGATGTTATACTGTGGCAATAATAAGAATTGTTGAGTGTATTTAATTATCATGTACTATGTAATATATACTGCTGTTGATGTAATATATGGATCCCTTAAGAGGTAATGCTCTGATTTAATGTTTTAATATTTTAATAATTGAAATTATAGATTATAAATAAAGGTTTTTGAAACTTATTTATATCTTGAGATAATTTCTTGTGATCATTCCTATAGAAAAAGGTTTTTTTTCTGTTGAAGCATATGTCATTTGGGAGTGACTATATATAATAGGGATATTGTTTTAGTTATCTTAATGGTAAGTTGTGTTTAATTGTAGTACATTTATTGGTAGTTAAATGTTTAAATGGAACCTGTCAGCCTGCTAATGCCCCTCCAGTTATCACTGTCTGTACCTGCAGCTTCATAATAGTATTCTAATCATCCCTGTCTGAGCTCAGAGTGTAATGTGAATGGTGAAAAAAAAGCATTTATACACTTACATTTCCTTATGTAATGAGGCGGGCAGTCCCCAGCTTGGAGGACGGGGACTGTTTGGCAGGTTAATAGTTAACATTTCAGCCTTATGTTAATACATGTTGGGAGACCTGATGTGATGTCACAACCATGTGACTAAAATAGGCAGAGCTAAGTTCTCATAGAACATAATATGTTTGCTGGCTTAGCTCCGCCCACTATGGTCACATGATCGTTACATCACACAGTTCCTTTAGCCATCCAAGTTAAAAGTGAGTTAACTATTATCCTGCCAGACAGTCCCCCTCCTCCAGGTATAGACTGAAATGTAATTGTATTAATGCTTTTTTTCTTCTTTTACATTACACTATGAGCTCAGACAGGGATGATTAGAATAGTATTATGAAGCTGCAGGTACAGATAGTTATAGCTGGGGGGCATAAACCACCTGACAGGTTCCCTTTAATACTTCTGATTTTGTATGATTGATTTAAAGTTGCTCAGGTCTCCATACCTTTTAAATTCCTGGACCAGGGAGGTAAATGTAATTAGTGGCTGTAAAATGTTGAGTAAAAGGTTGTCAGCGTACAGTGATGTCTTGTATGTGTTGTTATTTAAAGGGAACTTGTCACCTGTTTTTGGGGTTATAAACTGTGCCCACCATCTTTAACATGGTGTAATTGGGGATTCCTGTAATCCCTTTATATCCCCAGACATGGCCCTGCATACCTCATAAAACAAATTTTAATCTGTCCCGCACTGTATGTAAATTACTTGTTACGGGTCAGATGGGGTGCAGCACACTTCGGTCAGAGTCACCCCACTGCAAGAAAAACCCGCCCCTCCTGAGTAAGTGAATGACAGCGACGTCATTCACACATCTCATGCCTAGGTGCCTCACCGTGCCCTAATTAAGCCGCACACTGCCCGAAGTTTCACGAGATTCAATTGTGCAGGCACAAGACTTCAGTTTGGCGAGACTTTGTGCACTGTGCGGAGTCAGTAGAGTACATTGAGGCGCATCACTATGCAGGCATGAGACTTGTGAATGGCTTTGCGGTCATTCACTTGCATTCACTCAGGAGAGGTGGCATTTTCCATGGAGTAGGGTGGTGTTGGCATGCAGCGGGGCACTTCTGTCCGTAATGTGCCACATCCCATTTGACCCTTAACAATTTACATACAGCGCAGGACAGATTAATAGTTGTTTTATGAGGTATAATGCAGAAGCACGTCTGGGGATATAAAGGGGTTTATAAAGAGGTTACAGAAACCCCCTTTTTATCATGTCTAAGGTGGGGGCACAGTTGTTTATAACCCCAAAAACAGGTGACAGGTGCACTCTAAATTCAGACTGTGTACACTGGGGTTATTTCTGTTCTCGTTTGTTAGGGGTTCCATCACTATAACAATATATCAGAGGACATAACTGACACCCTTGTCTGGTTTCATTCTGAATTCGGATGGGACCCAAGAGAGACCCTTTAGGTTTAATGTGAGCTGATGGTGATGAAGATAGTGCCATTATCTTTCCTAGGAATTTTACTTGTAGGCCTATCTAGTCCAGAGCGGTCCTCATAAAGCCCCAGTGCACATGGTAGAACACTTTCTCTGTCTCTATTGATATAACCCTATTGAGTTTGGAGGGCGTTGTGCACAGGCTATAAGAGTTATTGTCTTATTAACGTTATCCTGTGCCTCTCCACCCTGGACAAAGCCTATTTGATTTGTATAAGTTTTTCGAGGCAAGAAAGAAGCTATTCTATTGGCCAGTATTTTGACAAACATTTTGACGTCTATGTTCATAAGTGATATTGGTCAGTAATTGGAGACAAGAGACAGGTCCTTCCCGGGTTCAGGGATCACTACTATGTGCGCTTCAAGTGACTGTGGAGAGAACGGAGAGGCCACCGATACTGCATTAAGGACTCTGGTAAGAAAGGGGACCAATTATTCTCTAAAGGTTTTATAAAACTGGGCCGAGAAGCCGTCCGGGATTGAGCTCTGGCCCGAGGGTGTATTTTTCATTGCATTGTCTAGTTCCTCCTCGGTGAATTGTTCCTTTAGCTGAGAAGAGTCTTCCTCTTCTAGATTTGTGAGTGCTGTCTCCGTGACATAGTTATCTATCTTTTCCCTTAGGCTGCTTTCACATAACGATTTTCGGTCATTCGATTGTATCCGTTTCAAAACGGATACAATCGGATCCGAAATCGGACCCCATGTATCCCTATGGGAATCGGATGGGATCGGATGTGCCACTATAGGCATCCGATTTTGGCACCATCCGATCCCATTTGATGTAATCACGGGCACAAAATCGTAGCCTACTACGATTTTTGTGTCCGTGACTCACATCGGACAGCCTCGGATCACTGCTGATCCGAGGCTGATCCGATGTGCCCACAGCATAGGAGCCTATGGACATCGGATCTAAGTTCACCTCGGATCCGATGTCGGCTCCGTATCTCCCTGTCTTTCCCTGCTCTGCTCCTCCATCTCTTCCTTCTCCTACTCTATATGATGTGCCCCCGCTATTCTTTGCTGTGTCCCCCGCTTCTCTATCCTCCTCTATCCCTATCCTGTCCCCTATCCTGTCCCCTGTCCTCTCCCTGGGTGTAAAAAAATAAAAAACCTCCTCCCGGAGTATACATTACCTGTCACCGGCTCCAACGCTGCACACGATCAGGGCTAAAGGACCTGTGATGATGTCAGAGTCACATGACCCGGTCACCTGACCGGGTCTCTTACATCATCACAGGCTCTTGTGCCCTGATCGTGTGCAGCGTTGGAGCCGGTGACAGGTGATGTATACTCCCGGAGGAGGTTTTTTATTTTTTTACACCCAGGGAGAGGACAGGGGACAGGATAGGGGACAGGATAGGGATAGAGGAGGATAGAGAAGAGGGGGCACAGCAAAGAATAGCGGGGGGACAGAGTAGCATAGGAGAGGGAAGAAGATGGAGGAGCAGAAGCAGGGAGAGACAGGGACCGCAGGATCCCACGGATGCTGCAGATCGGATGGCTATTTGCCATCCGATTGCAGGGATCCGTATGGATCCGTGCCTGTCCGTGGGATCCTCCTTCAAAGTGGGATCCCACGGACAGCACAAAATCGTTATGTGAAACCAGCCTTAGGGCTTGTGGATCTATATCTGCATATTTCCTTTAGATGTTGTAAAGATTAGAGTTGCATGTTTGCATTGATAAGATTTCTTTGCAATTGTGAGTGCCAATTGTCGGCATTGTGATATACTTTGGTTACGTGAGGGCAGAAGGAGTGCCAGAGAGCGACCACACTTGTCTGAGTGGAGATACAGAACTTTTTTTAAATTTGTTTCTCTACTTTAAGAATTTTTCGTTTTAAATCTTCTCTTTTCTTTGTCAAGTCTGCTAGGGTCATTGAGGATGTATTTTTTTGTGAGGGGTCTCCAAGGCTTGTATCTGCTTAACCAGCTCTGTTATTTTAAGGGATATTTCCTTTTGAGTCTAACCTCATTTTTTACATTTTTTATTAAAGTGCCCCTTAACATGCACTTTGATGTTTCCCACTGAAAGGGTAAGGGTGTATTATTGCTCTTATGTGTCTTTAGAAACATTTCAATTGTGTATTTTTGGTCAACAAAGCAATTGAGGTCTTTTAGCATGTTATCATTTAATTTCCAAGTCCATTCACTCTTGTATTCCCCCACAAGTGTCTCGCCCAGGAAGACCAGTGCATAGTCTGACCAGACCATGTTTCTTATTGATGGTTATGGCTGCCAAGACAGGACGTATTGGCTTTTCAGAAAAAATCTAATCTATTATATGACTTGTGTGGGATTGAGTAAAAAGTGAAATCCCTACCTTGGTATTCCACACATACATTAACTGAAGGTTCTGCATCTTCCATTTGAAGGCAGCCGACTGTTTAGCAGTTACAGCACTTTTCCCCTGTGTAGTTTCAACCTTTGGATCTAGTGGAAGGTTGAAATTCCCTCCAATCACTGTTACCCCTTCCGCAAAGTTATCGAGTATGCTCAAGAAAGAAAGACATGCGTTAAGGCCCAGTTACACACACACAGATAATTGTGCAGAGATTGTTGGCCGATCTCTGGTTGCAGTGAAATCATGGACACGTTGTTACATTTTGTGGCCGTGTACAAATGGAACAATGTGTCCATGATTTCACTGTAACCAGAGATCTGCAAACAATCTCTGCACAATTATCTGTGTGTGTAACTGCGCCTTTATCCTGTCTCGAGTTTGGAATGTACCATCCCGCCACCATAGGTATAGCTATGCACACGTTCAGCTAAAGAATTGCAAAACTGCCCCCAGGGTATAAATACATATCTATCACTGAGTGGGTCAGTGATTTGTGGAGCACGATGGACACACCTCTTGCCTGGGATTCCAAATTGGCACAATGAACCCATTCCATGTAGGATATATCTCTGATATTCAGTATGTATCCCACCTTAAAGTGTGTGTCTTCAAGGATTTGGACTTTCTGGTTGTGGACATGATAACCTTAAAAATGGCAGAATGATCAAGATTCTCCTGAGTAAAAATGTCTGCCCTACACTGTGCCCCTGAATAAATCTCCTCCTCACTATTCCCTATACAAAATATTATTTACACACTGTCCCTCTTCTATTACATGCCCACCACTCTACCCTCTCCTTTCCATACTGGACCCCATCATCACACTTTCCTTTCACACTGTGTCCCCCTATACTGACCACTGTTTATACTGTTCTCCCTCATCAAACTCATCATCATCTGCATACTGTCACCTCCTGGATGTGGATTCACACTGTACATGCATGATGCCCCCTCTCTATACACCCCCAACTACTCACTCTCTATTCTGTACCCCCTTAAATTTTTCTCATCTCTCCCACACTCCACATACTGTGTCGGCAGCCATCCCCCTCTCACTCCACCTACTGTGTCTACACCCATCCCTCTCTCACTCACCACACTGTGTCGGCAGCTATGTCCCATAACTTCACATACTGTGTTGGCAGCAATCCACCCTCACATGCAGTGTCGCAGTCATCTGCTCTCACTACACATACTGTGTCCACACCGATCCTCCCCCACTACGCATACTGTTCCGCAGCCATTTCCCCCTCACTCTTTATTCCTCAAATTTACCACCTTGCTTTCCATACTCTCCTCCCAATACTGTGTCTATACCCATCACCCTCTCACTCCATATTTTGTGTCATCAAATCCACCATTTGCTTCCCATGCTGTGTCCACATAAACTCCCCCACCCGCTTCCCCGCTTTATTCACATACACTACCCCTACCCTCTTCCCCATTTGCTCCTCATACATGCCCCCACCTTCTCACCCTGTTTGCTCCTCATACACTCCTCCACCCTCTCCCCTTTTCCAAAATTGCATTAAATCTGTGGTGTCTTCGGCTCCACTGGAGCACTTTTCACCAGCCTTCTGCTTTTCCTGCAGCGCTGAGGAGTGACGTCAGCAGTGTGATCATCTGACCTGATTCGGAAGTGTCAAGAATCAGGGTTCAGATGTATTTGCATCTGACAGATTCATGTACAATTGATTCCAGGGAGCCAGAATATCAGAATAGCTGGCTCCCACTTTGGGCGGGATGGGGGGGGACACTACATGCTGCCGCCTGGGAGACACCTCAGGTGCTAGATCAGGGAGCCTGAAGATGCCCCGCTGTCTGCTGTGCCCAACATTTAGATGTTACATGAACAGGTAGCTTAACGGGTGGCTGCAAGTGGATCCGAGGTTGTATGGTGGAACCCTTGGTGTACCTTTGTTAACTAACCCATGTCTGTTCTTCCCCATCTAGGATGGGCCTATACCCAGTAGCTCCGTGTAGGTAGTATCGGGGGTCCTCTCCCTCGTGGTGAGGAAGCAGGCAGACTGGCAGGGTGCTGCGGCTGATAATCAAGCCACAGCAGCCGGTTGCCGACTGCAAAGCTGGAATCTGGCCGGATCCTTGGGCTCGGCGTTCCCGTGGTGGACTGGAGTATCCCCTGGAATATATTCGCTCCACTCTGAGGATCTCCCTTTCTCTCTAGGGCCTGGAGTTCTCTCGTCAGGCACCCTCTTTCAGGACCTCCTCAAGGCCCCTTCTTCTTCCCTCTGGTTCGGCTTGAAACCGACCCGGTTTGACCTTCCGCCTCGCTCCACTTAGCAAGAGACCTTCCTCGCTCCTCTCCTCCTCCACCATTCACCTCCAACTCTCGGTCAAAGACCTAAGGGCCAAGACCTTCTTGATCCCCCTAGAAGTGATTATATTCCCTCCCGGGTAACTTCCCACCGCTCATCTAATGTGGGAGTGCTGGGAATGGGTCCCACCCACCATCCTAGGGTCCACCTGCAGCTGGAGTATTTACACCTCTTTTACGAGTGTAGTACCCCTCTGTGATGCCTGCACATGCGGGGACCCAAATTGACACTCCACAAGGAGGGTAAGCCACAAAGGGTCATTGAAAATCAAGGTGCAAAAGTCTGGAGGAAGAGGCACACAATTTAAGCTGCTTGAGGTCTAGTGGGAAGTTTCCACAAACAGTGATGGTTTGGGGAGCCATTTCATCGGCTGGTGTAGGTGGTTTATCAAGAACAAAGTCAGCGCTGCCATCTACCAGGAAATTTTAGAGAAGATTTAATTTTTCATCAGGACCTGTCCAAACTGCCAAAAGTACCAATACCTGGTTTAATCACCACAGTATCACTGTGCTTGATTGCTCGGGAAACTCACCTGACCTAAACCCCATAGAGAATCTATGTGGTATTGCCAAGAGGAAGATGAGAAACACCAGACCCAACAATGCAGATGAGCTGTAGACTGCTATCAAAGCTACTTGGGCTTCCATAACACCTCAGCAGTGCCACAGGCTGATTGCCTCCATGCCGCATTGATGCAGTAATTCATGCAAAAGGAGCCCCAACCAAGTATTGAGTACCGTATATACTCGCGTATAAGCCGAGTTTTTCAGCCCAAAAATTGGGCTGAAAAGTACCCCCCTCGGCTTATACGCGAGTCAGTGCTGTATACCGATGTATACATCGGTACATACCGATGTATACATCGGTATACAGCAGCCCCCGCATCCCCAGTAATGCAGGGCCCCCCCAGCGTCTCTCCGGTCACCTGTAAAGCAAACTATACTTATCAGTGTCCCGCTCGCACCCGCTCGCAGCTGCCGTCCGCGATCCTCCATCTTCATGCGACTCCTTCCTGTTTCTGTGCGCGTCGCCGGCAATGACGTCATTCCCTGCGACGCGCACAGGAAACAGGAAGGAGTCGCATGAAGATGGAGGATCGCGATGTCGGCAGCGGCGGGCACGGACAGCGGGACACTGATAAGTATAGTTTGCTTTACAGGTGACCGGAGTCAGGCTGGGGGAGCCCTGCATTACTGGGGCTGCCTGTATACTACCGCTGGGGCTGCTATATACCTCTGGGGCCCTGTATACTACCACTGGGGCTGCTATATACCTCTGGGGCCCTGTATACTACCACTGGGGCTGCTATATACCTCTGGGGCCCTGTATACTAACACTGGGGCTGCTATATACCTCTGGGGCCCTGTATACTACCACTGGGGCTGCTATATACCTCTGGGGCCCTGTATACTAACACTGGGGCTGTATATACTACCGCTGGGGCTGCTATATACCTCTGGGGCCCTGTATACTACCACTGGGGCTGCTATATACCTCTGGGGCCCTGTATACTACCACTGGGGCTGCTATATACCTCTGGGGCCCTGTATACTAACACTGGGGCTGTATATACTACCACTGGGGCTGTATATACCTCTGGGGCCCTGTATACTACCACTGGGGCTGCTATATACCTCTGTGGCCCTGTATACTACCAGTGGGGCTGCTATATACCTCTGGGGCCCTGTATACTACCAGTGGGGCTGCTATATACCTCTGGGGCCCTGTATACTAACACTGGGGCTGTATATACTAGCACTGGGGCTGTATATACCTCTGGGGCCCTGTATACTACCACTGGGGCTGCTATATACCTCTGGGGCCCTGTATACTACCACTGGGGCTGCTATATACCTCTGGGGCCCTGTATACTACCACTGGGGCTGCTATATACCTCTGGGGCCCTGTATACTAACACTGGGGCTGTATATACTACCACTGGGGCTGTATATACTACCACTGGGGCTGTATATACCTCTGGGGCCCTGTATACTACCACTGGGGCTGTATATACTACCACTGGGGCTGTATATACTACTGGGGCTGCGTGTATACTACCACTGGGGCTGCTGTATCTACCTCTGGGACTGGTGTATACCACACTGCTGGGGGCTGTATACTTGTGCTAGGGTCCACCCTCGGCTTATACACGAGTCAATAGATTTTCCCAGGTTTTGGGGGCAAAAGTAGGGGGGTCGGCTTATACACGGGTCGGCTTATACACGAGTATATACGGTATATTACTGTAAATACTTTTCAGTAGGCCAACATTAGTGATAGTAAAAATAATTTTTTCAGGTTGTTTTATATAGTATTCTAATCTGAGATAATAACTTTTGGGTTTTCATTGGCTGTAGACCATTATCATCAACATTTACATAAATAAACAGTTGAAATACATCACTCTGTAATGACTGTATGTAATATATGCATTTCACTTTATGTACTGAATTACTGAAATAAAATATCTTTTTGATGATATTCTAATTTATTGAGATGCACCCGTACATAGTAACAAAACATATAGCGTTTATCCCAGGTTATATAAAGTTGAGCAATGGATGGATGCTAGCCGATTTTTATTTTCTGCTTCTGTAACCATAGTTTTCCCTCTCTTTTTAACCATTATAATGCATCTTTGTTACTTTTTTGCTTACTAAAGGTCTTTTGTACTGTTTTTCTGTTATATTCCACAGGGATTGAAGCTTAATTAATACATGCATTTATTTTGCTCTACATCTATTCTACATAATTAGGTCAACAATTATTTCACCAAAATGGTCTCCAATATTCGTTACGCAATACATACAGTAATTGTTGTTTTTATTCCCAAATGTAAAATTAAAGATTTTGTAATTTGCTTACATTTAATATCTACAAGATATAAGGTTTAGGGATGAGCGAGTCCGAAATTACTCGGAATCGCTAGACCCGCACGAGTCCGAGCCCAGGACTCGCTACTCGTTGCGAGTCTAGCGAGTCCAATGTTAATGAATAGGGAACCGAGTAATAGCGAATAATGCTATTTACAAATCGCTGATGTGTCTCTGAAAGTGTGCGAGTCCAAACTCGCAGGTTTTTCTCTTATTTGGAGCCGATGATGGGAGGGGGAAGCGATTCTCCGGCACACACCATGCTGTAAAAGCAAACAGGAAACGACTCGCTCTGACAGACGCACACACAGAGCAATCCATTCCCCAGAGCAATCATGGCCGGCCGTGTCACTGTGAACACGCTGAGTTTGATTCCTCTGGTGGAGGCTCGGCCACTGCTATGGCTCCCAACAGACCCTGACTATGGGGATAACATCATGAGGACTCCTGCCTGGAGAGAGATCGCCCAAGTGATGTTCCCTGCGTTCCATCTGAGTGGCCATGATGAACAGAGCAATATGAGTAAGTTAAATGAGTTCACCCGTTATATATTGGATTTACTGTATATATACTCGTGTATAAGCCGACCCGTGTATAAGCCGACCCCCTATTTTTGCCCCCAAAAACTGTGAAAACATATTGACCGCCATCCTGGTATACAGCGGCTATCACTGGTAGACAGCCCCCAGCAGAGTATACAGCTCCCCCTGCAGAGTATACAGGCCCCCAGATGGGTATACATGCCCCCATATTATGGTATACAGGCAGGGGCGGACTGGCCCAGGTGCCTGGGGGGCAATTGCCCCCCAGGCCGGTGTATTTTCCCCTATTTTGGGCCGCCTGGACCATGAAAAGGGCTGCCGCCCGCACGGTTCATGCGGCTGCAGGAGCATGAAGCAGCGCATGACCCCGAAGCAGCAGCCGGAACCGCAAGCTCCTGGCCGCGCGATGACGTCATCAGCGCGCGGCTGCGGCCGGGAGTGAGCGGCTGTGAGGAGCGCGAGGCTGCGGCTGGGAGCGAGCCCTAGGAGACTGCGGGAGCTGCGGTGACTGTGAGGCAGCCGCCTGTCATCACCCCCCCCCCACCCCCGTCCTCACCTGTGTCGGACCGGTGAGGGAGGGCTGGCACCCAAACTGTAGGGTGCCAGTCAGTCCCTGTATACAGGGCCCTCAGTGGGTCTACAGCCCCCCCAGCAGTGGGTATACAGGGCCCCCAGCAGTGGGTATACAGGGCCCCCAGCAGTGGGTATACAGGGCCCCCAGCAGTGGGTATACAGGGCCCTCGTGGGTATACAGGCCCCCCATAGCAGGGTATACAGGACCCTCAATGTGTTATCATGCGCCGTCGCATAGTTGCCTATATTTGGATGGGGTCACAACAGTACACTTAGTTTAAGGGCTGGTGCTCCTGGCTCTTACGGCCAGGGGGTTGGGTGTATATTAATACCACTAATGAGCAGAGTCTGGTGCCCGCACTATTACCTTCTCGATGCGTCGACATGTGACCTGCCTCATTTGTGATAGTGTCCACGTGAGCTCAATGTCCGTAATGCTGTTGATGATGTTCCACACTGTCGTGTCACTGTGCCTTGTATACACATTACACACACAACATGAATAAAATGTTATTGTTGATTTGTACACAAACTTTTGGTGTTTCAAATATTACACATGTCTAAACCCAGTTTGAAATCATTTCACAGTTGACCATCTTCAAAAACGTTGGAGGAGCTGCCGCGATCAACATAAGAAACAGCATCGCCAGATCGCTGAGGGGGGCCCGGGAGCAGCTCCAGAGCTGATCTACAAACACTATGACCGGCTGTCCTTCCTTGGACCGGTGGCCCGTATGCCAAGGTATGTGTCTGCAGCACTGTTGTCTACTATTATTATAATTTATTTATATAGCGCCATTAGGTCTCATGGCACTTTACATGAGGATAATGGTTAACTACAAAAAACAGTAAAGGAAGACAATCAGGTCGTACAGGTACAAGAGGAGAGGACCCTGTCCACGAGGGCACACAGTGTACGTATGAAGCTCTATAATGAGTGTGCTGGTTTACATACCCACACTGGGGTTTGTTTCTGCCATGGTGCAACAGATTTCTATTACCTTTGGCAGTGATCCAGGACATACACATTTATATTCACGTTGTGACGTTGGGACAAATAAGCAGGGTGGGCAGACACAATGTTCCGTGACCTCACAATTAGCTCTTATTGTTGGCATGTTTGTGGAACAAAGCCATGTTCTTCCCTGCAATGGCCTCTAAGGTGTGTGGCCTTGTCTGGTTTGCCTGTCGTAAGCATCATTTGTATGTGTTCCTAATGGCCTCCCTCCACTTGCATAAGGGCCACATACATCCTTACACGTTTAATTGTGGGTGTTTTTTAGGCTAAATAACGTTGTAAGGATATACCCCTTTTGCACTAAACTGTTTGTACACCATCCCAGATTGTTTACACAGTCATACACATTTGAGGACATACCCTGTATCACTACAAATATGTGTGGGTGAGTTTGGCCATGGGTATATTTGTGGCTGCAAGGTGATGGTGTAGATATTAGGATCCACATGTGAATTTAATTGTTTTGTTGTTAACTGATGGCTACATTAAGAATCCTTCGAAAAACATAGTGTATTAATGCTGTATAAAATTAAACTTAAGGGGGCCATATTTTCAGTGCAACAGCCTTTTATGTACAAGGTCCTTTAGGAAACAAGAAGTTTGCCCTTGCTGTTCCCGGCTTTGTGTTCGGCCCCATTGGAATAATTGTAAAACTGTCCATCTGGCAATACCACCTTGTTTGGCACCAACGATGTGTGACCTGCTGATCAAAAACAACCCCATACTCTATGTCCATTACAGTCATTTCAAAATCCAAGCCATATGTTTTTATGGGTTTTATTTACCAAGACATTCCTGATTAGCATACATGGCAGCAACAAGGAGTGTAGGGCACTAACGCCGAATGCTCATGTGTCACCTATGCTGCATGACTACATTTACTGTCTTGCTCACCTGCCCTATAGATCTGGGTTATGTGCTTTGAAACCAAGGTCGCCCACACTGCGTCTTTTACTGTCCATCTGATGGTAAGCAACCCTGAAGAATGTGTTTGCCTCTAAGTGTCAGGCTATAGCTTTGTCCACATAAAGTTACAACAAAAAGTAAATGCTATACTTGTGGCCACTAATATGTCTTCAAGTGCCTAAATAGCTGTCCTGCCTAAGGCAGGGCACAGTGTAATTGGGCAGACAAATGGTTAAATTTCAAATGTAATGTCAAAAAATCGAGTACCAACACTACCCACACATAGAATATTGGTTGAGCCATGAGCCAAAATGTCCTAATTTATTGGCTGCAATTCAATCTTAAGGTCAACAATGAAAACACAGAATACACAGATATGGGAGCCATGAACGAGGGTTGAGAAAGAAGTGGATGGAGATAGTGGCTGAATAGTCATTATTATATATATTGTATTATATTAAATATTATATTATATATATATATTGTATACGTTTGAACCCCTTCACTGGTTTATATAGCTGATGTAACCTAAAAGTTTGGTAAATTAAGTATGTCAAGTTAAAAGTGAAGTCAGGTGGACGTTTTTTTTCATGTGAAACATTGGTGTTATTGATCGTCTAGATTAGATGGGATGGGGGGGGGGGGGGTAATAATGTGGGGAAAAATTATGTATTATTATGGAATTGGCAAACAAAGTGACGTATTCCTTTATGTTATGTACAGTTGGTTATTCTTTAATAATAATAAAAAATATCTGATTCAGAACACACTGATACACAGTAAAAAAAGCGTGCAACTTAATGTTTGACCTATGTTTTTGTTTCCAAATGCAATGCATTCACCAAACTTTTTTGGCCTTTACCCACAGAGAGGCTCACTACCGCAGGCGCCGTGCTAACCCTCCACCACCACAGCTGCCTGAACAGGCGAGGGAGGCCCCTGAAGCACCTGAAGTGGAGGAGCAAGGCCAAGCTGGTGGAATACCACCACCGCCACCAGCTCCAACACCACCACCGCCGCCGCCACCAGCACAAACACCACCACCACCACGCCGCCACCAGCACCAAACCACCACACCGCCGCCACCAGCACCAGCACCAACACCACCACCACCGCCGCCACCAGCACCAACCCCAGCTTTGGAGCATGTCCGGCCGCCAGAGGAGGTTGTTGCAGGGCCAGAAAATCGTGCACAAAGTAATGCTGACTTTGCCCGCAGTCTCCTACCGTTCTTGGATGACATTCCATTCGAGAGACGACTGCGGGCATGGTCAGCAATACATATTGTCATCAATGCATGTCGGCCTCCAAACCACCCTGCCCAGGTCTTTTCATATTTGGAGGGGTGGCAGCAATCTGGTGCAAACATTCTGGACAGGCACACACCACGGCGGGACAGCTATGTGGCGACCCAGAGGCCGTACCAACCTTTCTGGCCAACCCACATGGACCTCCCAACCCAAGGCCATTTTGAGAGACCGGCCCAGGTGACCCAACCTACAGGGTTACAAGCAGTGGGGGAGGCTATCCATGGGGCCCTGGACCTCCTCCATGACCAGGGTGATGGTGGCGGGGTAGAGGCTACCCCACACAATCGTCCCACCTACCACCAGCTGTAGGTTCAACTTTTTTTTTTTTGCTTGTTAATGTAAATAGTGCATGTTTGCACTTTTGACATCTTTATTTCTGTTTTTTACATTGCTTTTCGAAAGCTAAAAAAAAAAAAAAAAAAAAAAAAAAAATCTGACATCTTTGCCATTAAGGCATAATAATACAGATTTTAAAAAAAAAATGCTTTGTGTCTGTCTTTTTTCAGGGAATGGATGTGTAGGTTGTTTTGTGGGTGGCCTTAAAGTCATCATCATTAGCAAGTACTTTACGGCCTGCATGGCGCATGAGGGCACCTTGGTTAGTACGTGTAAAATCATTACTGCACATACCAATGTTGCTAACAAAGAAATAGTGCCTGTGTTTGGGGGGGGGTTACTTAATGACTCGGTATGTTAACAACACTAGGAACACAGATGCGAGAGGCTGGGACGTCTACTTGCAACACACAACGTCTATGCGTTATCTCCGTAGGTAGCGTACAGTGGGACCCTTCGCCAGGCTACAGCAGGATCATAGTACAAGCAACGTCTTCGATGCAGGCATAGGCTTGTTGCCTCAAAAAATTATCCCAAGGGGCTTGATCAACTCTTTTTAGATATAGAGGAGGGAGCGTGGCCCATACTATAGTCTTGCTTGTCTTGAGAGCATAGGAGAAGCAACATATTCGATGCAGGTATAGGCTTGTTGCCTCAAAAAATTTACCCAAGGGGCTCTTTGGCAAATTGGGTATAAATGCAGGCCTACCGGCCATGATAAGCTTCTTAGCCTGGGTGGCTCCAAAATTTTGCCCAAGGGGCTGTTTGGCATTTTGAGTATAAATGCAGGCCTAATGGCCATGATAAGCTTCTTAGGCTGGGTGCCTCAAAAAATTAGCCCAATGGGCTTGATCAACTCTTTTTAGATATAGAAGAGGGAGCGTGGCCCATACTATATTCTTGCTTGTCCTGAGAGCATAGTACAAGCAACGTATTCCATGCAGGCATAGGCTTGTTGCCTCAAAAAATTATCCCAAGGGGCTTGATCAACTCTTTTTAGATATAGAGGAGGGAGAGTGGCCCATACTATAGTCTTGCTTGTCTTGAGAGCATAGGAGAAGCAACATATTCGATGCAGGTATAGGCTTGTTGGATCAAAAAATTAGCCCAAGGGGCTTGATCAACTCTTTTTAGATATAGAGGAGGGAGCGTGGCCCATACTATAGTCTTGCTTGTCTTGAGAGCATAGGAGAAGCAACATATTCGATGCAGGTGTAGGCTTGTTGGATCAAAAAATTAGCCCAAGGGGCTTGATCAACTCTTTTTAGATATAGAGGAGGGAGCGTGGCCCATACTATAGTCTTGCTTGTCTTGAGAGCATAGGAGAAGCAACATATTCGATGCAGGTATAGGCTTGTTGGATCAAAAAATTAGCCCAAGGGGCTTGATCAACTCTTTTTAGATATAGAGGAGGGAGCGTGGCCCATACTATAGTCTTGCTTGTCTTGAGAGCATAAGAGAAGCAACATATTCGATGCAGGTATAGGCTTGTTGCCTCAAAAAATTTACCCAAGGGGCTCTTTGGCAAATTGGGTATAAATGCAGGCCTACCGGCCATGATAAGCTTCTTAGCCTGAGTGGCTCCAAAATTTTGCCCAAGGGGCTGTTTGGCATTTTGAGTATAAATGCAGGCCTAATGGCCATGATAAGCTTCTTAGGCTGGGTGCCTCAAAAAATTAGCCCAATGGGCTTGATCAACTCTTTTTAGATATAGAAGAGGGAGCGTGGCCCATACTATATTCTTGCTTGTCCTGAGAGCATAGTACAAGCAACGTATTCCATGCAGGCATAGGCTTGTTGCCTCAAAAAATTATCCCAAGGGGCTTGATCAACTCTTTTTAGATATAGAGGAGGGAGCGTGGCCCATACTATAGTCTTGCTTGTCTTGAGAGCATAGGAGAAGCAACATATTCGATGCAGGTATAGGCTTGTTGGATCAAAAAATTAGCCCAAGGGGCTTGATCAACTCTTTTTAGATATAGAGGAGGGAGCGTGGCCCATACTATAGTCTTGCTTGTCTTGAGAGCATAGGAGAAGCAACATATTCGATGCAGGTGTAGGCTTGTTGGATCAAAAAATTAGCCCAAGGGGCTTGATCAACTCTTTTTAGATATAGAGGAGGGAGCGTGGCCCATACTATAGTCTTGCTTGTCTTGAGAGCATAGGAGAAGCAACATATTCGATGCAGGTATAGGCTTGTTGCCTCAAAAAATTTACCCAAGGGGCTCTTTGGCAAATTGGGTATAAATGCAGGCCTACCGGCCATGATAAGCTTCTTAGCCTGGGTGGCTCCAAAATTTTGCCCAAGGGGCTGTTTGGCATTTTGAGTATAAATGCAGGCCTAATGGCCATGATAAGCTTCTTAGGCTGGGTGTCTCAAAAAATTAGCCCAATGGGCTTGATCAACTCTTTTTAGATATAGAAGAGGGAGCGTGGCCCATACTATATTCTTGCTTGTCCTGAGAGCATAATACAAGCAACGTATTCCATGCAGGCATAGGCTTGTTGCCTCAAAAAATTATCCCAAGGGGCTTGATCAACTATTTTTAGATATAGAGGAGGGAGCGTGGCCCATACTATAGTCTTGCTTGTCTTGAGAGCATAGGAGAAGCAACATATTCGATGCAGGTATAGGCTTGTTGGCTCAAAAAATTAGCCCAAGGGGCTTGGTCAACTCTTTTTAGATATAGAGGAGGGAGCGTGGCCCATACTATAGTCTTGCTTGTCTTGAGAGCATAGGAGAAGCAACATATTCGATGCAGGTATAGGCTTGTTGCCTCAAAAAATTTACCCAAGGGGCTCTTTGGCAAATTGGGTATAAATGCAGGCCTACCGGCCATGATAAGCTTCTTAGCCTGGGTGGCTCCAAAATTTTGCCCAAGGGGCTGTTTGGCATTTTGAGTATAAATGCAGGCCTAATGGCCATGATAAGCTTCTTAGGCTGGGTGCCTCAAAAACAATGGGGGGGGGGGGGGGGGGGGGGGGGGGGGGGGGGCCCATACTATAGTCTTGCTTGTCTTGAGAGCATAGGAGAAGCAACATATTCGATGCAGGTATAGGCTTGTTGGATCAAAAAATTAGCCCAAGGGGCTTGATCAACTCTTTTTAGATATAGAGGAGGGAGCGTGGCCCATACTATAGTCTTGCTTGTCTTGAGAGCATAGGAGAAGCAACATATTCGATGCAGGTATAGGCTTGTTGGATCAAAAAATTAGCCAAGGGGCTTGATCAACTCTTTTTAGATATAGAGGAGGGAGCGTGGCCCATACTATAGTCTTGCTTGTCTTGAGAGCATAGGAGAAGCAACATATTCGATGCAGTATAGGCTTGTTGCCTCAAAAAATTTACCAAGGGGCTCTTTGGCAAATTGGGTATAAATGCAGGCCTACCGGCCATGATAAGCTTCTTAGCCTGGGTGGCTCCAAAATTTTGCCCAAGGGCTGTTTGGCATTTTGAGTATAAATGCAGGCCTAATGGCCATGATAAGCTTCTTAGGCTGGGTGCTCAAAAAATTCCAAGGCTGTCAATCTTTATATGAGAGAGGTGCACATATTGCTTGCTGAAGATAAAGCAATCACAATAGGTTTTGTAAATACAGGGGCTTTCATTTTTGAAGAGGAGACGTGCATTATATCTGTGTCTTGGCATAGGAAGCACATACATGCAGTAGTTGTTATAGCCAAGGGCTTGATCAACTCTTTTTAGATATAGAGAGGGAGCGTGCCATACTATATTTGCTTGTCTGAGAGCATAGAAAGCAACTATTCATGCAGGATAGGCTTGTTGCCTCAAAAATTACCCAAGGGCTTGCAATTTTAAATGAGAGGGACGGGCCATATATAGTCTTGCTTGTCTTGGCAAGGGAGCAATATTCGATGCAGGTATAGCTTGTGCTCAAAAAATTAGCCCAATGGGCTTGATCAACTCTTTTTAGATATAGAGAGGGAGCGTGGCCCATACTATATTTTGCTTGTCCTTGAGAGCATATAAAGCAACGTATTCCATGCAGGATAGGCTTGTTGTCCTCAAAAAATTATCCCAAGGGGCTTGATCAACTCTTTTTAGATATAGAGGAGGGAGCGTGGCCCATACTATAGTCTTGCTTGTCTTGAGAGCATAGGAGAAGCAACATATTCGATGCAGGTATAGGCTTGTTGGATCAAAAAATTAGCCCAAGGGGCTTGATCAACTCTTTTTAGATATAGAGGAGGGGAGCGTGGCCCATACTATAGTCTTGCTTGTCTTGAGAGCATAGGAGAAGCAACATATTCGATGCAGGTGTAGGCTTGTTGGATCAAAAAATTAGCCCAAGGGGCTTGATCAACTCTTTTTAGATATAGAGGATGGAGCGTGGCCCATACTATAGTCTTGCTTGTCTTGAGAGCATAGGAGAAGCAACATATTCGATGCAGGTATAGGCTTGTTGCCTCAAAAAATTTACCCAAGGGGCTCTTTGGCAAATTGGGTATAAATGCAGGCCTACCGGCCATGATAAGCTTCTTAGCCTGGGTGGCTCCAAAATTTTGCCCAAGGGGCTGTTTGGCATTTTGAGTATAAATGCAGGCCTAATGGCCATGATAAGCTTCTTAGGCTGGGTGCCTCAAAAAATTAGCCCAATGGGCTTGATCAACTCTTTTTAGATATAGAAGAGGGAGCGTGGCCCATACTATATTCTTGCTTGTCCTGAGAGCATAATACAAGCAACGTATTCCATGCAGGCATAGGCTTGTTGCCTCAAAAAATTATCCCAAGGGGCTTGATCAACTATTTTTAGATATAGAGGAGGGAGCGTGGCCCATACTATAGTCTTGCTTGTCTTGAGAGCATAGGAGAAGCAACATATTCGATGCAGGTATAGGCTTGTTGGCTCAAAAAATTAGCCCAAGGGGCTTGGTCAACTCTTTTTAGATATAGAGGAGGGAGCGTGGCCCATACTATAGTCTTGCTTGTCTTGAGAGCATAGGAGAAGCAACATATTCGATGCAGGTATAGGCTTGTTGCCTCAAAAAATTTACCCAAGGGGCTCTTTGGCAATATGGGTATAAATGCAGGCCTACCGGCCATGATAACCTTCTTAGCCTGGGTGGCTCCATAAATTAGCCCAAGGGGCTGTTTGGCATTTTGAGTGTAAATGCAGGCCTAAGGGCCATGATAAGCTTCTTAGGCTGGGTGTCTCCAAAAATTAGCCCAAGGGGCTGTTTTGCATTTTGGGTATAAATGCAGGCCTAAGGGCCATGATAAGCTTGTTAGCCTGGGTGGCTCCAAAAATTAGCCCAAGGGGCTTTTAAATGTTTGCTAACAGAAAATAAAGGTTGATTCATTGTCAAAAGGTGTTGTGATGGTTAATGAAACCGAAGTTAAGGTATAGTGTTGGTTTAAGATGAAGCAGCCTCATTACCAGGTTGCAGGAACATGGTTACGCAAATCGTTACTGGTCTTGTACATACTGCTTGTACCAAAAAGACACAATATAATACAATGATTAATTATATCATATTGATGTTGAACGTGGCACTTCAGCTCTGAGTACTGTCGTCTTCAGGGCTCAAGAAGTCTTGTGAAATCCAGTTCCTATTAAACTTAATTAGAGTAAGCCTGTCTGCATTCTCTGGAGTAAGACGTGTCCTAGTATCAGTTATGATACCCCCAGCGGCACTGAAAACCCGCTCTGATGTCACACTAGCCGCAGGGCATGCCAGCACCTCCAAGGCATACAACGAGAGCTCTGTCCAAGTGTGGAGCTTGGAGACCCAGTAATTAAACGGGACTGCGGCATCAGTCAGGAAGCAGGTACTGTCACTTAAGTATTCTTGTACCATGTTGGTAAGTTTCTGTCTCGAGAGATGGTTACTGGAGCAACATGGCGCTGCAGGTTCGATGGCTTATTGAACATAGCCCACTTTGCGGACATCTTTCCAGCATCTCTTCTGGACAGCGTGGATGATTGTGCCCCGACCAATGGCTGCTGTTGCACAGAGTTGCTACCTATGGGCAGAGTGTTGTCTGACGGTGATATTAGAAGCATATTATCCACAAGAACCCTCTTGAAATAGTCAATTGTCAAGCCACGTGGTGACTGAAACAGCAGCGAGGTGAATTTATCTTTATAACGTGGGTCCAGAAAGGTGGCCAACCAGTAGAGGTCGTTGTGCAATATGTTAATCACTCGTGGGTCTTCTAGCAGACAAGTCAACATGAAGTCAGCCATGTGTGCTAGGCTGCATAGAGTCATGTCTTCAGTGTCCTCAGAACGATGTTCAATACCCATTGTATCCGCAAAGTCTGTCTCCGCCTCCTCCTCTCCAGGCCACCCATGGTGGACAGACACAAAGCTGGGGTTGTGAGTACCATCTGGGTTGACATCGGCACCAACAAAAAATAAATCCTCTTCCTCGTCTTGCTCCGGTTCCTCTTCAGGAGCCAATGTTGCCTGGTCATACTGGCTTTGCTGGCTAGGTACTGCGCTGTTTAAATCTGGCTCCATAGCCATCTGCTGGGCTCTCAATGCTTCATTTTTCTGATTAATGAGGGATTCTTTCAGCAGACACAGCATGGGGATAGTGACACTGATGATGGACTGATCACCGCTCACCAGTTTTGTGCAGTAGTCAAAATTATCAAGAACCTCAGATGTGTCAGCGATCCACACCCACTCCATTGTACTAATATGTCGTGGCTGACTGCCGGTCTGACGGGCATGTTGCAACTGATACTCGGATATTGCCCTCTGCTGCTCATTGATCCTCGATAACATATGGAATGTAGAGTTCCATCGTGTCGGCATGTCACAAATGAGTCTGTGGTTGGGCAAATTCAATTGCTTTTGAAGCAATGAAAGTTTTCCAACCGCTGTTGACGAATGACGAAAATGTGCGCAAACTCGACGCACCTTCTCCAGTAGGTCAGATAACTCTGGGTATGTACGCAGGAATTTCTGCACTACTAGATTCAGCACGTGAGCCATGCAAGGCACGTGCACAAGGTTTCCGAGCTTTAGTGCAGCCACTAGGTTACGACCATTGTCGCTCACCACGAGACCGGTCTGGAGTTGGAGTGGGGATAGCCACTCATCTGTCTGTTGCTTCAGACCTTTCAACAGCTCTACTGCAGTGTGAGGTGTGTGACCTAAACAGATCAGCTTCAGCAGAGCCTGTTGGCGTCTTGCTGAAGCACTGCAGCAAACCTCCCAACTTGGCCGTGATGTTGAGGGCAATTGAGGATTGGTCGAGGAAGCGAAGATGGTGTAGTGGACATATAGGATGATGCAGAGACCCTGAATGAGGTTGTGCCAGCTATCCGTGGCGTGGGTAGGATGTTTGATGTAACACTAACATCGTTTGGCACACTCTCCACAACGTTGATCCAATGCGCGGTGAGCGAGATGTACCGGCCCTGTCCTGAACTGCTTGTCCACGTGTCCGTAGTAAGGTGTACTTTCCCGGTTACAGCGTTGGTGAGGGCACGCTTGAGGTTGTTAATGACATGCTCATGTAACGCGGGGACGGCACAACGTGAAAAGTAGTGGCGGCTTGGAACTGAGTAGCGTGGTACTGCCACAGCCAAAAGCTCACGAAAAGAATCTGTACCCACAAGCCTAAACGGCAACATCTCGACTGCTAACAACTTAGCTATCTGGGCATTTATTTTTTTGGCTAATGGGTGGGAAGAGTGGTATTTCTGCTTCCTTTCGTACAGCTGTGTCACTGACAACTGTAAGGATGTTGCTGACCGAGAACTGTCTGCACTCGTGTTCAGTCTCTCTGCAACCGCTGCTTGTGATGAGTACATATGAGCTGGACCAGCTTCAGCAACACTTGATTGTGACGGACGGATCTGAGTTACCGTGGCAGTCTTTGGGTCAGATGACACTGTTGTGGAAGGCTGCACTTTTGACCACTGAATAGGGTGCTGACCAGCCATGTGCTTCCGCATACTGCTGGTGCTCTGGTTTCCTTTCCCGTGGCCTCTGCTTAGCCTTGCATGGCAGATGGTACAGATGACCACATTTTCTTGAGAAGGCCCATCTTTAAAAAATTTCCACACAGTGGCTGACCGACCTCTATGCTTGACTGTACTCCCAGAGGGATTACTCAGGCCCACATTTGAGACATTTTGTCCAACAGTCGACAAATTTTGAGCCACAGTGGACACATTTTGGGCAACAGTGGTGACTCTTTCAGTTCTGCTGGGAGGAGTAGGCCTTGGTGCCTTTGTTGGTGGGACATACACACTTTCTTCCTCCGTGCTGCTCTGCTGGCTCTGCATGGCAACATTCCACGTGGGATCAGTGGTCTCATCATCAACCCCTTCCTCTTCTAAATCTTCCCGATAACAAGATTGATTTTGCTCCCCAGATGACAAGTGTGTCACTGTCTCATCATCATCATCCTCCAACTCCTGAGACGGTCTAAGACTTTGCTGAAAGACACGTTCATGTGGCCGGGGTGTCTCTAAAACTTGTCCATGATTGGACAATTCTTCATCAAGTATCTCATCTAGTACTGAGTCTGGCAAACCAGATTCATGCAAAGGATTATATGTACCAAATAAGTCATCTGAGTCACCCATGTCTGTGTCAACATTTTCATGGGGCTGCTGTTGGTCTGAGGAACTGTGAAGAGGTTGTGGATTAGATGACCCAGCATGGTATGTACCAACAGTAGACACAGTGCTCAAGGAACCTTGAGTGCTGCAAGAACCTGTTGTTGAGGTCTTGTCTGCCAGCCAAGACGTTAGATGGTGTTCGTCTTCCGGCCTCAATACTCGTTTACTTTCCTGACGGGGAAAGTTAGACAGGAGGAACGATCGATCAATCCTCATCTGTCTGCCCGAACTGGTGGATAGTTGGCCACGACTACCAATGCCTGTACCTCGTCCCTGTCCCTTAGCAACACTTTTTTGGGGATTTGTTTTTTTGGGTGACATTTTATAATTTCTGGTGGCTTTCTGGGGGCTTGTAAAACAAGTAGCAGGTACTATTTCGTGAAAGGTACACACTAGAGGCTAAGATATTTTAAGACAGATGGAAGGTACCGTGCGAGCTGCAGGCAGGACACCGTACAGCAACGCACTGGCACAGGAAAAAAATTGTTTATTACGCAGAACCAGGCACAATTAGGCTGCGGTGCTGGCTGCGTGCAATGTTACAAGTACCGTGTGAGCTGCAGGCAGGACACCTTACAGCAACACAGTGGCACAGGAAAAAAATTGTTTAGTACGCAGAACCAGGCACTGTTAGACTGCAATGCTGGCTGCGTGCAATGTTACAAGTACCGTGCGAGCTGCAGGCAGGACACCGTACAGCAACGCACTGGCACAGGAAAAAAATTGTTTAGTACGCAGAACCAGGCACTGTTAGACTGCAATGCTGGCTGCGTGCAATGTTACAAGTACCGTGCGAGCTGCAGGCAGGACACCGTACAGCAACGCACTGGCACAGGAAAAAATTGTTTAGTACGCAGAACCAGGCACTGTTAGACTGCAATGCTGGCTGCGTGCAATGTTACAAGTACCGTGCGAGCTGCAGGCAGGACACCGTACAGCAACGCACTGGCACAGGAAAAAAATTGTTTAGTACGCAGAACCAGGCACTGTTAGACTGCAATGCTGGCTGCGTAAAATGTTACAAGTACCGTGCGAGCTGCAGGCAGGACACCGTACAGCAACGCACTGGCACAGGAAAAAATTGTTTAGTACGCAGAACCAGGCACTGTTAGACTGCAATGCTGGCTGCGTGCAATGTTACAAGTACCGTGCGAGCTGCAGGCAGGACACCGTACAGCAACGCACTGGCACAGGAAAAAAATTGTTTAGTACGCAGAACCAGGCACTGTTAGACTGCAATGCTGGCTGCGTAAAATGTTACAAGTACCGTGCGAGCTGCAGGCAGGACACCGTACAGCAACGCACTGGCACAGGAAAAAATTGTTTAGTACGCAGAACCAGGCACTGTTAGACTGCAATGCTGGCTGCGTGCAATGTTACAAGTACCGTGCGAGCTGCAGGCAGGACACCGTACAGCAACGCACTGGCACAGGAAAAAATTGTTTAGTACGCAGAACCAGGCACTGATAGACTGCAATGCTGGCTGCGTGCAATGTTACAAGTACCGTGCGAGCTGCAGGCAGGACACCGTACAGCAACGCACTGGCACAGGAAAAAATTGTTTAGTACGCAGAACCAGGCACTGTTAGACTGCAATGCTGGCTGCGTGCAATGTTACAAGTACCGTGCGAGCTGCAGGCAGGACACCGTACAGCAACGCACTGGCACAGGAAAAAAATTGTTTAGTACGCAAAACCAGGCACTGTTAGACTGCAATGCTGGCTGCGTGCAATGTTACAAGTACCGTGCGAGCTGCAGGCAGGACACCGTACAGCAACGCACTGGCACAGGAAAAAATTGTTTAGTACGCAGAACCAGGCACTGTTAGACTGCAATGCTGGCTGCGTGCAATGTTACAAGTACCGTGCGAGCTGCAGGCAGGACACCATACAGCAACGCACTGGCACAGGAAAAAATTGTTTAGTACGCAGAACCAGGCACTGTTAGACTGCAATGCTGGCTGCGTGCAATGTTACAAGTACCGTGCGAGCTGCAGGCAAGACACCTTACAGCAACGCACTGGCACAGTAAATTTTTTGTGGAAAAATGGCACCAAAATTATTTGGTAGACTAGTGCCAAAAATAAGAAAAAGCTTAGGATTACAGCTCTGTGGAAAGCTGGGTGAACTAAGCTCTGAGGATGGTGCTGTATTCACTGTAAGGCTGCTCCTATCTCCCTTCCTTACAGTCCTGTACAGCAATCCTCCGTCCTGGTAGTTCTGAAAAGAACTTTTGGGTTATGTGTGAGGAATCTTGACTCCTACACTCCGTCCTGTTAGTTCTGAAAAGAACTTTTGGGTTATATGTGACTCCTACACTGCCTAACTGTCCCTAGATCTGCTCCAAGTCTCCCTGCACTAGGTCAGCTCTTCTCAGGAATGTGCCCAAAATGGCGGGGGCAAGCCTTATATACTGCCTTGCCTGTCATAGATGACATAGGCATCACGATGGACAGCAGCCAATCATAGTCCTGACACAACCAAAAATGCTATGGCATTACTGACTATGATTGGCTAACATGCTTGTCCTTCTTCACAAGTTTTCTGACCTAACACGCAATGCTGACTAGTAACATAAAAGATTCTGGATTCGCGAGTCCCGAATAGAGAATACAGGACTCGGAATCGCAGACTCGCTAGGATTCGGACTCGTAGACTCGCTCAGACTCGCTGCTGTTTGGGGAGATTCAAGCTATATAGCGATGTGATATAGCGAGTCTAGCGAGTGAGAGAAAGTAAACTCTGACAAAACTAGGATTGACATTTACTTGCATTGGACTCGTTACTGAGCGAGTATTCGCTAAAAGACTCGCCGATTACCGAGTCCAGCGAGTCCCTTAAGAATCGCCGAGTAACGAGTCCTAGCGAGTAGACTCGCTCATCCCTAATAAGGTTCCCTATCTGCCTCCAATGCTTTCCTTTATGGAATAACCATGAAAGCACTAGTGCAGCTCTTCTACACTGCGTTGAAAAAGTATTCATACCCTTGAACTTTTCCATATTTTTTCACATTACACCCACAAACTTAAACACATTTTATTTGGAATTTGATGTGATATACCAACACAAAGCAAATATTTGTTAACTGTAAAAAAAAATCATACATGGTTTTATACATATTTTAAAAATATAAACTTAAAAATTATTTTAAAATTTGAATTTACCCTGTGAGTGAGTACTTTGCAGGACAACCTTTTGCTGCAATTACTGCTGCAAGTCTTTTGGGGTATGTCTTGGCAGCTTTGCACATCTAGAGACTGAAATGTTTGCCTATCCTTTATTGGAAAGATCTCTAGCTCAGTGAGATTAGATGAGCAGTATGTATGGGAATCAATTTTTTCGTCTTGTCACAGATTCACAATGGAATTTAGTTCAGGACTGTGACTGATTCATACACATGGATATGTTTTTATCTAAACCATGCCATTGTAGGTATGGCAGTATGTTTAAGGTTGTTATCTTATTGGAAGGTGAACCTATGCCCCAGTCTCAAGTCTTTTGCAGCCTCTAAGGGTACCTTTACACATGGCAACTTTTCTAGGAATTTCACTGGCAGCTTACTGGTTGCAGTGAAATCATGGACACATTGTTCTATCTTGTTGCTGTGTATAAATAGAACAATGTGTCCATGATTTCACTGCAACCAGTAAGCTGCCAGTGAAATTCCTAGAAAAGTTGCCGCGTGTAAACGTACCCTAACAGGTTTTCCTCCAAGATTGCCTTGTAATTACCCATTCATTTTCCCATCAACTTTGACCAGCTTCCCTATCCCTCCCGAAGAAAAGCCTCCCCACAGTGTTTTCAGGGTAATGTGCAGTTAGTTTTCCGCCACACAGTGTTTTGTGTTTAGCCTAGAAAGTTCTACTTTGGTCTCCTCAAACCAGAGTACCTTCTTCCACATGCTAACTTTGTCCCCTATATGTTTTCATCCAAACTGCAAATGGGACTTATGGCTTGCTTTTAAAATTAGCTTTTGTTTTTACAATCTTCCTTAAAGCCTAGATTTGTGGAGTATATAGCTAATCTAATTTTCATACACAAACCATACCTCCCAACTTTAGAAGAGCAGAAAGAGGGACAAAAGATGCGGCGTGCGCAGCACGCCGCGCAAATTTTAGCCCCGCCCCTGACCCCGCCCAAGCCACACCCATTTACACAGGATACACAGGGGTACAGGATAATGACACTGGGGGTACAGGATAATGACACTGGGGGTACAGGATAATGACACTGGGGGTACAGGACAATGACACTGGGGGTACAGGACAATGACACTGGGGGTACAGGATAATGACACTGGGGGTACAGGACAATGACACTGGGGTTACAGGATAATGACACTGGGGGTACAGGACAATGACAATGGGGGTACAGGATAATGACACTGGAGGTACAGGACAATGACACTGGGGGTACAGGATAATGACACTGGGGGTACAGGATAATGACACTGGGGGTACAGGACAATGACACTGGGGGTACAGGATAATGACACTGGGGGTACAGGATAATGACACTGGGGGTACAGGACAATGACACTGGGGGTTTCAGGACAATGACACTGGGGGTACAGGATAATGACACTGGGGTACAGGACAATGACATGGGGTTACAGGATAATGACACTGGGGTACAGGACAATGACAATGGGGTACAGGATAATGACATGGAGTACAGGACAATGACACTGGGGGTACAGGATAATGACACTGGGGGTACAGGATAATGACACTGGGGTACAGGACAATGACCTGGGGGTACAGGATAATGACACTGGGGTAGACAGGGACAATGACACTGGGGTACGGACAATGACACTGGGGTACAGGATAATGACACTGGGGGTACAGGACAATGACACTGGGGTTACAGGATAATGACACTGGGGGTACAGACAATACAATGGGGGTAAGACATGGACAGACAATGACACTGGGGTACGGATATACACGGGGGAAGTAATGAACTGGGAAGACAATGACACGGGGTCAGATATAGGGGTAAGGAAAGACACTGGGTACAGGAAAGACACTGGGTACAGAAAGACACTGGGAAGAATGACACTGGGGGACAGGACAATTGGGTAGGATAATGACACTGGGTACAGGACATGATGGGTACAGATAATGACAGGGACAGGACATGACACGGGTAGTAATACACTGGGACAATGACAGGGGGTAAGAAATGACTGGGGTACAGGAAATGACACTGGGGTCAGGATGACACTGGGGTACAGAAATGACACTGGTACGGAAATGACACGGGTAAGGAATGACTGGGTAAGGACAGACATGGGTAAAATGACACTGGGTACAGACAGGGGTGGTAAACATGGGTAAGACAATACACTGGTACAGGATATGACAGGGGTACAGAATGACCTGGGTACAGGACAATGACACTGGGTACAGGATATGACATGGGGTACAGAATGACACTGGTAAGAAATACGGGTACAGACATGATGGGGGTAAGGATATGACATGGGGACAGACAATGAACTGGAAGGTATGAGGGTACAGAATGACATGGGGTACGAAAGACCGGGTACAGGAAATGACACTGGGGTACAGGATAATGACACTGGGGGTACAGGAAATGACACTGGGGGTACAGGACAATGACACTGGGGGTACAGGATAATGACACTGGGGGTACAGGAAATGACACTGGGGTACAGGACAATGACACTGGGGGTACAGGACAATGACATGGGGGTACAGGATAATGACACTGGGGGTACAGGACAATGACACTGGGGGTAGGATAATGACTTACAGGATAATGACACTGGGGTACAGGACAATGACACTGGGGGTACAGGATAATGACACTGGGGTACAGAAATGACACTGGGGGTACAGGAAATGACACTGGGGTACAGGACAATGACACTGGGGGTACAGGAAATGACACTGGGGGTACAGGAAATGACACTGGGGGTACAGGAAATGACACTGGGGTACAGGATAATGACACTGGGTACAGGACAATGACACTGGGGTAAGGATAATGACACTGGGGGTACAGGACAATGACATGGGGGTACAGGATAATGACACTGGGGTACAGGACAATGACACTGGGGGTACAGGATAATGACACTGGGGGTACAGGACAATGACACTGGGGGTACAGGAAATGACACTGGGGGTACAGGATAATGACACTGGGGGTACAGGACAATGACACTGGGGGTAAAAGGAAATGAATGGGGGTACAGGATAATGACACTGGGGTACAGGACAATGACACTGGGGTACAGGAAATGACACTGGGGTACAGGAAATGACACTGGGGTACAGGAAATGACACTGGGGTACAGGATAATGACACTGGGGGTACAGGACAATGACACTGGGGTACAGGATAATGACACTGGGGTACAGGACAATGACACTGGGGGTACAGGAAATGACACTGGGGGTACAGGATATGACACTGGGGTACAGGACAATGACACTGGGGGTACAGGATAATGACACTGGGGGTACAGGAAATGACACTGGGGGTACAGGAAATGACACTGGGGTACAGGACAATGACACTGGGGGTACAGGATAATGACACTGGGGGTACAGGACAATGACACTGGGGGTACAGGATAATGACACTGGGGGTACAGGAAATGACACTGGGGGTACAGGAAATGACACTGGGGTACAGGAAATGACACTGGGGGTACAGGAAATGACACTGGGGGTACAGGATAATGACACTGGGGTACAGGAAATGACATGGGGGAAGGAAATGACATGGGGTACAGGATAATGACATGGGGTACAGGACAATGACACTGGGGGTACAGGAAATGACACTGGGGGTACAGGATAATGACACTGGGGTACAGGACAATGACACTGGGGGTACAGGATAATGACACTGGGGGTACAGGAAATGACATGGGGGTACAGGATAATGACACTGGGGTACAGGACAATGACACTGGGGTACAGGATAATGACACTGGGGGTACAGGAATGACACTGGGGGTACAGGACAATGACACTGGGGGTACAGGATAATGACACTGGGGGTACAGGATAATGACACTGGGGTACAGGAAATGACACTGGGGTACAGGACAATGACACTGGGGGTACAGGATAATGACACTGGGGTACAGGACAATGACACTGGGGTACAGGATAATGACACTGGGGTACAGGACAATGACACTGGGGTACAGGATAATGACACTGGGGTACAGGACAATGACATGGGGTACAGGATAATGACACTGGGGTACAGGATAATGACACTGGGGTACAGGACAATGACACTGGGGGTACAGGATAATGACACTGGGGGTACAGGATAATGACACTGGGGGTACAGGACAATGACACTGGGGTACAGGAAATGACACTGGGGTACAGGATAATGACACTGGGGTACAGGACAATGACACTGGGTACAGGAATGACACTGGGGGTACAGGAAATGACATGGGGTACAGGATAATGACACTGGGGGTACAGGAAATGACACTGGGGTACAGGAAATGACACTGGGGTACAGGATAATGACACTGGGGGTACAGGACAATGACACTGGGGGTACAGGATAATGACACTGGGGTACAGGACAATGACACTGGGGGTACAGGAAATGACACTGGGGGTACAGGATAATGACACTGGGGTACAGACAATGACACTGGGGTACAGGATAATGACACTGGGTACAGGACAATGACAATGGGGGTTACAGGTAATTACAGGATAATGACACTGGGGGTACAGGAATGACACTGGGGTACAGGATAATGACACTGGGGTACAGGATAATGACACTGGGGTACAGGAAATGACACTGGGGGTACAGGACAATGACACTGGGGTACAGGATATGACATGGGGGTACAGAATGACACTGGGGTACAGGATAATGACACTGGGGTACAGGACAATGAATGGGGTACAGGATAATGACACTGGGTACAGGAATGACACTGGGGTACAGGATAATGACACTGGGGTACAGGATAATGACACTGGGGGTACAGGACAATGACACTGGGGGTACAGGATAATGACACTGGGGGTACAGGATAATGACACTGGGGGTACAGGACAATGACACTTTTTTTTTTTTTTTTTTTTTTTTTTTTTTTTTTTTTTTTTTTTTTTTTTTTTTTTTTTTTTTTTTTTTTTACACTGGGGGTACAGGATAATGACACTGGGGGTACAGGAAATGACACTGGGGGTACAGGATAATGACACTGGGGTACAGGACAATGACACTGGGGTACAGGAAATGACACTGGGGGTACGGATAATGACATGGGGTACAGGATAATGACACTGGGGTACAGGATAATGACACTGGGGGTACAGGACAATGACATGGGGTACAGGATAATGACACTGGGGTACAGGACAAGACACTGGGGGTACAGGATAATGACACTGGGGTACAGGATAATGACACTGGGGTACAGACAATGACACTGGGGTACAGGATAATGACACTGGGGGTACAGGATAATGACACTGGGGGTACAGGACAATGACATGGGGGTACAGGATAATGACACTGGGGGTACAGGACAATGACACTGGGGGTACAGGAAATGACACTGGGGGTACAGGACAATGACACTGGGGTACAGGAAATGACACTGGGGGTACAGGATAATGACACTGGGTACAGGATAATGACACTGGGGGTACAGGAAATGACATGGGGTACAGGATAATGACACTGGGGGTACAGGACAATGACACTGGGGGTACAGGAAATGACACTGGGGTACAGGATAATGACACTGGGGGTACAGGACATGACACTGGGGTACAGGATAATGACACTGGGGTTCAGGATAATGACACTGGGGGTACAGGACAATGACACTGGGGGTACAGGACAATGACACTGGGGGTACAGGATAATGACACTGGGGGTACAGGATAATGACACTGGGGGTACAGGACAATGACACTGGGGGTACAGGATAATGACACTGGGGGTACAGGATAATGACACTGGGGGTACAGGATAATGACACTGAGGGTACAGGACAATGACACTGGGGGTACAGGATAATGACACTGGGGGTACAGGATAATGACACTGGGGGTACAGGACAATGACACTGGGGGTACAGGATAATGACACTGGGGGTACAGGATAATGACACTAGGGTACAGGATAATGACACTGGGGGTACAGGATAATGACACTGGGGGTACAGGATAATGACACTAGGGTACAGGATAATGACACTGGGGTACAGGATAATGACACTGGGGGTACAGGATAATGACACTGGGGGTATAGGATAATGACACTGGGGGTACAGGACAATGACGCTGACGCTGGGGGTACAGGAGAATGACGCTGACGCTGGGGGCACAGGACAATGACGCTGACACTGGGGGCACAGGACAATGACGCTGAGGGTACAGGAGAATGACGCTGACGCTGGGGGTACGGGACAATGACTCTGACACTTGTTCTGATGTAATGGGAAAGCTGGGTGCAGAGGAAATGGTGTATAGCACAGCAGGGGATGGGAAAGAGCTTGTTTCCCTCAGCACCCCCACCTTTGCCACCCCCTGCTCTGCTATACACCTTTTCCCAAGCACTCAGCCTTCCTATGTTCTTCTATCCTCTATCCCTCAGCACTCAGCTATCCCATGCTCTTCTATCCCTCAGCACTCAGCTATCCCATGCTCTTCTATCCCTCAGCACTCAGCTTTCCCATGCTCTTCTATCCCTCAGCACTCAGCTTTCCCATGCTCTTCTATCCCTCAGCACTCAGCTTTCCCATGCTCTTCTATCCCTCAGCACTCAGCTTTCCCATGCTCCTCTATCCCTCAGCACTCAGCTTTCCCATGCTCTTCTATCCCTTAGCACTCAGCTTTCCCATGCTCTTCTATCCCTCAGCACTCAGCTTTCCCATGCTCTTCTATCCCTTAGCACTCAGCTTTCCCAGGCTCTTCTATCTTCTATCCCTCAGCACTCAGCTTTCCCATACTCTTCTATCCCTCAGCACTCAGCTTTCCCATGGTCTTCTATCCCTCCGCACTCAGCTTTCCCAGGCTCTTCTATCCTCTATCCCTCAGCACTCAGCTTTCTCAGGCTGTTCTATCCTCTATCCCTCAGTACTCAGCTTTCCCAGGTTCTTCTATCCTCTATCCCTTAGCACTCAGCTTTCCCATGCTCTTCTATCCCTCAGCATCCAGCTTTTCCATGCTCCTCTATCCTCCTTCCCTCAGCACCCAGCTTTCCCATGCTCCTCTATCCCTCAGCACCCAGCTTTTCCATGCTCCTCTAACCTCAGCACCCAGCTTTTCCATGCTCCTCTAACTTCAGCACTCAGCTTTCCCATGCTCCTCTATCCTCTTTCCCTCAGCATCCAGCTTTTCCATGCTCTTCTATCCTCTCTCCTCAGTCTCAGCTTTTCCATACCCTTCTATCCTCTTTCCTCAGTCCCAGCTTTCTCATGCTCTTCTATCCTTCTTTCCCTCAGCACCCAACTTTGCCATGCTCTTCTAATCCTCTTTTCCTCAGCACCCAGCTTTCCCATGTTCTGATTTCCCTCAGCACCCAGCTCTCCCATGATAGCAGAACATGGGAAAGTTGGGTGCTGATGGAAATCAGAACATGGGAAAGCTGGGTGCTGAGGAAAAGAGGATAGGAGAGCATGGGAAAGCTGGGTGCTGAGGAATAGAGCTTCTTCCCCTCAGCAGGCAGTTTTCTCATCCTCTGCTGCTATCACTTTCTTCCATCGGCTATATGGTGGACGTGTCACTTACAGCACAGCCAGCAGGTTTTGGCACAGTCAATGTAAGGCCCCTTTCACATCAGCGTTTTTGTCCAGATCCGGTGGATCCGGATAAAAACCGCATCTGCCGCAAGTGCCGGAACCACAGCCATACCGCACTTGTCGGACCTGCTGCAAGCCCCTTAGACAATGCATGGGGCTTGCCACAAGTGCACCGCAAGTGCGGCCGTTAGGCGGCAGATGAGGTAAATCTGCCGCAATCAGCGAAAAAACGATGATGTGAAAGGGGCCTAAGGCTGGCTTCACACTAGCGTTTGTGTCTACATGTGTCTGACATGCAGATGCAAACGTAGTCATACAAATGTGAACGCAGTGGGGATTCTCCACATGCCTTCACATAGTATGCTGCCCAGCCAGCCAATCAGCTGTCTCGGCGGTGGCCTGGAGATCAGCAGTGTCCGCTACTGATCTCCCGGTGGCCGCCTCTGATTTCTATGGAGATTTCAATAAATCCGCAGCATCTGCCTGCGTTGTCATGCGGAGGACACTGCGGATCCATTGAGCTCCATGCATTCTTTGTGCACTTGCGGTCACTTGCTGATAAAATAAGCCCCCGCGAACGCACAGAAATTGCAACATGTTGTGTTCAGAGGGTGCTATTAAAAAATGCATCTGAACGCAAATGTAACCAAACGCAGTCATAGGCAGGTACTATGCGTTCCCATATTAAACATAGGAATGCAGTGTCCATGCGTTTGGTTACACTGCGTTCTGTACGCAAATGTGAAACCGGCCCAATAGCCCCAGCCCTCCTCTCACAAGCAGTCATACACACCCCCTCCCCGGGCAAATACAGGATGGAGAAACAAAGATGTAAAGAACTCTCTACACCCCCCAAACACACACACATAGGGTAGGGTCACATTGCAAACATGAATTGCATTCACCGCATCCGGATCCGGATGCGGTGAATGCAATTCCGGTCACACACATTGGGTAGGGTCACATTGGCGTTTTTTGTTTTAAATCCTGATCCGGTTTTGAGCTTTAAAAAAGCTCAAAACCGGACCAGGAAAGGCTCCTGATGGAAGCCTATGCAAAACACCGGATGGCTTCACAAGCCATCCGGTGGCCGGATCCGGCACTGCTGCCTGCGTTTAAAATCATGCAGGCAGCAGTTTTCGCAGCGTTTCTGGGACCGCACTGCGGTCACCGGATGGCTCAGGATGTGTAATCCTGAGCCATCCGGTAACTGCAGAGTGTGCGGATCCCGATCGGCAAAGTTAATAAAGATTTAATTTAAGTACAGAACTGACTGTTAGAGGTCTGTAGGGGGGCTTAGACCCCCCCTACAGACCGGGCGGCCACTTCTATAGTGTTCTTCTACAATTGTACCTATGGCACGGGCTGATCTGAGCTCCGTGCATGTGGTCCAAATATCCCCCTCCCCCTATCACTATACAGGGGTGCATACACCCCTGTAGTACAGTACTGCTTTATTTAAGTTATAAACAGCAAGATTTGTCCCAAACGGAAGATAATTAGATATTTACATGTTCCATAGGCAGAGTCTAGTGATTTCCATGGGCGGGGCTGTGTGCAGTAGCCTCCGCCCGCTCCTTCTTGATGCCCGCCCCCTCTGGCCGTAATCCAGTGTTGTGGGGGTGGCTGCGTCGTTAAAGGGGCGTGGCTAACCATGAGCCGCGGTTAGCCACGCCCCTTTAACGACTCGGCCACCCCCACAACACTGGATTACGGCCAGAGGGGGCGGGCATCAAGAAGGAGCGGGCGGAGGCTACTGCACACAGCCCCGCCCATGGAAATCACTCGACTCTGCCTATGGAACATGTAAATATCTAATTATCTTCCGTTTGGGACAAATCTTGCTGTTTATAACTTAAATAAAGCAGTACTGTACTACAGGGGTGTATGCACCCCTGTATAGTGATAGGGGGAGGGGGGATATTTGGACCACATGCACGGAGCTCAGATCAGCCCGTGCCATAGGTACAATTGTAGAAGAACACTATAGAAGTGGCCGCCCGGTCTGTAGGGGGGGTCTAAGCCCCCCTACAGACCTCTAACAGTCAGTTCTGTACTTAAATTAAATCTTTATTAACTCCGCTCTCCTCTGTGTCCTCTGCCCTCCAGCCTCTGCTCTCCTCTCCCTCTCCTCTGCCCTCCGCTCTCCTCTCCCTGTCCTCTGCCCTCCAGCCTCCGCTCTCCTCTCCCTGTCCTCTGCCCTCCAGCCTCGGTCTCTCCTCCCTGTCTTCTGCCCTCCAGCCTCCGCTCTCCTCTCCCTGTCCTCTGCCCTCCAGCCTCCGCTCACCTCTCCCTGTCCTCTGCCCTCCAGCCTCCGCCCTCCAGCCTCCGCTCTCCTCTGCCCTCCAGCCTCCGCTCACCTCTCCCTGTCCTCTGTCCTCCAGCTTCCGCACTTACCTCAACTTTGTACACACACATACACACACACACACACACTTCGCTATACTTACCACCGGGCCTGCGTCCGCTGCCTAGATCCTCAGTCGACATGTCGCCGCCCCCAAACTACTAGATCCAATATAGCGTCCAAGATGTCTCGCCAAACTACCCGGACGACATATTGAATCCAGTCGTCCGAAGGGCGGCGACATGTCGACTCAGGATCCAGGCGGCGGGGAAGACGCAGGGTCGATGGTAAGTATAGCGGAGTGTGTGTATGTGTGTGTGTGTGTATGTTTGTGCTGACCACTCTGCCCACGGTGCTGCGCTGACCACTCTGCCCACGGCGCTGCGCTGACCACTCTGCCCGCGGCGCTGCGCTGACCACTCTGCCCACGGCGCTGCGCTGACCACTCTACCCACGGTGCTGCGCTGACCACTCTGCCCACGGCGCTGCGCTGACCACTCTGCCCACGGCGCTGCGCTGACCACTTTGCCCATGGCGCTGCGCTGATCACTCTGCCCACGGCGCTGCGCTGACCACTCTGCCCACGGCGCTGCGCTGACCAATCTCACCGCACTCACTGCTAACCACTGAGCCACCGCACTCACTGCTAACCACTGAGGCACCGCACTCACTGCTAACCACTGAGCCACCGCACTCACTGCTAACCACTGAGCCACCGCATTCACTGCTGACCACTGAGCCACCGCACTCACTGCTAACCACTGAGCCACCGCACTCACTGCTAACCACTGAGCCACCGCACTCACTGCTAACCACTGAGCCACCGCGCAGTGCTAACCACTGAGCCACCGCACTCACTGCTAACCACTGAGACACCGCACTCACTGCTAACCACTGAGCCACCGTGCAGTGCTAACCACTGAGCCACCGCGCAGTGCTAACCACTGAGCCACCGTATACTGTGCTACCCACACAGCCGCCTGTATACACACAATTCATTTCACCGCACTCCCGTAACTATTAGTAAATAAACTATATATGGATTCTAGACTACCCGATTCTTTAGAATCGGGCCGCCATCTAGTATATATATAATTTTTTTGGATATTTAATAAACCAACTATTACAATCTACCAGATTATATGTTTCGCTCATAATTGCAAACAATAGGAGAAAGAGACAAGATAATAAATAGTACAAAACCATTTCAGCAACAAAACCTGCTTATTTACAAAAACACTGCCATATCTAATTTATTGTTAAGGCCACAGGGTCCCTGGTATTTATAATCCAACAGGCCTCAGTCTGCATCAGTTTTTTATAGGTGTCTCCACCTCGTGGAGCGGGGAAAACTCGCTCCAAGCCTGCAAACGATAGAACATCGGGATTGTTATCGTGATTAACTTTTACATGCTGAATTAACCTTTGAGAACCCTTCTCTGAGCCTATTGAGCTATAATGTTCATGAAACATGGTGAATAAATGTCTGATCGTTTTTCCTATGTTGTACTTTTTACAAGGGCAGTATATGAAGTAAACCAGCCACTTGGATCTACATGTAATGTGAGATTTAACAGTGTACTTAACGCCTCCTATTTCCACAGAATGCCCTGTTATGTGATAATTACACCAACGACAATCGAAACATTTATAGTTGCCATTAATCGGAGAAGGCAATCAAGTTTTTTTGTCGGTTTGTGGCAATTGGAGACGTTTATGGACAAGATATCTTCCAAATTTTTTGTTCTACGAACCAAAAATTCATAGAACAACGGAATAAAGTTTTTGCACAGCAACTACAACTTGGTGAGTGCCACCTGATTTCTTCATAAACTTGATGTTACTCTCAATATGCCAGGTAGTGCAACACCTCGTTACCACTTCACTGAAATGCTGTTGTGAAAAGTTTGGCCCAGTAAGGATTTAGCCTATATTGTACTTAGTGCCAGGTTTATCAATCTTTCAACCAATTGATTTTATTATATTTACTTTGGATTATTGCAATCTGTTTCTTCACCTCTGAGACTAGTTATTTACAGTAGTGACTCGCGTCACATTATGATTGAGCATTTCATTTTTTCTTTTCCCCACCTATGGATCTGTTACGTACTTTGTGTGGTCTGGTGGCAGATCTGGCTCAGTTAGTCCAGGATCTGGCCTTGAAGCCACACAGACTGACAACCTCTCAGGCTCAGTTACAGGGCCAGATATCTGGTACTTTTCCTGTTCCTCAGAATCTTTATCCTCTGACCGCTGTTATGACTTATGAACCTTCTGACGTATCATTGAGCCCCTCTGAACCTATTGTAGCACTCCCTGAAAAATATTCGGGAGAAAAAGACCAGTTCAGAATTTTCAAGGAGAGTTGTAAATTATTTCTTACCTTGTGCCCTTGGTCATCAGGGAGTGGGTCACAACGGGTGGGAATTATAATGTCACTTTTGCGGGGCGGTCCACAATCTTGGGTATTTTCCCTACCCACTTTTGCTCCTGAACGTCGGTGGACGTGTTTTTTGGCGATTTAGGACAGATCTATGATGAACCTAACAGGGTCAAGGTGGCAGAGTCAAGGATCATGAACCTGACACATAGGAACCACACTGCAGAAGACTATTGTACTGAGTTTCGTCAGTGGTTTTCTGAGGTCCTGTGGAATGATGCAGCCCTCAAATGCCAATTCCTCAGTTATCTTTCGGAGTCTCTAAAGGATGCTCTGGCTCTACATGCTCATCTGGTTGTTTGGTGAAGGCCATGACTCAGGTTATCCGCATGGATTGGAGGATGAAGGAGAGACGCGAGGTTGAACAAGAGATTCAATTTTGTCCATCTGACCAGCTTCGTTTACCTGTGATGGAACCTATGGAGAATGGAGCCGCCAGCTCAAAGATCAATGAGAGGAGGCGCCGTCCGGAACTTAGACTTTGTCTGTATTGTGGCCAAGCTGGTGATTTCTAAGAGGATTGCTTGGCATGACCTGCAGCAAACAAGCCATTGGAAAGCGCCTAAGTCTGGGTGAATGTCAAGGAGGTCACCCAGACTTCCAGGTACTCTTTTAGTCCTCCGATAAAGTATTATTGAATGCTGAACTTCTCTTTCAAAATCAGTGTCTGTCAACATTTGCCTTTATTGACTGCGGATCTGCAGCTAATTTTATTAATTAACTTCTTCTGAAGTTAGAATTAGAGACCATTAAGTTAGAAAGCCCCATTCAAATTGTGGCCATTGATAGAACTTTGTTGCTCAAAAATTTGGTTCAGTTTGTTACGGTGGTGTTCACACTCAAGGTGGGGTCCCTTCACATGGAATTAATCTGTGTTTTCGACTATTTACCTGCTGGAATTGTGCTGGGTATACCTTGGCTGCATATGTATAATCCATAACCAATCATTGACTGGAATCTGAAAGATATTGTCAAATGGGGTCCTTATTGTGTTGAGAACTGTCTTAAATCTGTGCATGTTTACTACGTTAGTCTGGAGGGTCTTCTGGAATACCTGAAAGACTTCGGAGATGTTTGTTTGGAAAAAGAGTCTGAGATCTTACCTCTTCCCCGTCCCTATGATTGTGCCATTAATCTTATTCCTAATGCCAAATTGCCCAAGGCTTGCTTGTATAACTTGTCTGGACCTGAGCGGGCAGCCATAAAAGTTTATATTACCGAACGTTTATGAAAAGGTCATATTTGGCCTTCCTCATCGCTGGTAGCCACCAGATTCTTTTTTGTTTAAAAGAAAGATGGAGGTCTTCGTCCCTGCCTCGATTTCCATTAATTAAACAAAATAACTGTTAAAAATACTTATCCACTTCCACTCATCCCCAATCTACATAATCAGTTTTCGGGGGCCAAATGGTTTTACAAATTGGATCTCAGAGGGGCATATAATCTGATACGTATTCATGAGGGTGATGAGTGGAAGACAGCGATTTTAACATCTGAGTGTCTTTTTGAAAATCTCATCATGGCTTTTGGTCTAACTAATGGTGGTTTTTCAGAATTTTATGAATGATATTCTTTCTGATTATATTGGGAGATTTATTGTGGTTTATTTAGATGATATTCTAATTTTCTCACCTGACCTGGATTCCCATCATAAACATATCCGTTTTGTTCTGCAAAGGTTAAGAGAAAATTGTTTGCTCACTAAAATTGACAAATGTACCTTTTCTGTTGGTTTCATTGTGTCAACCTCGTGTTTTAAGATGGATCCTAGGAAGGTTCAGACAATCATTGATTAGGTTAAACCCAGCGACCTCAAGGCCCTGCAGTGCTTTTTGGGGTTCACAAATTATTACCGGAAATTTATTAAAGGATTTTATCAGATCGTCAAGCCTCTTACGGATCTTACTCGTAAAGGGTCGGAGCTAAAGATTTGGTCACCAGAAGCAGTTGGGGCTTTTGAAACTTTGATGAAACAATTTAGGTCTGCTACTGTTCTTGCTCAACCAGACCTCAAGAGGCCGTTCATTGTGGAGGTAGATGTTTCTGAGGTCAGAGTTGGAGCTGTATTGTCTCAAGACTTTAACTAACCTGCCACTATGTGCCAAGTTCTCTCAAAAATTTTCTCCTGCTGAAAGAAACTATGATGTGGATAATCGAGAGTTACTTGTTGTCAAGTTGACTTTTGAAGAATGGATGCATTTTTTGGAAGGAGCCGGTCATCCGGTCACCATGGTGACAGATCACAAAAAAATCTAGCCTATATTGAATTTGCCAAGTGGTTGACTCCTAGACAGGCCAGGTGGTCTTTATTTTTTTCTAGATTTAATTTTTCTATTATATTCAGACCAGGGTCTAATAATGTAAGAGCGGATGCCCTGTCTCTTAGTCTTGATTTGTTGTCTCCTCCGAAACCTCCTTTCTTCCTCAGGGTATTGTTGTAGCCATGGTTTCCTCTGAGTTGGAAGCTGATATCCATACCGCTCAGTCCTTGGCTCCTCCTAATACCCTGAATGCAAGTTGTTTGTTTCTGTGTATCTCAGATTACATCTTTTGCAAGAATTCCATGATTCTGTGTTGAGTGGTTATCCTAGGGTCACTGCCACACAGAATGCAGTTGTTAGACTCTTTTGGTGGTCCGCTATGCATAAAGATATTAGAGATTTTGTGTCACCTTGTGAAACGTGTGCACGTGTCTAAGTACAGCATTGCCAGCCAGGGAATTGGCTCCATTGCCAATACCAGAAAGACCATGGACTCATTTGTCCATAGATTTTATTTCTGATTTACCTCTATCTGGGGGATGACTGCTATTTGGGTGGTAGTCAATCGATTCAGCATATAAGCTCATTATTTCCCATTTCCTGGATTACCCAATGCTGAAACTCTCTCCAAACTGTTTATTGTTCATGTGGTACGATTGCATGGGATTTCCCTTAATATTGTGTCTGATAGGGGAGTACAATGCGTCTCTAGATTTTGGAGGGCCTTCTGCAAAAAATTGGGGATTGATTTGTCCTTTTCCTCTGCTTATCATCCTGAATCTAATGATCATAAAGAGAGGACAAATCAGTCTCTGGAACAAATTTTGAGATGTTTTGTCACCGATCAGCAAGTGAACTGGTCGTTATTTCTTCCTCTGCCTGAATTTGCCTTCAACAGTCGGGTTAATCAGTCTATGGGGACCTCACCTTTTTCTGTAATTAAGGGTTCCATCCTCATTTTGGTGAATTCTCCAGGATAAGTTCTGGGTGTCCTGGGGTAGATGTCACCATTCAAAAGTTGGAAAATGTCTGGAGGGAGACTAAGAGGAACATTGGGGTGGCTCAGCATCGGCAGAAACATAAGGCCAATAGGAGGCACTCGTCAGGGGTTATTTTCAAAGTGAGAGATAAGGTACGGCTATCCTTGAAGAATATTAGATTGAAGATGCCCTTGCTGAAGTTGGATCTTAGGTTCATTGGTCTGTATGTGATTCAGGAGGTGGTCAATCCAGTTGCCTTCCTATTAAAACTCCCCTGGTCTTTCCATATTCCTAATATGACCCACAAGTCGTTGTTGAACGACTTTATTCCCTCTGCTCTGTCTCCCTCGCCCCTGTCTCCTCTGGTGTCCATTGAGGGGAGCTTGGAATACCAAGGATCATTGATTCCCAAATGGTCTGGCATTCCCTTCAATATCTGGTGCACTGGAAGGGTATGAACCCAAAAAAGGGTCCTGGGTTTCAGCTCATTCTGTAAGGGCTGATCGGTTGGTCCGGGTCTTTCATTTGAGGCTTCCTGTGAAACCTGGGGTCCGGTGGTTCCCCCTTGAAGAGGGGGTACTGTCGTGATCTCCACTCTGCCCTTGTCTGTTACTATTGTTGTGGAACCTGTTAGGGTACCTTTACATGCCGCAATTGGGGTGTGAAAAGTGAGTGGCAATCCGGAGCCCCGTCACCGTCGCTGTGAAATTGCTACGAAATTGCGGCATGTATTTGTGGAACCCGATGGTGTTTTTGAAAGATGCGTCCAGTTGTGATTTCACTGCACTGCTCCAAAACCAGAGGCAACCAGGAATGGGAAACTCCCTGCTTTTGGCATGTGAAGGCTGGCCAATCTTGACGCTATTGCATTGTCTAATCAGCGTGTTTGGGGCAGGGAATACACAAGTATGTCCTGCCTATGTTCGTGCGGCGTAGAACATGTACGCCCACATTCCTTTGGGGATTCTGGCGTGTGAAGCGGCGTCGGGAGTCAACCAAATATTTCCCACTGTTGGTGTGGGAACTTCCAGGACGACACATCGCCTTAGGTTGGGGGTGAAATTGCGGCGTGTAAATGCGCCTTCGGCGTTCACAGGCAACCATGAAAGATGTGCATGCGCACGTTCAGTTGCCTCCGATCGCCGCCAAAATTTGCGGCGTGTAATGATACCCTTAGTCTGTTCTGGGTCTGTGCTGCAATCCCCTCCATTCAGTGTCAATTGTGCACTTGCTTTTGTCTGTGTAGGTCTGTTCCCTCTGTGCTCTGTGCCTGACCCAGCGTGACTTTATTCCCTTACCTGGACTTTGACCATTTGCCTGTGACCTGACTACTCTTTTGCCTGCTCCTTGTACTAAGTCTTGTCCCTCTGGTTTTCCTGACTTTGGCTAGAATTAAACTTCATCTCTGACTACCCCTTGCTGTTACTGCACTACTTCCTGGACCTGACCTCGGATCATTTGATCTCCCTTTACTTCCAGTAAGTAGTATTATTATTATATTTACTTTCCATTATTGCAGCCTGTTTCTTCACCTTTGAGAGTACTTATTACAGTAGTGACTCGCGTCACATGCTGATAATTTTTTTCTATCTAAAATCTTGTAGGGAGCACCTGCAGGTGGCCGTTTTTTTTGTAAAATGGTGTTATTTCCACTTCCAGATTATAGCTCCAATGGTGCTCACTGGGACCTTCAGTAGTGTATGTATTCCTCTATAATCAATGCCATCAGTATGTTTTACAACAATAAGGTGTGAAGGTCCTGAGACAGATCCACTTGTTTTACCTACAAACTCCACAGCACCTCGTGGCAATCGGAATCACTTGTATTCCCAATGGGCGCACGTCAACAGCCAGGGAGCTCCACCTGGCTTAAGCATATAGGTATAAGTAAGAACAGCGCCTCACCAGCCGGTATATTTCAAAGTATCATGATTTATTCCGTCATCTCAGCACGACGTTTCGGTCTGGCGACCTTTTTCAAGTGCATATACCCCATTACAACACAGTGCCATTTATATCATCAAAACTCCACCCACCATAACAGTTAACCAATCAATGTATAGTGAATGATAAACAAAGTTAAAAAGTCATATTAGCTAGACAGAGATCAACTATCGGTATATTACCCACACAGTATGCATCAAGTACAGCCTCCCGAACCCTTAGGAACACTCATCAATGTTATCCAAGTCCATGAAAATCAAAACCGTACTTTCTCCTGCAGTCACTAGTGTCTCCCAATCGCTGACACGCATCGCTTCGTTGTCATAGTGATTGTGTCGTCAGGTCACATTCACCAACCGGCAGCTCGCTACACTCCATGCACCCGGAAATCCACACCGGGTCCTGTGCGCATGCGTCGGCGTCTTCCATTGATTCGCCGCTCTAGCTGTCACTCCAAGTTTAGAGCGAGGCCGTGTGGTGACGTATTTCCTGTCTCCGGCATTCATAGGGACCGTCACACAGCGAATCAAGGGAAATGTCCACATATCCCACAATACTCATGGGTCCTCAGCAAAGTTGCATCAAAATGTCACTCTGCAATTACTATAGGAGAGAAGCATCATCTACAATATATATAAAACTAAAATTACCCATTAGATAATTCACAGATTCATAACCATACCCAAGTGCCCCCGGGGGTCCGCAACATTTATTTATGCATCATAATCGAAATAGCATAGTACTAATAAATCACTATCAACCAAACAAATATCATACCTAAGGGAGCAAATCATTTGGTGCATATATGGAGACATAACCTATCACCCCATATTATGCACCAATATCCATATTCCATTGAGGATCATATGACCCTTCCATGTGTTCCCCTAGCAGGCAAATATTAATACATTATTTATCACACATTTCCATCTTACCCCCAAAGAAGGGAGATCTGTTATTAAATTACCAGACAATTTCATAACACAGTCATGATGTATATATGCTGTACGTAGAGTACTGTGTATCCATAGAGCTGTCATTCTTTCCATCTAGATCAAAATATGACATAGTTAAAATGATAAAAACAACCTACAAGATGAGAAAAGCTAGATAGACATCAACATGATCCTAGTAGACAACCCCGTTGATCGTAATCAACATTCATACCTTTAGGGACCAGGGTGTCCAGTTCGAATATCCATTTCAGTTCCTTTTTCCTCAACATGGCCACACGGTCACCACCTCTTCTGGATGGAGGGACATCGTCAATGACCCTAAACCGGAGTTGGTTGACCGTGTGACCCATGTCTTGGAAGTGTCTCGGTACTGGCAATTCAACCATACCTGTTCTGATTGTGCTCTTATGCTTTCCTATTCTAGCTTTTATTTCCATCGTTGTCTCTCCGACATAAAGGAGGCCACATGGGCAAACAATAGTATATACAACAAAGCTACTATTGCAAGTATATCTCCTATTGATGTTATATTTCTTTCCTGAACGGGGATGGTTGAAGAATCTACCTTTCAATATGTTACCACAGCATGCGCATCCCAGACAAGGGAAATTCCCAAGGCTGGGGGCGCAAGAGTAGTTTGAATATTCTTTTTCGAACTACCTATGTCTGAACAAACAAGGTCATCTTTCAAGTTGCGTCCCCTCCTGTATGACATTAGGGGAAACAGTTTGAAATCCTCCACATCACTATGACCCTTCCCAAGAAGAGGCCAATGTTTTTTAATCACATCCGCGATTTTTCCGCTTACCCCACAATAAGTGGTTACAAATGGTACTCTCTTAGCAGATGCCACTCTAGTTTTAGGAATCAATAGTTCACTTCGGCAAACATTTAACGCTTTAGTTTTATATCCTATAAGATCAGACTTAGGATAACCTCTTTTGAGGAATCTGTTGACCATTTCCTGTAGTCTTTTGTCAATTATCAAGTCGTCCGACACAATCCTGCGGACTCTCAACATCTGACTCCAAGGTAGGGATTCCACCATTCTCCTCGGGTGCTCGCTCGAAAAATGCAACGTATTATTTCTGTCCGTATCTTTCACGTACCGATCCGTAATTAGTAATCCATCTTTCTTGTAGACCATCGTGTCCAAAAATTGCATTTTTTCAAGGGAGCAAGACATAGTAAACCCCAGGCCGGGATGGACATTATTTAATGCATTGAAAAAATCCTCCAACTCATCCCTATCACCGTCCCACACAAAGAAAATGTCATCGATGTAGCGCCGCCAGCCCCTGACATGGCGCCAGGATGGTGAACTGTACACGTGTTCGCCCTCGAGGACAGCCATGTAGATGTTAGCATACGTTGGGGCTACATTGGACCCCATGGCTGTCCCCCGGCGCTGCAGGTAGTAGTCATCCCCAAAGAGGAAGTAATTCCTCCTGAGGATGAACCCCAACAGCGCCAGGGCGAACCGTGCACAGTCGGGCGCCATGTCAGAGGCGGCCAGCGTCACATCGATGGCTGCGAGACCTCTCTCGTGCTCAATAGATGTATATAGTGACACAACGTCAAACGAGACTAACCAAGTAGAATCATTGACTTGTACCCCTGTCAAGGAACGAATGAAATCACCGGTATCTTTTGTATACGAAGGTGCTGTAACAGCAAATCCCCGCAACAAATGATCGAGGAAAATTGACACTTTGTTACACAATGACCCTCGCCCTGAGACGATTGGACGTCCCGGGGGGTTCTTCAGGTCCTTGTGTATTTTTGGAAGAATGTATAGCGTCGGCACCACTGGATATTCCACCATCAGATATTCGGAAAGTCCCAGATCAATGACGCCATCCGTCAAGGCATCCGTGATCAAGGACTTTAACTCCAATTTGAATTGTATGGTAGGGTTCATAGATAGTTTTTCATAAACCAAAGTATCTCCGAGTTGTCTCATAACCTCCCCTCGATATTGGACAGTGTCCATCACCACTATGGCCCCACCCTTATCGGCGGGCTTAATGGTGATGGACACATTATCCTTAAGTTTCTTGATCTCCTCTCTCTCAAGTCGTGTGATATTGGACTTTCCCTTCTTGACATAGTTTTTCTTTAATTTAGTGATGTCATTTTTGACCAGTTTAATAAACGTTTCAATAACAGGGTCATGTCCCGGAGCTACAAAGTTACTCTTTTTCCATAAATCCACACTCCTGAGAGAGAGGGTATCTTCTGGTACCATTGGTACCTTCTTTTCTTTCTCAGAAAAATATTTTGCCAAACCCAATCTACGGAAAAACAAATACAAATCGTTGTCAACATCAAACCAGTTTACATAGCCCGTAGGACAAAACGTGAGTCCCTTGGACAGGATCATATTTTGTTCCTTACTGAGGTTAATAGATGATATATTTACCACCAGCTGTTTGTCGCCAGTCACCGTCTCCTGGATCTCGATCTCGTCGCCGGTTTCTGCCCGTTTTCCTCTATGTTTCCTGCCACCCCTGTGGCCATACCGGACCCGGGTCCTGGGCCTTTGGGCTTGGGTAAAAAACCAGCCCCAGACCTGTTGCCACCATCATCCGTGGAATCAGATTCACCTGCGGGTCCTGGGGGTTGAGGCGTACGTGTATTCTGGGGTTTCCTAGGTTTCCTATTTGGTCTCTTGGGCCCTGGTTTGGGCTTATTGCCCTGTGGTGTAAAAGTCCTGTACTGCCAGCCATAAACATGACCATTATTATAGTCCTCAATGTCCCGGAACCACTTGGTCTTTTTCACATCCTCCAGATTAGATCTATATTTCAACATATTATCGTCCATCACAGTATCAATAGCACTAAATTCCTCCTCAGTAGTGATATCAATCAGAGCTGTTCTTGTCTCAGACACCTTTTTACTCAAGGTTTCAATCTCCTTTTTCAAGAACTCAATATTGAGCAACATGATGTCAAATGCATATTTATTACTGATGGCTTCAAACTTTGCACAAAAGCTGGTGTTATTAGGCAACAAAGATGGTTGCAAATTTGAACGTAGTCCCCGAGGGATCCGCCTCGCCTTATAATATTCAACCAGCGTTACAATATGCAATTCAATGGAAATGCATTTTTTCTGCTCATTTTCCCATTTGCGCTTTAACATATCTGTGGTAGGTTGATTAAGAAATGAGTTGTCTACCTCGGTATCAGAGATAATCCTCATCGCTTCCTCATCCGTATAGGAAAAGGGACTCACGGAACCCGACCCACCAGCTCTTGGGTCAGACATCTCCATAGCTGTACATCCACTGGTGCACGTGTAGACTGACTCAATCACAACAATAAATGCTACAAACTCCACAGCACCTCGTGGCAATCGGAATCACTTGTATTCCCAATGGGCGCACGTCAACAGCCAGGGAGCTCCACCTGGCTTAAGCATATAGGTATAAGTAAGAACAGCGCCTCACCAGCCGGTATATTTCAAAGTATCATGATTTATTCCGTCATCTCAGCACGACGTTTCGGTCTGGCGACCTTTTTCAAGTGCATATACCCCATTACAACACAGTGCCATTTATATCATCAAAACTCCACCCACCATAACAGTTAACCAATCAATGTATAGTGAATGATAAACAAAGTTAAAAAGTCATATTAGCTAGACAAAGATCAACTATCGGTATATTACCCACACAGTATGCATCAAGTACAGCCTCCCGAACCCTTAGGAACACTCATCAATGTTATCCAAGTCCATGAAAATCAAAACCGTACTTTCTCCTGCAGTCACTAGTGTCTCCCAATCGCTGACACGCGATTGTGTGGGACGGTGATAGGGATGAGTTGGAGGATTTTTTCAATGCATTAAATAATGTCCATCCCGGCCTGGGGTTTACTATGTCTTGCTCCCTTGAAAAAATGCAATTTTTGGACACGATGGTCTACAAGAAAGATGGATTACTAATTACGGATCTGTACGTGAAAGATACGGACAGAAATAGTACGTTGCATTTTTCGAGCGAGCACCCGAGGAGAATGGTGGAATCCCTACCTTGGAGTCAGATGTTGAGAGTCCGCAGGATTGTGTCGGACGACTTGATAATTGACAAAAGACTACAGGAAATGGTCAACAGATTCCTCAAAAGAGGTTATCCTAAGTCTGATCTTATAGGATATAAAACTAAAGCGTTAAATGTTTGCCGAAGTGAACTATTGATTCCTAAAACTAGAGTGGCATCTGCTAAGAGAGTACCATTTGTAACCACTTATTGTGGGGTAAGCGGAAAAAATCGCGGATGTGATTAAAAAACATTGGCCTCTTCTTGGGAAGGGTCATAGTGATGTGGAGGATTTCAAACTGTTTCCCCTAATGTCATACAGGAGGGGACGCAACTTGAAAGATGACCTTGTTTGTTCAGACATAGGTAGTTCGAAAAAGAATATTCAAACTACTCTTGCGCCCCCCAGCCTTGGGAATTTCCCTTGTCTGGGATGCGCATGCTGTGGTAACATATTGAAAGGTAGATTCTTCAACCATCCCCGTTCAGGAAAGAAATATAACATCAATAGGAGATATACTTGCAATAGTAGCTTTGTTGTATATACTATTGTTTGCCCATGTGGCCTCCTTTATGTCGGAGAGACAACGATGGAAATAAAAGCTAGAATAGGAAAGCATAAGAGCACAATCAGAACGGGTATGGTTGAATTGCCAGTACCGAGACACTTCCAAGACATGGGTCACACGGTCAACCAACTCCGGTTTAGGGTCATTGACGATGTCCCTCCATCCAGAAGAGGTGGTGACCGTGTGGCCATGTTGAGGAAAAAGGAACTGAAATGGATATTCGAACTGGACACCCTGGTCCCTAAAGGTATGAATGTTGATTACGATCAACGGGGTTGTCTACTAGGATCATGTTGATGTCTATCTAGCTTTTCTCATCTTGTAGGTTGTTTTTATCATTTTAACTATGTCATATTTTGATCTAGATGGAAAGAATGACAGCTCTATGGATACACAGTACTCTACGTACAGCATATATACATCATGACTGTGTTATGAAATTGTCTGGTAATTTAATAACAGATCTCCCTTCTTTGGGGGTAAGATGGAAATGTGTGATAAATAATGTATTAATATTTGCCTGCTAGGGGAACACATGGAAGGGTCATATGATCCTCAATGGAATATGGATATTGGTGCATAATATGGGGTGATAGGTTATGTCTCCATATATGCACCAAATGATTTGCTCCCTTAGGTATGATATTTGTTTGGTTGATAGTGATTTATTAGTACTATGCTATTTCGATTATGATGCATAAATAAATGTTGCGGACCCCCGGGGGCACTTGGGTATGGTTATGAATCTGTGAATTATCTAATGGGTAATTTTAGTTTTATATATATTGTAGATGATGCTTCTCTCCTATAGTAATTGCAGAGTGACATTTTGATGCAACTTTGCTGAGGACCCATGAGTATTGTGGGATATGTGGACATTTCCCTTGATTCGCTGTGTGACGGTCCCTATGAATGCCGGAGACAGGAAATACGTCACCACACGGCCTCGCTCTAAACTTGGAGTGACAGCTAGAGCGGCGAATCAATGGAAGACGCCGACGCATGCGCACAGGACCCGGTGTGGATTTCCGGGTGCACGGAGTGTAGCGAGCTGCCGGTTGGTGAATGTGACCTGACGACACAATCACTATGACAACGAAGCGATGCGTGTCAGCGATTGGGAGACACTAGTGACTGCAGGAGAAAGTACGGTTTTGATTTTCATGGACTTGGATAACATTGATGAGTGTTCCTAAGGGTTCGGGAGGCTGTACTTGATGCATACTGTGTGGGTAATATACCGATAGTTGATCTCTGTCTAGCTAATATGACTTTTTAACTTTGTTTATCATTCACTATACATTGATTGGTTAACTGTTATGGTGGGTGGAGTTTTGATGATATAAATGGCACTGTGTTGTAATGGGGTATATGCACTTGAAAAAGGTCGCCAGACCGAAACGTCGTGCTGAGATGACGGAATAAATCATGATACTTTGAAATATACCGGCTGGTGAGGCGCTGTTCTTACTTATACCCACTTGTTTTACCTATCATATCATGTTTCTTGTCGAAACACCATTTTATAAGCCATCAGTTAGTTGAACCAGATTATATTATTTTTCAATAGGTGTCACGATTGCTTTCTATGTATTGGTATGTTTCAGCTGATGTCATGACTTTCCATGGCTTTTTGCACTTCTCTTTCTTCATGTGTTCAATAATTTTTCCATGTGTCATATTTTATTATTAGATATCACTAAAATTAAGGACACTTATGGTTTGATTTTTTTGCTAGTGTGTATTTGATGTCAATACCACCTTTACAAATATATTTACTTAGAAAATTGGTGACATGTTCAACACTTATTTCACTGCTGTACGTTTGTACAAATATCGATATCCTATACACCTGGCCCCGCATTTCTTCACCAGCCAAAGCTCACATTTTCTATCAATTCCATACTAAAGCTTCTTATTGTAACAGTGGTTGTGCAAAAGTGGTTTATGAATTGTATCCTAAAATGCAGTGAAATTGTTATGGAGCAACTCACTATTCATTCATAATATTCTTCATTTTGCCTCTTTATAACTGCATACATGCACACCAAATAGTTTTCTTGTCACAAAACTGTTAAGTTAGGTGCTTTTTCAACATTTCTCTCTTTGAACGATTCAGGAGTAATTGAGGCCATACTTATTAATTAATAATCCATGTAATTACATACACAGTGGAATTCTTTCAATGCAACTTTTGTCATTGATAAATGGTGTTTCAGTAATGTGGTATTATTATAGAATATAGCTTAATAGAACTATAGAAAGATGTTGTTGGAAAATTGACCGGGTTAGAGATGTGGTCTCAGAAAAATAGTCGTTTTGAGATATTCTCACTGTATTTTCCTGTTACTGGCTTGGATATGATAAAACAAGCTTTTCTCCATTTATTACACACACATTTTAGGTTTAAGTCATGAAAACTCTTATTAGGTCCTTCCACATATTTCATATACCATATATACTCGTGTATAAGCCGACCCGTGTATAAGCCGACCCCCCTACTTTTGCCCCCAAAACCTGGGAAAACCTATTGACTCGTGTATAAGCCGAGGGTGGACTCCAGCACAGGTATACAACCCCCAGCAGTGTGGTATACAGCAGCCCCAGTGGTAGTATACAGCAGCCCCAGTGGTAGTATACAGCAGCAGCCCCAGTGGTATATACAGCAGCAGCTCCAGTAGTTAGTATACAGCAGCCCCAGAGGTATATACAGCAGCCCCAGTGGTAGTATACAGCAGCCCCAGAGGTAGTATACAGCAGCCCCAGAGGTAGTATACAGCAGCCCCAAAGGTATATACAGCAGCCCCAGTGGTAGTATACAGCAGCCCCAGAGGTAGTATACAGCAGCCCCAGAGGTATATACAGCCCCAGTGGTAGTATACAGCAGCCCCAGAGGTATATACAGCCCCAGTGGTAGTATCCAGCAGCCCCAGAGGTATATACAGCCCCAGTGGTAGTATACAGCAGCCCCAGAGGTATATACAGCCCCAGTGGTAGTATACAGCATCCCCAGAGGTATATACAGCCCCAGTGGTAGTATACAGCAGCCCCAGAGGTATATACAGCCCCAGTGGTAGTATCCAGCAGCCCCAGAGGTATATACAGCCCCAGTGGTAGTATACAGCAGCCCCAGAGGTATATACAGCCCCAGTGGTAGTATACAGCAGCCCCAGTGGTATATACAGCCCCAGTGGTAGTATACAGCAGCCCCAGAGGTATATACAGCAGCCCCAGTGGTAGTATACAGAAGCCCCAGAGGTATATACAGCCCCAGTGGTAGTATACAGTAGCCCCAGAGGTATATACAGCCCCAGTGGTAGTATACAGCAGCCCCAGAGGTATATACAGCCCCAGTGGTAGTATACAGCAGCCCCAGTGGTATATACAGCCCCAGTGGTAGTATACAGCAGCCCCAGAGGTATATACAGCCCCAGTGGTAGTATACAGCAGCCCCAGAGGTATATACAGACCCAGTGGTAGTATACAGGCCCCCCAGTGGTGGTATACTGAACCCACCAGTAACACACAGCCCCCCCTCCTTAGTATGTCCCCCCTCCTTAGTATGTCCCCCCCCAGGCTGCGGCACCTGTTAAAATAACAAACTTTAATACATCACCTTCTGGTGCAGCACCTCCGCTCCCGGCTTCTTCTTCCTTCTTGTGCCGGCTTCTGTGACCGCGCGCAGGAAATGACGTCATCTCCTGCGCCCGGTCACATGACACCGGAAGCAAGAAGAAGAAGCCGGGACCGGAGGAGCGGAGGAGCTGCGCCGGAAGGTGATGTATTAAAGTTTGTTATTTTAACAGGTGCCGCAGCCTGGGGGGGGACATACTAAGGAGGGGGGGACATACTAAGGAGGGGGGGCTGTGTGTTACTGGTGGGGGCCTGTGTAGTGCAATATGCACGGCAACCCCCCGCCGCTGATGGACGGGGGGATGCCATGCATATTCATTGCACTAATGAGGCGGCCCCACGTGACCGCCTGCGGTCACCGCGGCCCGCTCCTGCCTCCTCCAGCCACCGGTGTAGCCCCCCCCCCCACAGCATACCGAGTGACTCATGTATAAGCTGAGGGGGGGACTTTTCAGCCCAATTTTTGGGCTGAAAAACTCGGCTTATACACGAGTATATACGGTATATGCAAACTGTCGTTAAAGTTAAGTTTCATAGTTTTTAAAGTTGAAGGAAGACTTTAAGTCCATCTAGTTCAACCCATAGCCTAACATGTTGATCCAGAGGTAAGCAAAAACAAACCCATGTGGCCATAGGCGCACCCAAGGGGGGGACCTACGTGTCTGGACCCCCCCCTTTGGACGGCCCTGAGAAGTGGTGCAGTACACAAGGAGCTGGGCCCCTATGTCAGGAGACAGGAACAATTACACAGCACCCAAGGGCCCACAAAAGAAGCTGCTTTTAGGGGGGCTTCGCTCCCCCAAACCCCCCACCGGGGGCTTTGCCCCTCGGAACCCCGCTGGTGGGTGACACCCCCCTTTCAGGGCCGGTGTGTGTTTCTTGGACCCCTACCTTGGGAAATTTCTGGGTGCGCCACTGCATGTGGCAACACTAAGCCCCACATTGGGGAAAAAAATTCCTTCCTGACTCCACATACGACAATCAGACTAGTTCCCTGGATCAAAGAATCTAGCAGACATAGGCTAGGGTCACATTTACATTTTGACCCTAGCCTACCAGATTGCACTTTTATCTTAGTACTTTTCCCAGCACCACATAGCGTTACCTCTATGCACTGCTGGATAACGCTGCCCCTAGTTACCCGAAATTTACCTTCCCAACCAGTCACACAGGAAGCTGCTGGGAGTGCGCCTTAGAGCACCGCACAGGAAACGCTGCAGACATTTTACTCACAGTTATCACAGTTCTCCATGTTACAACAACCAGCCAGATGCTTTGTCCTCCGGGTCACGGATCCAGACAACTCTTGGATAACTTAGGTGCACTCTGGTGTACCTTCCCGGGTTAAAAATAGTTCTCTGACCATCCCAAGCTCCTTCATGGATCACCAACTGCTTTTTAGGTTGAATGTGACCACAGTGCCCTGCCTGTGCAGACCATGGTCAGCGGCCTTAGTCTTCTGGACTCGGCTCTTGGGACCTTCAGATTTCTATCCTCCATGCCTTCTATCAAACCTGCCACTCCTGGGGGAGGTGGCTTGGGCATGGAGCTGTGAGCACACATCTCTCCTGAGCTCCAGCGTGCCTGAGGCCTCTGCAGCAATTATATAGCCACCATCAGCTCCACTCACCCACTGATCATGAAGGGCAAGGTCGGGCTCCGCTCCCAGGCCCCCAGGGAGCTCACAGCAGGTCCCGCAGGCACAGGAATCACCAGGTACATGTCGATGCCTGGAGGGAAGGCAGCTCCTTCAGCCATGGTGGAGGGGGGAGGTGCCTCCTCCTCCATGCAGCAGCACACACACAGAACTGGGACCTCGAGTGCACAGAGGAATGGGGCCACAGTAGAGAAGGCACAGGAGAGAGGACGAGTGACTGCTGCACCAGGGACTGGCCGCTCACCACAGAAGCTGACAGGAGGGAACCAGACACAGAGCAAAGGAGAGGTGAGAGCTGTACCCTGTCCCTCCACCCCTGGACAGAGGACATCACAGGCTGAGCTGGCTGAGGAACTGTCTCCCCCTATACTGCACCCTTATCAGGCTCAGGAAACTGCAGTGGGCCCCCCACTACTACCCCCAGGGAGACATGAGAGAGGGGCTCCTTCCAGCTTAGTGCCCCAGGACATTGTGCCCACCATCACTACATCTCATGGCCTCCCCACACAGGCTCCTGTTAGGTCCCTGGGCTCTGATGACTGTATAACTGCCTCTGAGCTGAGAGCGCAGCTGAGTGCCTTCCCTACAAAGGCTGACATGGAGTGCTATATACAGCGTCTGGAGGCAGTGTGCAGGAGTGAATGGGGGTCCCTTAAGGAAGACGTGTCCCACCTTACCACCACTGTCTCTGCATTAGAAGCTAAAGTGGAGTCGCTTTCCTCACAATTGCAAAGTCAGCAACAACTTCTGGACCTACACTCAGAGACTTTCAATGTGGTTCTAGATATGCTAGAGGACTCTGAGAACAGGAACCGGAGGAATAATATCAGACTCCGTGGGATCCCTGAGTCCGTAGCCCCACGTGACCTTTCCTCAGCCCTCCATGGCATTTTCAATTCTCTCTTAGGGAGGTCACCCACTGAACACATTGAAATTGACAGAGCCCATCGCTCGCTCGGCCCAAAGAACCCCGATACATCTAAGCCGAGGGACGTCATTTGTAGAATTCACTACTTCCAAATTAAGGATGACATCATGCGTAAGGCGAGGGACCACGATGTTATTGACTTTAATGGGTCTGATGTCCTTCTCTTGTCTGACCTCTCACGCTTCACCCTGGCTAAACGGAGGGCTCTGCGCCCCCTCCTGGAGGTGTTGCGGGAAAATGAGATCCCCTACAACTGGGGTTATCCATTTCAATTACAAGTACGCAGTGACAAAGGACTGATAATTTTGAGATCCCCGTCAGATCTCCAGAACTTCACCGCTGAACTGGGCCTACCCATGGTCACATTGGAGACTGGCCTCGCCTTACTGCGTCTGAGCTATGGGGCCCACGCCGTACTAGAGGACCCCCCGCCGGGTCGCTGAGAAAGAAGAAACGGGGCTCCCGCCGTAGACGTGCCTCCGTTACTCATGCTGATGACACTTGATCACCTAATTCAGACCTTATGATCACTACTGCCCTTTTTCTCTTTTTGCTTTCTTGCCGCCTACATTGTCCCTCAATGTTGCCGGGCTCCCACGAGGGGCTTGGTCGTGACTTTGCTTTAGTCTGTTTATTATGATGGATTAGAGCCGAATGTTTCGTAGTGGTGACATTTCTATTTATGAATGTCCACCTACTTCAATTGACTCCTTATGTACTGTACTCAACTGTTGCACTACCGCATTAATGTGCTAGTGTTATTCTATGTTGGCTAACGCCGCTCTTTCTCCTGAAATGTGACTTTTGATGATACCCCTTCGGGGGCTTGTTGTGACTCTGCTGATTTCGACAAATGTACTTGGCCCATGATCCGCTGTTATGTTCGTTAACAATGTTTATGTTACCAGGGTCATGGGCCTATTGGGTAGAGTTGGATTTTTTCTTTTTTGCTGCAGGGGTTCGGCTGGTTGCTCTCTGCTCAATCACCTCCCCACTAGGGTGTGTCTCTGACACTACTTCTCAGAGTTTTCTCTGATATTGTCCTGTACCCTTGAGGCCTAGTGGCTTCCTGGTTTTTCTCTTTCTTTTTGGTCGGAACCCTGTCTTCCAGCTGAACTACTCTCTTCCATTGGTGCTTTACTTTCTCTGTTTCCATCTCTCCCCACTTCCCACCCCTCCCACTCCTTTCCGACCCGATTGTACCACCCGCAGGCCCATAGTTCCTATGGCATCCCTACAACTCTGCTCGCTTAATGTCAGGGGGTTTAATGTCCCAGAAAAGCGATCGAAGGTTTTATACGGTATGCATAAGAAACGGGTTGACATACTTCTGCTGCAGGAGACACATTTCCGATCAGACAGAATCCCTAAGCTTAACCATAGATACTACACACAGTGGTTCCATGGAAGTAACTCTGACTCCAAGTCTAAAGGAGTCAGCATTGCATTGCACAAGTCTTTACAGGCTCAGGTAGTTGCCTCTAAAGCTGATTCTAATGGTCGATTTGTGTTTTTGAAGCTTAAAATTGCCCATGATTTGATCACCATAGCTAACATTTATCTTCCCAATCAAGACCAGGTCCGAGTGTGCAGAAAGTACCTACAGGACCTCTCGGCCTTTGCGGAAGGCTATGTGATTATGGGAGGGGACTTCAATATGGTGTTGGACCGCGCTGTGGATTCCTCTTCGGGCAGGTCGGCGGTGTCCCTCTCACAGCTGGAGAGATTACAGCGGGCCCTGACAGACTCAAGGTTGGTAAATGTATGGAGGTTACTACACCCCACTACCCGGGATTATACCTACTTCTCCACAGTTCATAATTCCTATAGTAGATTGGATTATTTTTTGGTCAGCCACGGGCTCCTGTCTCTTGACCCAAAGTCTGACATCGACACGATGTTGTGGTCAGACCATGCCCCAGTTTTGCTCTCCCTTCGGCTGCCGAGCCTTTCTCCGAGAGAATGGACCTGGTCCTTAAACCCTGGTCTCCTTGGAGATCTAACGTGTCAGGCGGCTGTGCGAACAGCAATCTCGGACTTTCTAGATTTTCACAAACATGACCCCACGGCCATCCCATACCAATGGGAGGCTTTGAAAGGAGTTATACGGGGAGTATTCATACAACAGGGGGCCCGGCTGAGAGAGAGAGGGAGACTAACATTGTGGGTTTGTTGACTCGTATCTAAACTCTGGAGTTGGATCATAAACGGACTAGAGATGCTGGGGTGCTGGCTGATCTCCTCCGGGCACGCTGTGAGTTGAGTGCCTTGTTGGACACAACGTTAGCACGACAGAGGGACCGCTTTCAAAAATTCTGTACAAGTACTCTGATAAACCCGGGAGAGCTCTGGCGAGGTTTTTGCACCCCCGTGCCCCACCACTTATATCCCTACCATCAGGTCTGCTGCGGGTGAACTGGTCCATTTTCCAGAGGAGATTGTGGACTCATTCAGAGCATATTATGACTCTCTTTACAATTTAAGCGGCCCGTTGTCTGATATGTCCCCTTCCGAGTTTCAAGCACGGGTGGACGACTACATCCGGGATACTGAGCTCCCGCCTATGTCGGTGGAGGAGTCTGAGGCCCTGGAGAGTCCCCTCTCGGAACAGGTGGTTTTAGACACAATAAAATCTTTGGCTAATGGTAAAAGCCCTGGTCCTGACGGATTCTCCGCCGCCTTCTATAAGTTATATGCGAATTCCCTGGTCCCCTTCATAACCAAACTGTTTAACTCCATCTCGGCCAGCTGCCCCTTTGCCCCCCAAACGCTGATGGCCACAATCACCGTGATTCCTAAACTGGGAAAAGATCCCCTATTATGTGCAAGCTATAGGGCCATATCCCTCATTAATGTGGATGTGAAGGTGTTCGCGAAAGTGTTAGCTGGTAGAATTAACCCTATTCTCCCTGGGTCCATCCATAGTGATCAGGTGGGCTTTGTGCCACACAGGGAGGCCAAGGATAGCACGGTGAAGACATTGCTTCTATCTTCGTACATGCGCACGGGGAAGGTACCAGCATGCTTATTATCTATTGACGCTGAGAAGGCGTTTGATCGCCTAGGCTGGACCTTTCTACATGCCTCCCTGAAGCAACTGGGAGTGGGACCTACCATGTTAGAGAGGATTTTTGCTCTGTATCATAGGCCTACGGCCCGTCTTAGAGTGAATGGCACCCTTTCCCCGCCCATTGACATAAGAAACGGGACCCGTCAGGGTTGCCCCCTCTCCCCCTTACTTTATATCCTTGCGATGGAGCATCTGGCAGTGGCATTACGGAAGACACCTGATATTGAGGGTCTACGGATTGGCCAACATGAGTTTAAGATATCCCTGTATGCGGATGATTTATTGCTATACATTGCCAACCCGACTGTGGCTTTCCCTGTACTCCTCAGGGAGTTCCGTAGGTTCGGGGAGGTCTCAAATTTTAGAGTCAACTACTCCAAGACGGAGGCGCTCAATATTTCCCTGCCTGATGATCTAGTCTCTCGGCTCCAGGCGTCCTTCTCTTTTAAGTGGCAGACCGATGCCTTAAAATATTTAGGAGTCTTAATACCCGCTGACATTAGCGCAACATATGCTCTGAACTATGTCCCGCTCCTGCAGAAAACTATCTCAGACCTTAAACGGTATAGCAGACCTCAGCTATCTTGGTTCGGTCGGGTGGGAGTGATCAAAATGGATATTTTACCCCGATTCCTCTATCTCTTTCAGACAGCTCCAGTGCAGGTTCCGGATTGCTTTTTCAGGCGCCTGCAATCGGCTATCAATAGCTTTATTTGGGGTACTAGGAAACCACGGACTCGGTTCTCAGTACTAGTGAGACCCAAGACTAAAGGGGGGTAGGCCTTCCTGATTTTAAACGTTATTATCAGGCAGTCTTGCTCTCTAGGATTGTCGACTGGAGGTTCAGTGATGCTCATAAACAGTGGGTGCTCTTAGAGAAACTTTTATCGCCCTCTTCTTTATGCTGGCTGCCTTGGCTGGGGGGGACCGGACGCCCACCTGTGTCGAGTTTTGCTCCACTCACACAGATTGTTTTGAAGTTTTGGGATAGATCCTATGTGAAATTACGCCTGACCTCTCGACTGAGCAGACTGAGTCCCCTTTTTGACAATCCGGCCTTTCCCCAGCAATGAATAGGTCTACGTATCTGTGTTGGTCACGACTTGATAGGGTGGGACTGGGTTAGGTGAGGGATAAGCTTGTGGGGCTCTCCAGCGTGCGGGGGTTACGGGGCCCTGGTCTTACGACACCGCTGTCCTGGCTAGAGTTTCTGCAATTGCGAAGCTTTCTCTCCAGTGTGCCGATGGGGGCGCTGACTCCATTTGAGTCCCTGATGCTCCCTACCGAGGGTCCCTCTCACGTGGTTTCGGTGCTCTACGGCCTGGTCTTGAATTCACTTCCCCCTATCACACTTGGATTTATGGAGGCTTGGGAGAGGGACCTGGGGATCACCTTTTCTGAGGCGGATAGTTTGAAAATCTTTACTCTTGCACATAAGATGACAATGTCCAGTCAGGCGCAGGAGAGGAATTATAAATTACTGACACGCTGATACAGGTGTCCCACCCTTCTCCACAGGATTAACCCCGAGATCTCGGACGCCTGCTGGAGATGTGGCTCTGCCACGGGCTCTATGCTTCATATTTGGTGGTCCTGTGGTCCCCTGCAACCCTTCTGGAACTCAGTTTTCGATGCCTTTCATTTGATGACTGGGGTCCGTCATGAACCATCTCCCCAAATGGCCCTACTGTCCCTGATACCCAGTTCGATAGTTTCTGTCAAAAAGGGGATTCTGAGATTCTGCCTAATAGCTGCCAGAGCAGTTATTCCCCGTCATTGGAGGTCCACTGAGGTCCCCTCCACGGTGGAATGGATAGCTGAAATGGATAGATTACATCGTCTGGAGTCACTGGTGGCGGGTGATGGTGATGCCGCATATGAACAGGGACGCACCTGGTTCCTCTGGCAGTCCTTCAAGGAGAGCACAGGGTTCCTTACTTGGCTGCGTACATATTCGTAATTGTCAACTCGTGGGCGTTTAAATTGCTGGGTCTCCCTTACCCCCCCCCCCCTCTCCTTCCTTACTCCCCTTCTCCCCTACCCCTTTTTTCTCTTTTTCTCTTTCTCTCCTCTTTTTTTATTTCCACAATTGCCTTTTCATAGGTTCTATATTCTTTATATAAGGTCCTTGTCCAGAGGTGATTCCTAAGATGGGAAACATGTACCCTTTAGGTGCTAGTGTCCTTATTGGACTACTCCTGTGCTGCGCTCTTCGGGAAGTAATGTATCTCTGTATTAAGCCCTGGACATTGTACTGGTTCTTTCTATTACTGTTGAAAATCTCAATAAATATATTTACTGAAAAAAAAAAAAAAAAAAAAAAAACTGCCACTCCTTTTCCTCTGCTACCCACTTGTCTTGCAGTTGTCGACAATAATCATCTCAGGTAAGGGTCTCTTCCCAGGTTTCTCTTGTTTGGGCCTCCCCAGGGAATCCCACTGCGGCTTCGGTCTCTTCGGTGCTGGGTTTGTCCTACTCATCTTCCTCTGGGGTTAGGGATGCTGGTTGTGGGGCTGCCCACTGCTGGGACACCTTGTCCTGCAACGTCTTCCTCCATTTCCCCATCTCTGTGATCTGTGTCTTTAGGAGCTGGTGGCTTAGCTCTCTCATCTCAGCCCACAGAAACTCGGGGTCTACCGAGGGCAGCTGGTCCGAGTCCTCCGCCGGTCGCGTGGGGTAGTTCTCCACTTCCACCCCACGCTCCGTAACTCTCTGATCACCGCTCGCCATGGTGCCCACTGGGTTTCTTGCTACCTCTCCCACAGCACACGTCGCACTCTCTCTAATGCTCTTTCTGCCCTCTCCCTTTCATGGGCGGCTCCTCTCCGTTTTGCTGTCGGTCACACCAGGATGCGGATCCCCCTGGGCAACGGACAAGTTCTTTTGCAATGAAGTCTTTACAGTGGGCGGGTACGGATTTTCGCCCTATTCGGCAACCCGGCCCATGATAGGGAGCCGCACCACTCCCTTTTGCATACACATGACGCATTTTCTTTTTGGTGGGCGCCACTACACAGTCTTATTGCATAGTCTCTGGGCACACAGGACCCAGTTTACTGGGTCGGTACGTCCTGTTTGTGATGCCAAATTTGACACGCCCAGACACCAGGGCAGTAAGGTACTCGGAACCGGGCCGAATAGTTCTTTCTGGGGATGTCACGGTGGTGTGACCCAGCTCCACGGCGCTGGCCGTGTCATAAAAATGGGGGAAGTTTATATGGGGAATTAATTAGTGACACCACCCGTAGTATTCGGCAATAGGATGGCCGATGCTGCGGTTCAGATCTCATGGGCCAGTTGGTGACACAGCAGAGACGTTACAGCTCAGCATGGGTGGAGCGAGGCCCCATGACAGTTATAAAGTCTATTTGATGATGGTTACTGATTTAACACAGGGCAGGTGACGCAGTAAATAAATCTGAGGACACAGCAGGGTGTAGTCTTCACATTTTACTCACAATTCTCACAGTTCTCCATGTTACAACAACCAGCCGGGTGCTGTGTCCTCCGGGTCACGGATCCAGTCAACTTTTGGGTAACTTAGGTGCACTTTAGCGGGACCCCCTTCTGGTGTACCTTCCCAGGTCGTCTCTCTGCGCTGGCTCTCGCCCTTATGCCCTGCACCTCACACACAGTGTCCCAAGCCAGCAGCCTCGGGTCCTGTCGAGCGATGTCTTCCTGGTCCTTTTGACCCTATGTGGCTGCCTTTTTAGCGATTGTGTGCGAATGTGGCTGTTGCACTTACAGATACCACAGTCTCCGGTTTACTAGTTGAGTCCTACAGTCTTTCCACTAGTCTGGAGCCGGTCCCCACTGTGACCTGGTCCCTCCACCCAAATATGGTTGGCATGGATTCGGGCGCCACATGTTGATCCCTCACTTCCTGTGCCCCTAGGAACCCTTCTCTGTCTCTGGAGCCTCTCACCGGCTCCTACGCCTCTCTAATCGCCTACTTGTCCTGGGACGAGCCTCTCTGCTCCAGTCCTCAGGACATCTCTTTCTGTCACTCCACTCATGACTGACTCCTGTCACCAACTCATCACCAATTGAACTCCCTTCTAGACTCCTCTACATGTTTTTTTGATGTCCCTCATGTTCTCTATGTCCTCAATGTACTCTTACGTTGTCTCTACTACCTTCACTACTTCCTGGTGTTCTACTCTTATCTACTTCCTCCACCCACACCCTCTACCTAGTTACCCTCCAGCCTGAGATGGGATCCTCCCTCAATAGGGTCGACCCACATCCCTGGCCTGGAGTGGTGTGGTGTTGAATGCTGATGTGTGGGTATTGGTAGTGCCCCTCCTTACCCGAGAGTGGGGTACCACACTTCTGGCTGAGTTGCAGTACCTCTGTGGTGACTGCACCCTCAGGGCACCACAATAGCAAACGGGGTCACTGCAGGGCCCCAGGTGATCAGGTGACACACAGAGATCCAGAAATCTCTGATCACCACAAGGAACAGCACGATTCCCGCCACAGCGCTTTGGATCATGCTGTCAGTGAATGACAGCGCACAACGTGATCCATAAGGTCAACAGTGCCGATCAGATTGCGGAGTTGATCAAGGCTGGTAACTCCACATCTCAGCTGATGATATCAGCTGAGATATAGGGGGAATGATGTGAGCTCACTGTAGGAGCTCACATTAAAGTGAGAGACACGACCTTTGATGTACCCTTACATTATAGGTCGTGAAGGAGTTAAACACATTAATTTGTGTAAATTATTATTATTCAAAGATCTATTGATTAAAATTAACTTTTATATTAACTTTGTGGGGAAAACCCTTAAAAGATCGGGCTCAAATCAGTCATCCAAATAAACAGTGACCACAAGAATACTTTGAAATCTGTGGTAAAATGGCTTTATAACAAAAGAGTAAAGGTGATGGAGTGATCATCCCAAAGGGCCGACCTCAATCACATAGAATATTTATGGGCAGGACCAAAATACCTTGTGCGAACAGTTCTATCAGGGAGAATGCCAAAATTCAAGAAATTTATTGTAAGAAGCTTGTTGAAGGCAATCCAAAACAAGCCAACTTAGAGGATATGAAAGGCAATTCTGTAAAATTCTAACCACATATATGTATAAACGTATGAAAAAAATATAAGCTGATATAAATAATTTTCTCTACTATTATTCTCAAATTTCACTTTCTTGAACTATAGTAGGGATCCTAACTGACTCTAAGGGAGGGAATGTGTGGCAAAGGATGAAACCTCAGGATTGTGGAAAAATATATGCTTTAAAGGGTTTGTCTAGCTTTTGCCCAAACGTCTACAGTCAATTTATGTCTGCAGACTTTCGTGCCAAACCTGGACAATTCCTTTAATGAACGTGGCTAAAGTGTGCGTAAATAGTTTTTTTCTCTTCACAGAAAAAAGAAAGAGAGGAAGACAACGGGGTGCGGGGTTGGCGTGTCAGCTAACAAAAGCCTTCATCAGGTATGGTATGGTATACGTGATGAAGGCTTTTGTTAGCCGAAACGCATTGACCATTTTTTTTAACTCAAATGTAATAATAAATCTATGTTCTGGAAGAAAAAAAACTTCCTTTGAGATCCTGTTCATCCTCCGGAAGCACCGAAAGGGAATCGCCCTATGGCCTTGTTCACACATACCATGCGTTTTTGCCTTAAATTCGCTTTTGGGATCATTTTAGGCTTTTTTTTCCAAGTCCAAAAATGCATATGCGTTAACGCATGGTGCACTTAAGTGTAGCTGCGTTTTTTAACAACACATGCATTTTTGTTCATTATCTCAAAAAACACTGCATGCTGCGTTTTTTGAGTGCTGTAAAAAACACATGCTTTTTTTAACATGGGGCCCTATGGGAAACGCATGCTTAACGCATGGCACATATAGGCACCTGCGTTAACGCATATGCGTTTTTAATGAAAAAATGATTAAGTCCAAAAACTTCTCAAAAACATTCAGGACCTCAGGGGACACTATTGGCACCCTTAGAAAAACGGGCTAAGAAAACTGATTGGTATGTGTGAACAAGGCCTATCCCTGTTTTTTTTTTCTTGTGATAGGTTTGTGTTGATATATAGTTTCATTAAAACAGAGCTGGAGTATAAACAAGGATGAACACACCCATGTAAAAAGGAAGAAGAGCCCAAATCTCTGTCATCATCATAGTTGAGATGGGCATGAAATGTCATTATTGCTGAGAATTTCTCATGACTTGCATAATGGATCGTTACAAAAAAATATAATTTTTTATAAAAGGATAAGCACCTGTAAAGTTATCCTATTACTTCCCTATGTGAAAACATACTAACAGGTTTCTTTTAATGATGGACTATAGCAGCTTTTCCAGTTGACAGACATTTGCTGTGTGCACAGTGCACCCCACCCGCACTTTAATTCTTAAGTGATTATGCATCATTTCCCATCAGCTATAAATATAACACATGCGTGTATGTATGTGTATGTGAGATAAGCCGTTTGTATGCCACACACATGGGGCTATGTATTAGAAATTTGTTCCTCCCGGACATTCCACAAATACAAGGGGCAGCTTTGTGATGGCAGCTGTGTTTTCCATATAGAGATATGGGAGAAAGAGGAAAGTGCAGAATGACATCACGTGACAGAATAAATTATATCATTGTAAGTTATGAGTAATTATGAGGAAAACATCTTGTTCTAGATCCAGTCTCTGCTGCTGGATATTTATTCCCTGAAGTAAACATTTCTGTTGACAGTGCATAGATGAGTGTGCTGAATAGGATCAGAGCACTTTGACATTAATGAGAGCAAAAAAAGAAAGGGAAATACTTCAATTTCTTCCAAAAATGTAATTGTTCTGGAAAATGTCAGTAACGTTTAACTCTTTCTCACTCATGTTCATACTTGTTTTATTTTAAGTCCCATAGAGAACATCTGCTCACCGTGTTCTCTTCATATAGTGGGAAGTGATTGACACATGACGTCTAGCTCCAAACCTTCATCACAAGAGTCCACAAAAATCTGCCATCAGCTTTTCATAAAATTTTTATTGATACAGCATAAAATTGCCATGTACATCAAAAAGGTGTGTCAGCAGAGACCTCTTTCGACAGCTAAGCCATCTACTTATTGGAAGACTAAGGGCCGCTTTACACACACAACTTCTGTGACCAACTCTGAACAGATCTCTGGTTGCAGTGAAATCATGGACACATTGTTGTATTTGTACACAGCCACAAATGGAGCAATGTGTCCATGATTTCACTGCAACCAGAGATTGTTCAGAAGTGGTCACAGAAGTTGGTGTGTGTAAGCGGCCCTAAGACTAAGGCGGTTTAGCCGGATTTTTGTGAACTCTTGTTTTATTTTCAGTATATTTTTTGATCATAACTGTGAGTGCAGACAAACTCTGCAGATGAAGCCACTTGGGTAGCCACAAATGCTGTTGGACAGTATTTAACCTAGAATAGTACCACCCTTTCGATAGACCATGCAACTGCTAACGAGCCCGCCAATCTGTCATCATAATTTAAAAAGTATCTGCATCTTCATGATGTAGACATAACTGAATAGAATGGTGTAATATGAAGGTCAGATCAGTGGTGCACTATCCAATCTGAGCATCCGTGTTTCAGCACAGCAGGAATGATGACACTTCCTAGGTCACACCTGATGGGTGCAGCCTCAGACCATTTGCTGCACAGAGTGATGCAATGCATTGTGGGAATGGGATGAGAAGAGTAGTTTAGTTTTTAATGTTAGCACTTTTGGGTGCTTTGTGAATATTGATAGTGTGTAAGATGCTGTGTGAGAGCAATCATATGGTGTTAGGACCATTATACTGATTGGGGGTCATGTGTTGGTGCTATGTGGGCCATCATACTTTGTTTGAGGTATTGTGGGACCATCATACTATACGTGTGTAGGGGGGAACTTTAAATGGCCACCATACTGTGTGGGGGACGTGATACGGGTGTAATGGCTGTGAGGGCCATTATATGTGTGGGGCCCAGAGGCACATTATCCTGTGTTTACGGGAGCCAACAAACTGTGTGTGGGGTGTGGTTGGGCCCATCATATTACGTGGGGGCATTACAGTGAGTGGGGGCCATGATACTGTGTGTAGGGGCCATGATACTTTGTGTTCAAGGCTGTTGGGGCCATAATAAGGTGTGTAGGGGTACTATGAAGATATCACAATGTGTTGGGGGCACTTTAGGGCATCCGGCTGTTGGTTTACTATACTGTGTTGGGGGACTGTGGGACGTATAATACTTTATTAAATGTGTGGGCATCATACTTTGCATTTGGGTAGTATGGAGGGGGAATTAGGTCTTTTGCTGTGCAACCCTTTGATTTCTATGTATGCCCTGGATTGAACTATTAAAGCAGAATTGGAACAAAGCAACATATTAATGCATAGATAGACAGGGTGACTTTGCTGTTTGCCAAATTGTATAAATAAAATAGCAATTTGGTAAATTTTGTAAAAAGCAACTAATAAAGAATACAGAATGTATGAGTGCACTGTATTTATTATTATTATTATTATTATTATTATTAATATTGTTATTATTTATTTATAGAGCCCCATTGATTCCATGGTGCTGTGCATGAGAAAAGGGTTACATACAAACAAGTTAAAAATACAATGAACAAACTAACAGTGACAGACTGGTACAGAGAGGACCCTGCCCTTGTGGGCTTACATTCTACAAGGCAATGGGGAGGGAGACAGTAGGTTGGATCTGCTCTGGCGGGGAAGAGCGTCAGGTCCAGTGTTGGTGAGCTGGCATCGTGGTAATTGCAGGCTGTAGGCTCTTCTGAAGAGATGGGTTTTCAGGTTCTGCTTGAAGGTTCCGAGTGTAGGGGACAGTTGGACATTTTGAGGTGCAGAATTCCAGAGAATGGGGGATGCTCGGGCGAAGTCTTACAGGTGGTTAGATGAGGAACGTACAAGTGTGGAGGAAAGAAGGAGGTCTTGGGAGGATCAAAGATTACGAGTTGGATGATATAAGGAGATTAGTTCAAAGATATATGTGGGAGACAGATTGCAGATGGCTTTGTAAGTCAATGTTAGTAGTTTTAATTGGATATGTTGAGGAATTGGAGCCAGTGGAGGGATTTGCAGAGGGGAGAAGTGGAGGAGCAGCGAGGAGAGAGGTGGATTAGTCGGGCAGCAGAGTTAAGGACAGATTGGATAGGTGCTAGAGTGTTAGCAGGGAGGCCACAGAGGAGGAGGTTGCAGTAGTCAAGATGGGAGATAATGAGGGCATGCACTAGTAGTTTAGTAGATTGAGGGTTGAGGAAGGGACGGATTCTGGAGATATTTTTGAGTTGGAGGCGGCAGGAGGTGGTGTGAACTTGGATGTGTGTTTTGAAAGATAAGGCAGAGTCAAGGGTTACTCCGAGGCAGTGGACATCAGGTACAAGGCAAAGTGTGATATCATTTATTGTGATAGATAGATCAGGTAAGCGAGGTGTGCAAGAAGGGGGAAAGATAATGAGTTCAGTTTTGTCTACATTTAGTTTAAGGAAGCGAAAGGAGAAGAAGTAGGATATGGCTGATAGACACTCTGGGATTCTGGACAGCAAAGGGGTGAAGTCGGGTCCAGAGAGGTAGATCTGAGTGTCGTCAGCGTACATGTGGTACTGGAATCTATGTGACTTTATGAGTTTATGAGTTATCCTAGGCCAAGGGTATAGATGGAAAAAAAGAAGGGGTCCCAGGACAGAGCCTTGAGGGAACCCAAAAGAGAGGGGATGGGGCAAGGGTGGGTGTGGGAGACACTAAATGTGTGGTTGGAAAGGTAGGAGGATATCCAGGAGAGGGCAAGGTCAGTGATACCAATGGAAGAGAGCATCTGTAATAGGAGACAGTGGTCGACTGTGTTGAATGCAGAGGATAGGTCAAGAAGGAGGAGGATGGAAAGGTGTCCATTTGCTTTGGTGGTACGTAGGTCACTTAGTAATTTAGGTTAAGGTGGTTTCGGATGAGTGGTGGGGGCGGAAGCCAGATTGAAGGTTGTCAATGAGAGAGTTGGATGAGAGGTGGGAGGAAAGTACTGTGTGGACATGATTTTCAAGAAGTTTGGAGGCGAACGGGAGCAGCGATATGGCACGGTAGCTGGATGTGGAGTGTATTTCTCCACTGTCCTTATTAATGTAGACAGATGATAGGTGATGACTAACATTCAATGGTGTGAAGATGTGAAAATGATGTGTAGAAGCAGCAGTCCTGACATTAATACAGCAGCTGGGTCGGTTTTAGACAAAAATGATCCCTGGGCAAAAGTTTAAAGTGGGGCCCATATTCTTACATATTGCACCATCACACTCATATATTTAGGTTGCATTAATGGATTGAGTTCCGACTGGTAATGGAGCACAATCTAAAATATTCAAGTCCTTCATTGCTTGTTTCCTACCTCTTTATACAAGATGAGGAAGAATGATCGGAACAGAATGATCCCTAGTAGGGGTAGGGTCACATTGCAAACATGAATTGCATTCACCGCATCCGGATCCGGATGCGGTGAACGCAATGCCGGTCGCACACAGTTTTTTTCAAAACTGTGTGCTGAATACCGCACTGCGGTCACCGGATGGCTCAGGATGTGTAATCCTGAGCCATCCGGTAATTGCATAGCTTGCGGTTCCCGATCTGGCAAGTTAATAAAGAGTTGAATAGCTGACCTAAATGACTTTTTGAGGTCTGTAGGGGGGCTTAGACCCCCTACAGACCGGCCGGCGACTTCTATAGTGTTCTACAATTTCTCAATGGTCACAGGCTCTTCGGAGCCCGTGCATGTAAACCAAAGGGGCCCCCCCCCCCCGTATCACTATACTGGGGTGCATAGACCCCTCTATTACAAATAAGCTGTATTGGTCTACAGTACATGATAAATGTGGCAATTCGCATTGTAAGTATATACTTACATTCTTTCGTAGGCAGCGATAAGGAAATCCATGGGCGGGGCTGTGTGCAGCAGCCTCCGCCCGCTCCTTCTTGATGCCCGCCCCCTCTGGCCGTAATCCAGTGTTTTGTGGGCGGGCACGTCGTTAAAGGGGCGTGGCTAACTATGTGCCGTGGTTAGCCACGCCCCTTTAACGACGTGCCCGCCCACAAAACACTGGATTACGGCCAGAGGGGGCGGGCATCAAGAAGGAGCGGGCGGAGGCTGCTGCACACAGCCCCGCCCATGGATTTCCTTATCGCTGCCTACGAAAGAATGTAAGTATATACTTACAATGCGAATTGCCACATTTATCATGTACTGTAGACCAATACAGCTTATTTGTAATAGAGGGGTCTATGCACCCCAGTATAGTGATACGGGGGGGGGGGGGCCCTTTGGTTTACATGCACGGGCTCCGAAGAGCCTGTGACCATTGAGAAATTGTAGAACACTATAGAAGTCGCCGGCCGGTCTGTAGGGGGGTCTAAGCCCCCCTACAGACCTCAAAAAGTCATTTAGGTCAGCTATTCAACTCTTTATTAACTTGCCAGATCGGGAACCGCAAGCTATGCAATTACCGGATGGCTCAGGATTACACATCCTGAGCCATCCGGTGACCGCAGTGCGGTCCCGGTAAACGCTGCGAAAACTGCTGCCTGCATGATTTTAAACGCAGGCAGCAGTGCCGGATCCGGCCACCGGATGGCTTGTGAAGCCATCCGGTGTTTTGCATTGGATCCTATGGGGAGCGTTTCCTGGTCCGGTTTTGAGCTTTTTGGAAGCTCAAAACCGGATCAGGATTTTGTTCCAAAAACGGAAATGTGACCCTGGCCTTGATCAATAAGTCAATGAAGCATCATTTTATCAGCAGCACTTCTTCAGTTTGCACCAGGCGATGTGCTGCTGAGAAGACGGATTTTTGTTTCACCATAAACAATCCAATCACCTGATGAATCAGCAGCATTTTGCTCATTCATTGGGCGATTGCTGACATGTTTACACCTATAAACGTTTGTCTGAAATGTCAGGATTTATAAATGTGGATGGCAGATGCACACAGTATGTGACACATTGTATGTTACACACACATTTGTATGCACACATATAATCCACAAATGTATGCACCAAGCACACACATAGCACACATGCATGTATATACTGAGCACACACAGATATGTATACACACAAATATCACACACATGAGCACACACTCATAGCACACACATTTACTCCAAGCACACAGATATGTATACACACATAGCACACACACATGTATACACTAAGCATACACATATATGTAAATGCACACACATAGCACACATGCATGTACACGAGCAGACACACATATGCATACAAACATACATAGCACACATGAATGTATACATCGAGCACACACACATATGTATACACACATATAGGAAACACACATGTATACACTGAGCACACACACACAGCACACACATGTATTTCACTTGTAAAGCACCAAGGAATAAATGGTGCTATAATAATAAAATATAATAATAATGTATTCACCAAAAACAAATGCACACTTAAATACACACACATAGTACACGCATGTATACACTGAGCACACACATATGTATATACACACATATGTATACTCACATGTAGCACACACATGTATACATCGAGCACACACATGTATACACACATAGCACACAAGCATATTTACACCAAGCACACTAACATATATGTATATGCACACACGTCACACATGCACATGTACACATTGAGCACACACATATGTATACACACACATAGCACACATGCATGTATACACTGAGCACACACATAGTGCACATATATGTATAAACGCAAGTATGTAAATCAAACACATACGTATGTAGTAGCACATACATACACATATAGACACACATCCATTCACACCATTGTATCATACAGGATGGCTCCTAAACTTATACTTTTACTAAGAGATAGGGATTCTGAACACAGGACTCCTTATATTAATTAAAAATTATCTAAAAATGTTTAATAAAATATGTTTTACAAACTGGAGAAAGAAAAATGTTTTCATAGGATCATCTACATAAATGTAATTTTTAATCAAAAGCTCTTATATACAGTGGGGAAAAAAATATTTAGTTAGACACCAATTGTGCAAGTTCTCCCACTTAAAAAGATGAGATAGGCCTATAATTGACATCAGAGGTAGAAATCCTGAAAATCACATTGACTGATTTGGAAAGAATTTTTTTCAACTTTTGGTGGAAAATAAGTATTTGGTCACCTACAAACAAGCAATATTTCTGGCTCTCACAGACTTGCAACTTCTTTAAGAGGCTCCTCTGTCCTCCACTCATTACCTGTAGTGCTTGCTGCACAGCTTCTGGATATACACCATTGCAGTAGAAACTTCACAGAGCAGATTACATGGGATAACAAGCTTTTCCTTCTACTAATGCACAGTCACTCAGTACTGCACCAGAAAGAAGTAACAAACCTGAAAGTACAAGAGAGACCTTTTCTTTTACAGTACAGTAAGCAAGGAAACCTTTACATAACATCGCCATCTATTGTCAGATCAGCATAAAGTCCTCCTTCACACAAACAGAGTCCACAACTGTTGCATATACCAACACCCCTTCTCAACAGTAAGGAGTAATTCAGTCAAACCCAATTTCTTCATTAGTCTCTGATGTTTTTCAGCGTTCAATGCCTTTGTGAAAATGTCTGCTGTCATACCTTCAGTTGGACAATATTCTAATTTTAGGATTCCTTTTTCCTGATGATCCCTCAAGAAATTATACTTCACATCAATGTGCTTGGTTCTTGGGTTAACTCATTCCACCTGAGCAAGAACAAGACATCCTTGATTGTCCTCATTTAATTTTGGTGGTTCCAACTGTGGTTGTCCTAGGTCTGTTAGCAATTGTCTTGACCATAGAACTTCTTGACTCCCATGTGCTGCTGCAACAAATTCTGCTTCTGTTGACGACAGCGTTACTATTGATTTTTTTTTTACTATTCCAACTAATTGGTCCTCCTGAGAGAAAGAAAAGATAGCCACTGGTAGATTTTCTGTCAGTTGGATATCCAGCTCAATCTGCATCAACGTATCAAGTTAAAATGCATTTATCACTTGTAGGCAGTTTCAGTTTAACATTGCTAGTTCCTTTCAAATACTCTCACCACGGCATTCCAATCCGCTTTATTTGGCTTGGACACTTTTCTACTAAGAATTCCTACTGCTGCTGCGATGTCTAGCCTTGTAACAGTCGCTAGATACAGTAATTTTCCTATTGCCATTCTCCATTATTTGGTAACACGTTTTTCTCACTACTCATCTCTTTAAGATAATTCGTTTCCATTGGAGATTTTGCTGGTTTTGCATCCTTCAATCCAAATGTTTTGATTATGTCTTGAATCATGTGATTTTGATTAAGTAGGAAACTTCCATCTTCTTCTCTTTCTATCTGTATTCCTAGGTACTGTTTCACATTTCCCAAGTCTTTGATTTCGAAATGTTGATTCAGGATTTTTAGTATGTCCTCTATATCCCTTTCTTTTTTAAAACAAACTAAAATGTCATCAACATATATGAGTACATAGATCCAGCTGTCCATTAATCTTTTTGTGTACAGGCAAGGATCAGATTTGCTTCTTTGAAATTTTTCATTTGTGAGCACTTCCGTGATTTTATCATTCCACGCTTTAGCAGCTTGTTTTAAACCACATATACTTTTCAGTAATTTGCAAACCATGTTTGGGTTAATTTCATCTTTGAATCCTGGAGGTTGTTCCATGTAAATATCTTCTGTTAAACTTCCATTCAAAAATGCTGTCTTTACATCTAGATGTTTCAGTTCCATTTGTTTCATTGCTGCAACTGCAAACAAAGTTCTTATTGTAGTATGCTTGACAACTGGTGCAAATGTTTCATCATAATCTTCTCCATATTTTTGAGAATAACCTTTAACTACGAGTCTTGCTCAGTATCGTTCAGCTGTGCCATCTGTTTGGTACTTTTCTTTAAAAACCCATTTACATCTTATAGCTTTCCTTTCTTCTGGTAATTCTGTTAGTGTTCATGTCTTTGAGTCATGCATGGATTTTATTTCTATTTCTGTTGCCTCTATCCATTTATTAGCTTTTTCTTCAGGAAGTCGAGATATGTCTTCCCAAGAGGTAGTCAAGGAGTAGACCTGGCTCACTGGAATATTAAGGTGCTCTTGAGAAAAAAATCGATACTACTATATAATATCTCAGGCACACAATAAATGAAATGAGAAAAATATATAAGGAATTGATGCAATACTCTTCCAAGAGGTAGGCTCCTAAATTTTACTAGTACTTGCCTTGTATGAGATGCGTATTGGTGGTTTTCCTTTGTTTTCTCTTATTGAACATCTTGGTTCTGTGTCTCTTTGTAGGTGTATTTCTTCACTTTCAGTATTCTGTTCTTTATCAATTTCAACTTCTTTCTCATTAGATATTCCTTCAGCTATATCACTGCTGTTTTTCTCATTTTTTGTTTCCAGTGAAATCATAGTGTCTTCATTTAGATCCTCAATGAATGTCACACTGTTACTACCGTGACTCTGTCTGTTTTGGGATCTAGGATTCTATATACTTTGCAATTTTCACTATATCCAACAAATATTCATTCTATGGACCTTTTTTGAAGTTTGGAATGTTTTCTTGTTGGAATGGATACAAAAATTTAACAACCAAAAACTCTTAACTGATTCATACTTTGTTTCATACCTTGCCACTGTTCATATGGGTTTTTTTTCAGCTTTCTGGAAAAAAGTCGGTTTTGTAGATATGTAGCTGTCATTGCTGCTTCACCCCAATATTTCTCTGGTAGTTTGGAATCTGTGAGCATACACCTTATCATTTCAGTCAGAGTTCTGTTTTTCCTTTCTGCTACTCCATTTTCGTCTTTTGATGCTCTATACCATTTTGTTTTAAGTAGTTTTCTATTTTATGTCCTGTAAATTCACCTCCATTATCACTTCTAATGACAATTGGCTTCCTCTGAAACTTGTTAGTCAACCTTGTCACGTAGTCTACTACTTATTGAAAATTTCGCTTTTGTTCTTGATCAAGTATGTGACTGTGTATCTTGAGTAGTCATCTATAAAAGTCACCATATACAGTTGTGGCCAAAAGTATTGACACCCCTGCAATTCTGTCAGATAATACTCAGGTTCTTCCTGAAAATGATTGCAATCACAATTTCTTTGGTATTATTATCTTCATTTAATTTATCTTCAATGAAAAAAACACAAAAAGAATTGTCTTAAAGCCAAATTGGATATAATTCCACACCAAACATAAAAAAGGGGGTGGATAAAAGTATTGGCACCCTTAGAAAAATCATGTGATGCTTCTCTAATTTGTGTAATTAACAGCACCTGTAACTTACTTGCAATCACAATTTCTTTGGTATTATTATCTTCATTTAATTTATCTTCAATGAAAAAACACAAAAAGAATTGTCCTAAAGCCAAATTGGATCTAATTCCACACCAAACATAAAAAAGGGGGTGGACAAAAGTATTGGAACTGTTACACAAATTAGAGAAGCAGCACATGATTTTTCTAAGTAACAGCACCTGTAACTTACCTGTGGCACCTAACAGGTGTTGGCAATAACTAAATCACACTTGCATCCAGTTGACATGAATTAAAGTTGACTCAACCTGTGTACTGTGTCCTTGTGTGTACCACATTGAGCATGGAGAAAAGAAAGAAGACCAAAGAACTGTCTGAGGACTTGAGAAACCAAATTGTGAGGAAGCATGAGCAATCTCAAGGCTACAAGTCCATCTCCAAAGACCTGAATGTTCCTGTGTCTACCGTGCGCAGTGTCATCAAGAAGTAATTATTTTCACATGAATCAGAAATTGTGTTTTTTGCCTTCTGCGTATTCTCTTTATGGGGTAATTTCTGTTGTTCTGCTTTCCACATAGTACAGTCTTTCTTTAAATGTCCTTTTTTGTTACATCTGAAACATTCTATTTCTCTTTATTAAAGGGTCTTTTTGATTCTGTAGCTTTAACAGCATTTCCATTATCTTTTTCAGTAGAATAATCATTTGTTATCTCCTTCTTTTATATTTATCTATGAGTCTGGTCTTCACAAACTCTAATGTAATGTCTGTTTCAGGTCTTGTCTCTAGTGCATTTATCAAAGCAGTATATGAATCTGGTAAACTGCACAATAATATTGCTGCTACATAACTTTCCTTACTATCTTAACCAATTGATCTCAGCTGTGATATCACTTCCATCATAGAGAATACCTGCTTCTGCATGTCATTGTCTGCACTTAGTCTCATACTGTAAAGCTTTTTGGCAGAAATAACTTGTGATTTAAGCTGGGTCTTTCATGTAGCTTTTTAGTGCTTCCCGCATTCCCTTTGCTGTATCCTCATTCCTTATGTGGATTAATTGAGCATCATCCACTAATAAGCTAATAGAACTTTGAACTTCCATAACTGATAGTTCTCATTTTTCAGCTTAGCTACTGTGAGTTTTAGCTCTGTGCTACTCGTCATCTTTAACTTGTCTTACTTGTTTGTAGAGAATTGTACTGAAGAATTCTTCTGCATTTGCCAGGGTCTTGCTGAGAGGTCCAGAGTCCTGGGTATCTGAGGTTCTCAGTACCAGTACCTGGTATCCTCGGTGCTTAAGATTCTCAGTACCTGGGATGTTCAGTGCCTGGGCTCTTTGGTGCCTGGGCCCATAACCTGTTGCACAGCTTCTGGATATACACTGTTGCAGTAGAAACTTCATAGAGCAGATTACATGGGATAACAAGCTTTTACTTCTCAGAACATGAGATAAAGGAAAAATGCACAGTCACTCAGTACTGCACCAGGAAGAAGTAACAAACCTGAAAGTACAAGAGAGACCTTTTCTTTTACAATACAGTAAGCAAGGAAACCTTTACATAACATCACCATCCTTCACACAAAAAAAGTCCACCACTGTTGAATATACCAACAGTACTGGCACCTGTTTGAACTTGTTATCAGTATAAAGGACACCTGTCCACAACCTCAAACAGTCACACGCCAAACTCCACAATGGTGAAGACCAAAGAGCTGTCAAAAAACACCAGAAACAAAATTGTAGCACTGCACCAGGCTGGGCAGGCTGAATCTGCAATAGACAAGCAGCTTTATGTGAAGAAATCAACTGTGGGAGCAATAATTAGAAAATGGAAGATATACAAGACAACTGATAATCTCCCTCGATCTGGGCTCCATGCAAACTTTCACCCCATGGGATCAAAATGATCTACAGAATATTAAGCAAAAATTCCAGAACCACACATGGGGGACCTAGTGAATGACCTGCAGAGAGCTGGGATCAACGTAACACAAGCTACCGTCAGTAACACATTACGCCACCAGGGACTCAGATCCTGCAGTGCTAGACGTGTCCCCTTGCTTAAGCCATTACATGTGCAGGCCCATCGGAAACTTGTTAGAGAGCATTTGGATGATCCAGAAGAGTACTGAGAGAATGTCATCTGGTCAGATAATTCCAAAGTAGAACTGTTTGGTAGAAACGCAACTCGTCATGTTTGGAGGAGAAACAATGCTGAGTTGCATCCAAAGAACACCACCATACCTACTGTGAAGCATGGGGGTGGCGACATCATGCTTTAGGGCTCTTTCTCTGCCAAGGGACCAGGATGCAGGCGAAGAGTTGAATCCAGCCTTATAATCGTGCTGTCGACAGCGTTTCAGAAGTAGGATACTCAAGTGGGTGATAAAACATCCAAGAACCTTTATTGTTGAATAAATCTTGACGCGTTTCGTGTGCGGCAGCACACTTCCTCAGGAGAACAAAGGTACCTTTGCTCTCCTGAGGAAGTGTGCTGCCACACACGAAACGCATCAAGATTTGTACAACAATAAAGGTTCTTGGATATTTTATCACCCATTTGTGTATCCTATTTCCAAAATGGTGTCAACAGCGTGATTATAAGGCCGAATTCTTCTCTTTGCCTGCTTCTTTTAAGGACTTGGCTGATCACAGCAGTGGACTCTCTGGGTTACAATATAGGCCTGATAGTGGTTGTGTCACATACAACCCAATAAGGTGAGTGTATCTACTTCCACCTTTCTCTCAATGCAACACAGATAAGACCCTATGTGCACTTATCTCTCTTCCAAGGGACTAGGACGACTGATCTGTGTACATGAAAGAATGAATGGGACCATGTATCATGAGATTTTGAGTGCAAACCTCCTTCCATCAGAAAGGGCAGGGAAGATGAAACGTTGCTTGGTCTTTCAGCATGACAATAATACCCAGAACAATGCTAAAGCAACAAAGGAGTGGCTTCGCAAGAAGCATCTCAAGGTCCTGGAGTGGCCTAGCCAGTATCCAGATCTCAACCTTATAGAAAACCTTTGGAGGGAGTTGACAGTCCGTGTTGACCGGCGACAGCCCCAAAACATCATTGCTCTAGAGGAGATTTGCATGGAGGAATGGGCCAACATTCCAGCAACAGTGTGTGCCAACCTTGTGAAGTCTTACAGAAAATGTTTGATCACTGTCATTGCCAACAAAGGATATATAACAAAGTATTGAGATGAACTTTTGTTATTAACCAAATACTTATTTTCCAACAAAATTTGAAAAAAATTTCTTTCAAAATCAGACAATATGATTTTCAGGATTTGTTTTCTCATTTTGTCTCTCATGGTTGAGGCCTACCTATGATGTCAATTACAGGTCTCTCTCGTCTTTTGGAGTGGAGAACTTGCACAATTGGTGACTGACTAAATACTTTTTTTCACCACTGTACGTCATACTAAAGGCTAAAATCCCTATGACACTTCCTGTCTTGTTGTTCTAGGGTCATTTGGTCAATAGTGGAAATGTTGACCTTAATGCCCTGTATGTCCTGCCTGAAAAATGTCTACAAATTTAAGAATTAAGTATGTACCCTAATCCTAATTACATTTTATAAATATTATTTTTTTTTTCAGTTTGTTAGTAAACACATCCTGAACATCTGAAGAATGTAGCCAGCTGGGTTGACCTGTTCTTTTATATGGCTATTACAAGGATTTTAACTCTTTTACCAACAATTTTCCATTTTTGTTTTTTTCCTCCTTCCTTCAAGAACCATAACTTTATTTTTCCTTCTACACAGCCATAGGAGGGCTTGTGTGTTTTTTGCGTGATGCATTGTACTTTGGAATGAAACCATTCATTCTACCACATAAAGGAAAGGAATTCTGGTGCTTTGAAATTGCAAAAAAAGTGCAATTTCACAAAGGTTTTTTGAGTTTTTTATTTATCATGTTAAAACTGACCTCGTAAGATGATAATCCAAGTCAGTATGAGTATGCATAATCCAAACATGTATAGTTTGTTTCTGGCTTTTTATTTAAAATGTGAAAGAAAATCTGAAATTTATAAAAAAAAATTCTCCTGTTGCCATTTTCTGAGACCTGTAACATTTTTAATATATCAATATCTGGGGTTTTGTGGCGGCATTATTTTTTACTCCTTGAGCTGATGTTTATACTTAACCATTTTGTTGCAGATACGATAATTAAATTTAATTGAATTAATTTTTCTTGCATTATATTGCAGCCAAAACGCTTAATTTTTGCATTTTGATTTACCTCTCATTGCACAGAGTACCAATTGGGTTATTTAACTTCATATTTTGATAGATCAGACTCTTACAAATGCAATGATACTATGTGTATTTTTATGTTTTTTTATATTGTTTTAATGCTAATTTCAGTGTAGCTTCTGTTGTAGACCCAGGGGGCCCCTATTGAAATGGGGGCCCTGGATAATTGGCCACTTTGCCCCACCCTTATTATTATTATTCTTATTATTATTATTATTTATTTTATTTGGGTACCCTCATTCCAGGGTCCCACTCAGGAGGGAGGGGGTGCAGAGACAGCAGAGATGACGGATCTCCGCGCGAAAGCACATGGATCAATAATACAAAAGCTTGTGGACCAATGGGATTAAATGAACGAAATGATTTATTTCCTTTCCTTTAAAAAAATATAAATAAAAAATCTAAAAAAATTAAATAATATAATGTATAATCCCTATTAGGGTACCGATCCCTGTTGATCCTTGTATTTGGTGCCTAAGCAGGAATTCAATACGGATTCTTGACATTTTCCAGTCAATAATCTGAGATATATATAAATATGGAAACCTTGACTGAGCCGGTGGATGAAAGCACGTAAAGGGTAAAAAAATATTTAAAATATAGTGATTGGGAATCATACCCGGCATACACTGGTGATGCATGAGAACAATATAGTGATTCCAGTGGACTGAATTCCATTCAGGTCCAGGGATAAACTGCGGGATTAGCAATTGCTATTCAAGCAGTTTTCCCAGACAAGTGAAAGAGGACTTTTTACTATAGACATGTTGGTATAGGAGCATCATTTAGAAGTAATACGGTAACTGCATGGATAGCATGAGGAAACCAAGTAAGGTAGTGCACTGACCTGCACATAATATATGCTAACTGAAATGAAACACATTTATGCTCAATGTATATAGTTTTATAATGATCTAGCGCACACATTGTCATTGTTATAAATTAATACCTGTTTTTATCATGTGTCACTTATTAAGCACTTTGTATTACACGGTGCGGCGATGATGTCGTTTGACCGGCCCTTATATAAGGGCAGAAGTGACGTCATATGCCAGACATTGAGGTCCGTGGAAGTCATCTCTGCTGTCTCTGCACCCCTCCCTCCTGAGTGGGACCTGGAATGAGGGTACCCAAATAAAGCACCTTTGAAACACGCCGGTGAGTGCCGCTATCTTTTTTCTTTTTATGCTATTATTGATGTGATAAATAGCGGGCACCCAGAGGCAGCCAGCAATGCCCCACCTCGCATATACCCATATGAAAAAATAAGCACTTCTCCTAACTTAGCAGTGCCCAGTGAACAGGACTTTTTTTGATTATTATTTATTTATATAGCGCCATTAGGTTTCATGGCGCTTTACATGAGGATGAGGGAGACAAGAACAAGTACACTAAATCTAGGCGATCAGGACGTACAGGTACAGGAGGGGCAGGGACCCTGTCCACGAGGGCTCACAGTCTATGAGGGGTGGGTTAGGATACAGTAGGATGGGGGAATAAAGGCCACTTCACACACACAGATATCTGAGTCCAATATCTGAACAGATCTCTGGTTGCAGTGAAATCATGGACACATTGTTCCATTTTGTGCCTGTGTACAACATGGAGCAATGTATCCATGATTTCACTGCAACCAGAGATCTGTTCAGATATTGGACTCAGATATCTGTGTGTGTGGAAGTGGCCTTAACACTGGTACTGCAGAGCGGCTGTTAATGTAAGTATATTGCAGTATTTGCCCAGTTAGGAGTATTTTTTTTACTTTTGGGTGTTTGAACTAATAGTTTGAGGCTGCCTTAGTGCAGAAAACAGAAAGGGGAGTATAAAAACAGTCAATATTGAGGAATCCTTTTACATAGGGGGATTAATTACATATCCTGCCGACTGGTCTTCTGTTTACATTGGCTGCACCCATCACAGCTCATCTGACCAATACAGCCAATCACTGGCCTCATCAACATTGTGTATAGAGGTTATATTAACTGCAATGACTATAGCCATTGTACACAAAAAACAGCATGTAAAATTGAGTAAAAGGGAGTACATTTTGCTAAAATGGCAGGGTAAAATGAGTGATTAATGCACTAAATTGCTAGTGACATTACTGGGTAGCATAGGATTAGAATGAGAATATAACAGGTTTCTGTATTCTACCAGTGTAGGTTAGACATAAGCAATCAGCTTGGTACAAAAGATGAAAGCTTTCAAGTCCAGTAGTTAGTGTCTATAATATAGCTAGCTAGTAGTGGGGGTCAGTAGCATTTGGCATATGCGGTAAGCTACTGTCACACCCCGGGGCAGGGGGTACTCGAAACCAGCTCCTCTCGTCAATCTGCAGAGGGGGATGTCAAGGCGACGTGACCCATCTCCGTATGCCTAGGTGCGGCAATAAAAAGGGGTAAAAGAAAAAGGGAATAATGTTTATAGGAATTGTTTGTGATGCCACCCGTGGGACGTGGCCAATGTGGCCACCTCTGCCATTTAGACTTATGGGGACGATGGTAATGGTGGCAGGCGGGTTGGTGAGCCCTCCACATGTAGGGCTTTGTCCCCAATCAGGTGTAGGGATGATGCGTCATCAGAGCCCTGCACTAGTCTTCTCTCTGTAGCTTCTTTAGCCGATGCACGCAAAAGTCAGGGTACCTCTCTGTAGGCGAGCTCTGCTGCTGTTCCTCCAGGTGACCTCTCCTACAGCTGGAGCAGTCAGTGTGTGACTCCGCAGGTGAGCCTCCGCTGCGGTCGCTAAAAATGACAGTCTCATCCTGTCTTTAATCTACTACACAAGTTCCAAGTTCACAGTCACAACCGTTCCACAGTAGTTCTTCTCTCAGTGCCAGTGACCAGTTTGCAGCTGAAACAGGCTACTAGTGATACCTCCTTTCTAGTCCTTTCGAGCCTCCTTCTTGTCCTCTACCGTGTGTGGGTGCCATCCGGCCATCACAGGCTCTGTAGTGATTTGTCCCTCCTCTTGGGTCACTAGCCCTAGTATGATGGCTTTCTCCTTTACCCACCGGTTGTGAGGTTCCGGGACATAGAGACCCGTACCCCGCCGTAGTTCCTGTCGTTGGGGCTTAGAGCTACCCTGCCACATCTACAGAGCCGACACTCTGGTTCTTTGGCCCAGCCACCAGTGTCCCGGGTTAATCAGGCACACCTGGCTCCTTCTGCCTTTCACAGGTTCAGCTTTAGTTCCCGGACAGCCATTAGTGGAGAAGGCTGCCGGGCCCCGTTGTTCTCTCAGTCTGCGACACTTAGCTGAAGGGTGATTCGGCTTGGGGATGCTTCCCTCTTCCTCAATTCTCGACCCAACTTAGTGTTCCTAGGTCCTTTTGAGTCTAGTTCCTCCACCCCTTTCCCAGATTCTGTCTCCCATTCCACCCCTCCATTTGCTCCTCCTGCCATCCCTCGCCTGACATGAAGTGACTTAGGCTCAAGATCGGAGTGTGTGTGGGGGGTGTTGGTGTGGAATGGCTAGCTTACCTGTCCAGCTGCAGCTCTCTCTGTGGCCACCGTTCCGCAGGGACGCCACATACCACGTGGTTATAGCACAGGTCACAGTGGCAAAACAGGACAGTGCATTCAGTGTAAAGTGTGTGAATGAGAGGGCTGATGATGCACTCACAGTGTGCTTTAACATAGTGAAAGTCAAATAGACACTTTGTTTGACACAAGATGATGCTGCTGAAGAAAGTAAATGCAGGTTACATTACAAATGCAGGTATTATTACTTCTTTGTCAGTTCTTTGGAGACAAACAAACCATGCAATCTCCCCAACAGGAAGAACCTATAGAAAAGCTTGCAAAGCACCTCTTTATTATCACTTAGAAGGAAAGGGTAGATCTAATTTGTCACCCCCCCCTTCCCGGTAGGTGAGGACTGGGGGGGGGGGGTTTGCTCACCGCCCCTGCTGCCGTTAGCCCTCTCCTCTGGCTGCACCCCCCCTAGATACGCCCCTGACCTCAGGTATACAGGCACTGCTGTATATAGAGCACGCACAGGCTGCACACACAGCACAGCTGTATATAGATGACAGTCATCTATATTCAGCTGTGCTCTGTGTATAATGCGTTTCACTGCCTGATGTATGCATATATACACCTCATAGTGTGCCTGCCTGATGATGTATACATATATATACCTCAGGTATATATATGTATACATCAGGCAGGCACACTGTGAGGTGTATATGTGTATACATCACCAGGCAGGCACACAGTATGAGGTATAATATTATACCTCTTTGTGTGTGCCTGCACCTGCCCTGATGTAGATAACATATATACACCTCATAACTCCCACAGGCAACCACCACCCCCCGCCTGTTTATGGTTACTTTTTACTTTAGGACTGGAGAGACGAGTAGAGTTGTAGGCGCAGCCGCGCACCGCAGCTAGCCTAGGAGGACGGACCGGGACCCGGATGACTCAATCTGAGTCAGGAGTCGGGACTCAGGAGGAGGAGGCAGGCCACAGACAGCGGGCTGCAGCTCCTAACCTCGGCTCCTCTTCTTCTCCTCTCTGTGACTCCGTCTGTGCGGCGCGCCGGGTGACGTCACGTCAGCCACAGCGCGACGTGCCCCGGGGGGGGGTGTTAACTGCTGCCAGGGGGCGGGGCGGACCAGCAGCAGGGGATGGTTGTGTGCATGCAGCTCCGCGGCCGCCCGTGGCCGTGCACAATATGCGGCAAGGAGATTAGATCCGGCGGCGGCGCTGCGCCCCCCACTGACTGGCGCCCGGGGCAAAAGGTCCGCCTGCACCCCCCTAGATACACCCCTGGAAGAACCTATAGAAAAGCTTGAAAAGCACCTCTTTATTATCACTTAGAAGGAAAGGGTAATGAATATATATGTCGCCCTTAAAAGTTCAGAAAATTCTTTGTACAATATACATGATGTAACCTTATTCTCATTACTAAATATGTGAGACACTAACCATAGCAGTTTTTCATTCGAAGCCCAATGAATAAATCGTCCATATGTGATTAAAGGTTGAATTAGAATGTGGTTTTATGAGTGTTCCCACCCAAAACCTGTTTCAGATATATTTGCCAATTTATAAATAGAATAACAGTGTTTTATTGTGGACGTGTTTGCAAAGACCATGAGGTGGGGCACATCTTGAAATATGCTTAAAAGACACAAAGGAGAACTGACATATAAAGAACAATTGTGTGATTGTATTTGTGTGATTTGTACTTTATATGAAATCACCCTATTGGGACCAGAAACAAAAAAGAATTTGACATTTAGGCATTTCTTGTTCCAACCTCCAATTTTAGGGCTGTTATAATCAGTCACGGGAAATTACCTTTTCACTAATAAAAACTTTAATATGTGCTATTATTTCACCTACATACTACATCTAATGAAGTGCAGTTTGGTCCTGAAGAAGCTCCAGACTTCATTCTTTTGAGACTTTCCCTTAGAATATATTCCACAATTTCTGGATAAACTTTATTTAGTTACCGATAGTTTAGTAAGCTGTACTTAATACTTGGTAATTATTCCACCTATATTAAAATCCGGCACTCCATTTACCTCCATGTGAGTGGCTGATTGAATTATATTATACACAGGAGCCAATGTAGAGATGCAGAGCTGCAGGATCAGGAGAAAGCAACAGCTTGAACCAATGACAAAACAGGAGATGTGTATAAAGCCGCCATACATATTAGGTTGATATTGATATTGGCAAACATGACTGTCCAATGTGCATGGGGTGATCCCAACTCTCCTGAGTCGAATGATATTAATGGAGATGAGTCTGGCAGCAGTTCTTCCATAAAGAACACAGGGAATTTGGGGGAACTAAAGGTACCTTTACACACAGAGATATTTTGCTTGCAATTCACTGGTTGCAGTGAAATCATGGACACATTGTTCCACTTGTACATGGCAACAAAATCGAACAATGTGTTCATGATTTCACTGCAACCAGTGAATTGCAAGCAAAATATCTCTGTGTGTAAAGGTACCTTAAGAGTTCCTGCATGTTGAGGTGTCAGGAGAGATAGGTGTCAATCGAACAGCCAACAGCTATCTACTATGTGTTATGGTTTTTAGACTACCTTAAAATCTGTATAGGTACTATAGAAAATATTGGAATCTGAGAATCCTCAGTGGTTGATACCTTTTAATGGCTAACTGACAAGATGATAAACATAGCAAGCTTTCAGGACACTGCAGTCCCTTCGTCAGGCTGGTAATGACACAAATTCTGAAGACACATACATATGTACATAAGCAAAAGGAAAAAAAACAGTGTTATATGCTGTGGTAAATACGACAGGTGATGTAAAGCAGAGTCAGGTTAGGGAGGGGTGGAAGAGCAGGGAAAAGAGAAACCACATTTCTGAGATAAGCAGAACAAATTGTATTATTGCTTTAAGGTACCTTTACACGCCGCAATCTCGCCAGGTAATCTTAAAGGCGATATGTCACCCCGAAACAATCGCCGTGAAATAGCCTCACAGTTGCGGCGTGTGATTGAGGAATTTCGCGGCGATAAATCGCCTCTCGCCTGTTGCCTGATTACTAAGCACTGCTCTGAAATCAGATGCAATCATGAAGGCGTGATTTGCTGGGAGGATTAGGGAGAATCCGGGTGGATCCGGTTTGGGAAGATTTTTCTCCTCGGACACAAAAAATCGTGCATGCAGCATTTTTGTGTCTGGGTGAAAAATCTGAGTCCTTCCGGATTCACCCTGACACATGGAAACCAGATGGCAGATAGCTGCCTTCCGGCTCCATCCGGCCCCATGGGCAAACTATTTGCCTGATATGTGATGCGAGCCTATCTGGTTCTCATCGGATAGGCCGGATCACAAAAAACATGGTGTGAAGCCAGCCTTAGTGAAAAATAATATTAGCTGGTTCAACTGGTGGCTTATAAAAAGGTGTCTCATTACCAAGGTACCACACAAGAAATACCTCAAGATGGGTAAAACTAGTGAGCTATTTCAAGACCTTCACCATTTTATTGTTGCAAAACATACTGATGGCATAGGTTACAGAAGAATTTCTAAACTACTGAAGGATCCAGTAGTCCATAATCAAGAAGTGGATAGAATATAATCTCACCATAAACAGGCCACGATCAGGTACTCCTAATAAGATTTCAGACACAGTAGTGAAAAGAATTATCAGAAGAGTTGTCCAAGAGCCAAGAACTAACTGTGGATATCTAGAGATCTAGAGAAAGACCTAGAATCAGCAGATGCAATTGTTTCAAAGAAAACAATAAGTGATGCACTCAATCTCCATGGCATGTATACATGCTTAACACACTAGACTCCATTGTTGAATAAAAGCATGTTCAAGCTCATTTAAAATTTGATCAACAACATTTAGAAAAGCCTTATAGTCTGATGAGATGTGAGCAAAATTAAACTCTTTGGATGCCATAATATACATCTTAATTGGAGGCCAAAAATCACTGCATGTCATTGTAAAAACAACACACCGTATATACTCGCGTATAAGCCGAGTTTTTCAGCCCAAAAATTGGGCTGAAAAGTACCCCCCTCGGCTTATACGCGAGTCAGTATAAGCCGAGTTTTTCAGCCCAAAAATTGGGCTGAAAAGTACCCCCCTCGGCTTATACGCGAGTCAGTGCGGGGGCTGCTGTATACAGCGGTATACAGCAGCCCCCGCATCCCCAGTAATGCAGGGCCCCCCCCCTCATGCTCCGGTCACCTGTAAAGCAAATTATACTTACCAGTGTCCCGCTGTCCGCGCCCGCCGCTGCCGACATCGCGATCCTCCATCTTCATGCGTCTTCTTCCTGTTTCCTGTGTTCGTCGCTGCCAATGACGTCATTACCGGCGCCGAACACAGGAAGTCGGAAGAGGACGAATGAAGATGGAGGATCGCGATGTCGGCAGATGCGGGCGCGGACGGCAGCGGGACAATGATAAGTATAATTTCCTTTACAGGTGACCGGAGTCAGGCTGGGGGGGCCCTGCATTACTGGGGCTGCCTGTATACTACCACTGGGGCTGCTGTATATAGGGGCTGCTGTATACACCAGTGGGGCTGCAATACCACTGGGGCTGCTGTATATAGGGGCTGCAATACCACTGGGGCTGCTGTATATAGGGGCTGCAATACCACTGGGGCTGCAATACTACTGGGGCTGCTGTATATAGGGGCTGCTGTATACACCACTGGGGCTGCAATACTACTGGGGCTGCTGTATATAGGGGCTGCTGTATACACCACTGGGGCTGCAATACCACTGGGGCTGCTGTATATAGGGGCTGCTGTATACACCAGTGGGGCTGCAATACCACTGGGGCTGCTGTATATAGGGGCTGCAATACCACTGGGGCTGCAATACTACTGGGGCTGCTGTATATAGGGGCTGCTGTATACACCACTGGGGCTGCAATACCACTGGGGCTGCTGTATATAGGGGCTGCAATACCACTGGGGCTGCTGTATATACCACTGTGGCTGCTGTATATACCACTGGGAGCTGCTGTATATACCACTGGGAGCTGCTGTATATACCACTGGGGGCTGCTGTATATCATACGGCTTATACACGGGTCGGCTTATACACGAGTATATACGGTAGGTAACAATAAAGTTTGGAGGTGGAACAACATAGTGTATGGCTGTTTTTCAATCCATGGCATTGGCAAACTTCATATGATTGAAGGAATGATCAATTAACAAATGTTTTGAGTCATTCATGAAAAAGATCTGCTGCCATCTACCAGGATGATAAAGATGAAATGAGGGTGGACATTTTAGTAAAAAAATAATACAATAATCACAAGCACACAGCCAAGGAAGCTCTTGATTGGTTTCAGAGAAAGAGAAAATATAGCTGCCAGAATGGCTGAGCCAATCACCTGACCTGAATCCAATAGAAAATTTATGGAAGGCTCTAAAGCACAAAGTCCATCGAAGGAGCCCTTCTCCTTCTTCAGGAAAGGTGATGGGGAACCCGAATTGTAAAGTTCGGGTCCATATCGGATAGGTAAAGTCTGCGTTGACCCGAAAATGGACTTCTCAGGGAAGTCCATATTACTGTTTGGGTTTGGAGTCCAGATATAACCCGTTTAAAAGCTGCACTGTGACCAATCAGCAAGCTTTACTGGTTCAAAGTGGAGATTAAAGCAAGACAATAATAGTTACCAGTCTTTGTGCTGCTGTCTGCACTGCTCTCACACCACTTTTGGGTGAATATTCACTCATTCCCTGCCCACCCTCTGTGACAGCATCTGTCCAATAGGGGCACAGTAGCACAAGTATGGCCAGGGTCACACTTGAGCCTTGAATCAGGTTTTTGCATCATTTTGTGCAGTTTTTTTTCTAAGTCCAAAACCTGATGGCAAAAAAACTGATGCTGCACTCAAGTGTGACTGCAATGGTGTCAGTTTTTTAACTGGACCCCAAAGATGCTGCTAGCAGCGTTTTTGGGTGCAGTAAAAAAAACTGATCAGGTTTTTTAACATGGGATCCTATGGGAAAACTGATCCGATTTTTAATGGCACAAAAAACCTGATCAGTTTTTTCTAACATTTTTTGGGAAAAAATGAGAAAGTCCAAAAAAAGCAGAGCAGCACAGGAGGGTCAAAAACGAGCCAAAAAACACCCTTTAAAAAAAGGATCCAGTATTTGAGCCTTTTGGAAAAACTGATGCCCAAGTGTGAACCCAGGCTATTAGATGAAAATAGAGATGTCCACAATAGTAACAATTCATAGAAAATGTATGCCTGGGTTCAGGATTTTTGTGCCATTAAAAACTTCTGTAATATATAAATAGTGTGGCTAAATACTAGACCTACAGTGAACAACAGGGCTAACCATCCAATGTTAACCCATCCAACCTACACAGGACGTCGGCAATGTCTCTGACATAAGAGGGCAAAGTATCCTCTAAGGCAGTGTTTCCCAAACTCCAGTCCTCACGGCCCCCAACAGGTCATGTTTTCAGGATTTCTTTACTATTGCACAGGTGATGCCTTGATAATGATTCCATTACCTGTCCAATCTAAGGAAATCATGAAAGCGTGTCCTGTTTGGGGCCATGAGGATTGGAGTTTTGGAAACACTGCTCTAAGGGATGCAAATAATATTCAATGAACTTACATAATGCGTTACATAAACCTCCTATGCGAGAGACAATCGCATGACCAGGGGTTAATGGGTTTTTGTGGATTTTCAGTAATAAATAGAAGGTGGGGATCACTGGTGACTTGGCGAGAAGACCGTCTACTATCTTTTAGCTATGATACCTCTATCAAAGGTTTCCTCGAGAACACTGGCAAATTCAACTGAAATTTGCCGAGGGGATTGGAGGAGGAGCATTCATCGTGTTTCATTTTTTAACTGCCTCAAAGCCTCTTTCCTGTACATCCCTGATGGCCAGATCACCATGTTTCCCCCTTTATGTGGTTTTATCACTACCCCCTTGAGATCAAATAATTCCTGCAGTGCCTTCCTTTGTTTAAAGGAAAGGTTGCAACTAGATCTCTTAGTGTGGAGTTTTTTTAGATCACCAATTTTATAGTCTATTAAAAATCTCAGCTTGGGGGCACAGGAGAAGGGGGAAAATGTGGTGGATCTAGGATAAATAGGTTTAGGGAATGTACCTTTAATCCATTACTTGCCAAATTAGCAATTTTCAGCCTCGAAAATAGGTGTTTTGAAAGCTCTCTGGGTGGAAGAATATTCAATTAAAATTGCACAATGACATGATTTCCTGTCTTGAAAACATTCATTTTACAAACACAACACAAAAAATTGGACCTAATTATAAAATCTTAGTTGCTAGAAACAAAAGATTAAGCGTCCCTAAAAAAGGACATTGGTAGATAATAGGTGGCTCAATGGTGATTCATCCTCGAATTCTACCAGCATCCTCATTGCATCTCTTTCCATTCCAGTAGAGACAACTTGTTTTTTAGCGTGTAACTTATGGAGAACTAATTTTTGCAGAAACAGGCTCAAGTCCTTAGATACTGTCAAGAAATCAAAGTCAGCACTTGGTACAAAGGTTAACCCCAACTATACTACTTCAATCTGAGTACTTGTTTGAATAACACTGGAGAAATTAATTACCTCCAATTAGTTGGGTTTTCCCTTTCCTCCTTGAGGCCCAGGTGATGTTTGAACCTTTTTAATTGGATCCTTAGAGCCCTTGCTTCTGGAAAACTCAGCACTAGTTACGGGTTGATTTTTTTCCATCTTCGACCCCAGATGGTTCTTCATCTAGGGATGACAATGAGGAGGCTGTGGTCTCAATAGCAGAGGATCAGTAAGTGGAAGGTTCTTCGTTGTAATTATGCTCCCCTGCCACCGATAAACTTGATGACTACCAAAATCTCTCTGGTACTTTTTAGATATTATATCCACAATCTTTTTTTTCCATTTAGAAAAATGTCTCTCCAACATATCATTCTTAGGAATTTCAGTGGTTTTGTAATCGAAGAGACTGTGTGACTGAAGTCATGAATATGATGTGGGCATCTTACCATCATTTCTGATATCCTGTACATAAACTGTGTATTTTCATGTAATGACATGTAATGCAATGGTGTTTATTGCACTTTACTATTTTTGCACATTTATTTATGTTCTTTTTGGCTTAGTTGTGTATGCCTCATTTTAAGTCAATTGAGTTTATTACACTAATTTTTTCTCTTGTGCATAATGAAAATATATATATATATGTACTTATATCGTAGTGTGACCCTTTTAGTACATGGCCATTTACCCAGTCCTACAAAAGTTACTATGTATTAAGGGCTCCACATATCAGTATTGAGTCCATATTGTTATTGTGAATGCATCATCATATGTAGCACAGTTTATTCTGTTCTTGACTTAATGTATATTGCTAATTTCCAGCACATGCATGTGTGTTGTGCTCTCCATTCTAGCCTTAAAGATCTTGTGTCAAATTCTATGATTTTGAAAGTAGAGTTGTTGTAGTCCTTTATATATAACATATTTTCTATAAATTGCTACTATTGTGGACATCTCTGTTTTCGCCTAATACTTAGGTTATTGTGCACTGTGTGCTATTGGTTTTCATATTGAATTGAAGTAGTGTACCCGATACTTATGAGGTCTAAAAAGATCCTTTGCTTTTTTCAGCATCTGTGATGGTTGTAGTAAGAATACGCCTCCACCCTCTGTGCCAGCGTTGGTGACTGGTTGCCTAGCCTTACAGTAGCTGTTTGTGTCCCTGGAGTGTAAAAATAAATAATTGAAGAAAATGGAGTGGGGATGTGAGCTCCAGCCTTCACACAAGCAAGGACACAGGGGGAGCCACAAGCCAGCAGTAGCATAAATACATGAAAAACATATAAAGCCCATCCCTACTACCATAGCTAAGAACTAGAGCATAGCTTCTATACCCATAAGGCAGCAACAAAGCAATCTCCTTCGTTCTTCTGAACAAGGATACTTACCAACCTCATTAATGTGGTACCATAGATATAAGCTCTTCTAATAGGACAACCATAAGGGTTCCTCTTCTAGGTCCTCCTAGCTGGTGATGAAAAGGCAATATAGCACACTCAAGGACTAAACGTCACTATCTTTAATCCAAAAGAACTCACGCCAATATATCAAAATACATTGTGACCCATACCCTAAGGGCATATATACCAATCAAAACTGCAGCATCTCTTCTAAGAGATTCTCTTCCCGACAAAGGCTCATGTCCGAGCTGAAACGTCGATATTTTGGAAACCATATTTTTTTTGCACAAGAAAAATAAAAATAATTGAAAAGCAACCATCATGTCCTCCATTTTTTTACGTGTGCCAGGGTTTAAATATAACTATTATTGATTAACCCATTACCTTTGAGCACCTAACAGTGGTTAAGCTTGATTCTATCCTCTATGGAAAAAATCATAAACCTATGAGATGTTTCTCTGAAGGGACAAGGGGCATCCATTCACCCTTACACAATGAAGACATGGGATCCACGGCAAATGGTGAGGTGAGAAAAATTAATTAAGTAGAAAGAGGATTCTTCATTAAAGCTGGGACCCTCTGGGGTAAATAAATAATTAAAGCTGGAAAGGATGATATCCAGTCTGAATTTTGAATACAAATAGATGGAGATCTGCCTTTTCTGCTATATCAGTGTGCTGTCATCAAAGAATCTTGTCAGACAGTAAAGCACCAGTGGAAAACTATAAATATTGGGGCATGCATAGGTCTTACAGCTATGCAAGATGCATCTTTGGCACCACAATCACCAGAGAAAGAACATACATATTTTCTCAAATTTGTTAGGTTAGCGCATAATCCACACATTAACATCAGCCAACTAGATAATACAAGGGTGGAATGAACTCAGAGAGAAATTGCATAATCGGCATTTCACAAAACCAAGCAGGTTCCCAAAATGAAAGAACATCTGCAGGGACAGCACTATGCATCTGATGAAGACGTTGAGAGAACTCTGAGAGGCTGGTTGTTTAAACAGAGTGTCAGCTTCTTCCATGACAGCTTCAGAAAACTTGTTTATCATTGGCATAAGTGTATCCAAATTGTCTGGTGATTATGTGAAAAAAAAGATTGTGCTTTACAAACTGGCGGACTCCTTTTGTGGCTAAGTTAACATCTGGTTATTGCCAGTCAAAGCCAATGACAGCGTGCGGCATTCATGGGTGAATCACCAACACAACCTCTAGGGATCTAAACCTTTAGAAAAGAGCTACACAGCAACATATTTTTCATAATGCTGAAATTGTAGCAACACATTGCAACATTGTATGTAATGATTATAATTACACTAGTAAAAAGGCCCGATGCAATTGCATCGGGAGCGCGGTGAAATGAATTGTGTGTATAGACGCGGGTGAGTGGGTATCAGAGTATAGAGGCGAGTCTGCGGGTAGCAGAGTGTGGAGGCGGCTCTGCGGGTAGCAGAGTGTGGAGGCGGCTCTGCGGGTAGCAGAGTGTGGAGGCGGCTCTGCGGGTAGCAGAGTGTGGAGGCGGCTCTGCGGGTAGCAGAGTGTGGAGGCGGCTCTGCGGGTAGCAGAGTGTGGATGCGGCTCTGCGGGTAGCAGAGTGTGGAGGCGGCTCTGCGGGTAGCAGAGTGTGGAGGCGGCTCTGCGGGTAGCAGAGTGTGGAGGCGGCTCTGCGGGTAGCAGAGTGTGGAGGCGGCTCTGCGGGTAGCAGAGTGTGGAGGCGGCTCTGCGGGTAGCAGAGTGTGGAGGCGGCTCTGCGGGTAGCAGAGTGTGGAGGCGGCTCTGCGGGTAGCAGAGTGTGGAGGCGGCTCTGCGGGTAGCAGAGTGTGGAGGCGGCTCTGCGGGTAGCAGAGTGTGGAGGCGGCTCTGCGGGTAGCAGAGTGTGGAGGCGGCTCTGCGGTGGAGGGGTGAGGAGAGAAACACACAGTATATACATACATGAGACATTGTATAGACACAGTATGCAGAGATTAGACACATTATACACACACATTACAGACAGTATAGAGACATTACACACAGTATAGAGACATTACACACAGTATAGAGACAGTATAGAGACATTACACACAGTATAGAGACATTACACACAGTATAGAGACATTACACACAGTATAGAGACAGTATAGAGACATTACACACAGTATAGAGACATTACACACAGTATAGAGACATTACACACAGTATAGAGACAGTATAGAGACATTACACACAGTATAGAGACATTACACACAGTATAGAGACATTACACACAGTATAGAGACAGTATAGAGACATTACACACAGTATAGACAGACTACAGACAGTCTACAGACATTAGAGACAGTATAGACACATTACACACAGTATAGACACACTACAGACAGTCTACAGACATTAGAGACAATATAGACACATTACACACAGTATAGAGACACTACACACAGTATACACACAGTATAGAGACATTACACACAGTATAGACACACTACAGACAGTATACAGACATTAGACACAGTATAGACACACTACACACAGTATAGAGACATTACACAGAGTATACAGAGACATTACACAGAGTATACAGAGACATTACACAGAGTATACAGAGACATTACAGTAGACTGTGTGTAATGTCTCTGTATAGACTGTGTAATGTCTCTGTATACACTGTGTAATGTCTCTGTGTAATGTCTGTGTAATGTAATGTATACAGAGACATTACACAGAGTATACAGAGACATTACACAGAGTATACAGAGACATTACACAGAGTAGACAGAGACATTACACAGAGTAGACAGAGACATTACACAGAGTAGACAGAGACATTACACAGAGTATACAGAGACATTACAGTATACTGTGTGTAATGTCTCTGTATACTCTGTGTAATGTCTCTGTATATTCTGTGTAATGTCTCTGTATACTCTGTGTAATGTCTCTGCATACTCTGTGTAATGTCTCTGTATACTCTGTGTAATGTCTCTGTATACTCTGTGTAATGTCTCTGTATACACTGTGTAATATCTCTGTGTAATGTCTGTGTAATGTAATGTATACAGAGACATTACACAGAGTATACAGAGACATGACACACAGCAGACAGAGACATGACACACAGCAGAGAGACATGACACACAGCAGACAGAGACATGACACACAGCAGACAGAGACATGACACACAGCAGACAGAGACATGACACACAGCAGACAGAGACATGACACACAGCAGACAGAGACATGACACACAGCAGACAGAGACATGACACAGAGCAGACAGAGACATGACACAGAGCAGACAGAGACATGACACACAGCAGACAGAGACATGACACACAGCAGACAGAGACATGACACACAGCAGACAGAGACATGACACAGAGCAGACAGAGACATGACACAGCAATCTCCTTCGTTCTTCCTACAAGGATACTTACCAACCTCAATAAATGTGGTACCATAGGTATAAGCACTTCTAATAGGACAACCATAAGGTTCCTCTTCTAGGTCCTCACTATCTGGCTCATGAAAAGGCAATATATCACCACTCAAGGACTACAACCACTATCTTTAATCCAAAAGAACTCACGCCAATATATCAAAAAACATTGTGACCGAACCCTAAAGGCATATATATCAAATCAAAACTGCTAGCATCTCTTCTAAGAGATTCTCTGTCCCGAAAAAGGCCTACATGTCCTGCTGAAACGTCGATATTTTGGAAACCATATTTTTTTTGCACCAGAAAAAATAAAATTATTGAAAAGCAACCATCATGTTCCTCCATTTTTTTTACATGGCCAGGGTTTAAAATAACTATTAGTTGATTAACGCCATTAACCGTTGAGCACCGAACCATGTATAAGCTTGAATTCTATCCTCTATGGAAGAAATCATAACCTATGAGATGTTTCACTGAAGGGACAAGGGGCATCCATTCCCCTTACACAATGAAGAATGGGATCCACGGCAAATGGTGAGGTGAGAAAAATTAATTAAGTAGAAAGAGGATTCTTCATTAAAGCTGGGACCCTCTGGGGTAAATAAAAAATTAAAGCTGGAAAGGATGAAAATCCAGTCTGAATTTTGAATACAAATAGATGGAGATCTGCCTTTTCTGCTATATCAGTGTGCTGTCATCAAAGAATCTTGTCAGACAGTAAAGCACCAGGGGAAAAAACTATAAATATTGGGGCATGCATAGGTCTTACAGCTATGCAAGATGCATCTTTGGCACCACAATCACCAGAGAAAGAACATACATATTTTCTCAAATTTGTTAGGTTAGCGCATAATCCACACATTAACATCAGCCAACTAGATAATACAAGGGTGGAATGAACTCAGAGAGAAATTGCATAATCGGCATTTCACAAAACCAAGCAGGTTCCCAAAATGAAAGAAACATCTGCAGGGACAGCACTATGCATCTGATGAAGACGTTGAGAGAACTCTGAGAGGCTGGTTGTTTAAACAGAGTGTCAGCTTCTTCCATGACAGCTTCAGAAAACTTGTTTATCATTGGCATAAGTGTATCCAATTGTCTGGTGATTATGTGAAAAAAAAGATTGTGCTTTACAAACTGGCGGACTCCTTTTGTGGCTAAGTTAACATCTGGTTATTGCCAGTCAAAGCCAATGACAGCGTGCGGCATTCATGGGTGAATCACCAACACAACCTCTAGGGATCTAAACCTTTAGAAAAGAGCTACACAGCAACATATTTTTCATAATGCTGAAATTGTAGCAACACATTGCAACATTGTATGTAATGATTTAATATTACACTAGTAAAAAGGCCCGATGCAATTGCATCGGGAGCGCGGTGGAAATGAATTGTGTGTATAGACGCGGGTGAGTGGGTATCAGAGTATAGAGGCGAGTCTGCGGGTAGCAGAGTGTGGAGGCGGCTCTGCGGGTAGCAGAGTGTGGAGGCGGCTCTGCGGGTAGCAGAGTGTGGAGGCGGCTCTGCGGGTAGCAGAGTGTGGAGGCGGCTCTGCGGGTAGCAGAGTGTGGAGGCGGCTCTGCGGGTAGCAGAGTGTGGATGCGGCTCTGCGGGTAGCAGAGTGTGGAGGCGGCTCTGCGGGTAGCAGAGTGTGGAGGCGGCTCTGCGGGTAGCAGAGTGTGGAGGCGGCTCTGCGGGTAGCAGAGTGTGGAGGCGGCTCTGCGGGTAGCAGAGTGTGGAGGCGGCTCTGCGGGTAGCAGAGTGTGGAGGCGGCTCTGCGGGTAGCAGAGTGTGGAGGCGGCTCTGCGGGTAGCAGAGTGTGGAGGCGGCTCTGCGGGTAGCAGAGTGTGGAGGCGGCTCTGCGGGTAGCAGAGTGTGGAGGCGGCTCTGCGGGTAGCAGAGTGTGGAGGCGGCTCTGCGGTGGAGGGGTGAGGAGAGAAAACACACGTATATACATACATGAGACATTGTATAGACACAGTATGCAGAGATTAGACACATTATACACACACATTACAGACAGTATAGAGACATTACACACAGTATAGAGACATTACACACAGTATAGAGACAGTATAGAGACATTACACACAGTATAGAGACATTACACACAGTATAGAGACATTACACACAGTATAGAGACAGTATAGAGACATTACACACAGTATAGAGACATTACACACAGTATAGAGACATTACACACAGTATAGAGACAGTATAGAGACATTACACACAGTATAGAGACATTTACACACAGTATAGAGACATTACACACAGTATAGAGACAGTATAGAGACATTACACACAGTATAGACAGACTACAGACAGTCTACAGACATTAGAGACAGTATAGACACATTACACACAGTATAGACACACTACAGACAGTCTACAGACATTAGAGACAATATAGACACATTACACACAGTATAGAGACACTACACACAGTATACACACAGTATAGAGACATTACACACAGTATAGACACACTACAGACAGTATACAGACATTAGACACAGTATAGACACACTACACACAGTATAGAGACATTACACAGAGTATACAGAGACATTACACAGAGTATACAGAGACATTACACAGAGTATACAGAGACATTACAGTAGACTGTGTGTAATGTCTCTGTATAGACTGTGTAATGTCTCTGTATACACTGTGTAATGTCTCTGTGTAATGTCTGTGTAATGTAATGTATACAGAGACATTACACAGAGTATACAGAGACATTACACAGAGTATACAGAGACATTACACAGAGTAGACAGAGACATTACACAGAGTAGACAGAGACATTACACAGAGTAGACAGAGACATTACACAGAGTATACAGAGACATTACAGTATACTGTGTGTAATGTCTCTGTATACTCTGTGTAATGTCTCTGTATATTCTGTGTAATGTCTCTGTATACTCTGTGTAATGTCTCTGCATACTCTGTGTAATGTCTCTGTATACTCTGTGTAATGTCTCTGTATACTCTGTGTAATGTCTCTGTATACACTGTGTAATATCTCTGTGTAATGTCTGTGTAATGTAATGTATACAGAGACATTACACAGAGTATACAGAGACATGACACACAGCAGACAGAGACATGACACACAGCAGAGAGACATGACACACAGCAGACAGAGACATGACACACAGCAGACAGAGACATGACACACAGCAGACAGAGACATGACACACAGCAGACAGAGACATGACACACAGCAGACAGAGACATGACACACAGCAGACAGAGACATGACACAGAGCAGACAGAGACATGACACAGAGCAGACAGAGACATGACACACAGCAGACAGAGACATGACACACAGCAGACAGAGACATGACACACAGCAGACAGAGACATGACACAGAGCAGACAGAGACATGACACAGAGCAGACAGAGACATGACACAGAGCAGACAGAGACATGACACAGAGCAGACAGAGACATGACACACAGCAGACAGAGACATGACACACAGCAGACAGAGACATGACACACAGCAGACAGAGACATGACACACAGCAGACAGAGACATGACACACAGCAGACAGAGACATGACACACAGCAGACAGAGACATGACACACAGCAGAGACATGACACACAGCAGACAGACACATGACACACAGCAGACAGAGACATGACACACAGCAGACAGAGACATGACACAGAGCAGACAGAGACATGACACACAGCAGACAGAGACATGACACAGAGCAGAAAGAGACATGACACACAGCAGAGACATGACACAGAGCAGACAGAGACATGACACACAGTAGACAGAGACATGACACACAGCAGACAGAGACATGACACACAGCAGACAGAGACATGACACAGAGCAGACAGAGACATGACACACAGCAGACAGAGACATGACACACAGCAGAGACATGACACAGAGCAGACAGAGACATGACACACAGCAGACAGAGACATGACACACAGCAGACAGAGACATGACACACAGCAGACAGAGACATGACACACAGCAGACAGAGACATGACACAGAGCAGACAGAGACATGACACACAGCAGACAGAGACATGACACAGAGCAGAAAGAGACATGACACACAGCAGAGACATGACACAGAGCAGACAGAGACATGACACACAGTAGACAGAGACATGACACACAGCAGACAGAGACATGACACACAGCAGAGACATGACACAGAGCAGACAGAGACATGACACAGAGCAGACAGAGACATGACACACAGCAGACAGAGACATGACACACAGCAGAGACATGACACAGAGCAGACAGAGACATGACACACAGCAGACAGAGACATGACACACAGCAGACAGAGACATGACACACAGCAGACAGAGACATGACACAGAGCAGACAGAGACATGACACACAGCAGACAGAGACATGACACACAGCAGACAGAGACATGACACACAGCAGACAGAGACATGACACACCCCAGCAGCAGGCACACTTATGACACTAACACACACACACACCCCTGCAGCAGGCACACTTATTACACACTCACACACACACAGACACAGCATCCATTACCATATCATGAAGGTCCTGATCGATATGCAGCAGGAGAGGAGGCACTGCGACCTGCAGAAACGCAGTAAGCATCTGCAGGACCTTTGAATGTAGATCACATGACAGTGAGGAAAGTGTTTGAGTTGCCGGGCTCCTACAGGCTTTCTCCTGCTTTGTACGGAGTAAATCAGTGCACAGAGCAGGAGAGAGAGGGAGAGAGGGCAGCTTGTGTGTGAGCGTCTCCTCACTGCTTCCCTCGGACACAGCAGTGGGCCGTGTCACTTGTTAAGGGCCCGGCATGTGGGCTGGTATGTCGGGTGCTGAGGCCGGGGCAGGGTAGCGCGGCTGCGGCTCGTGATGACGCTGCGCGTCATCACTCGCAGTCGCGCAAAGCATGTTGGGATTCGGCTACAGTGCCCGAATTCCCAACTGCGGATTATATAAGTAGATATGGTATCGTGACCTTCTAAGTGCTGTGAATGGGACTAATAAGCCCCAGCCTACTCCTTCTTTGTCCAAGCAGAGCATTGACTTATGCTTATCATGCAGAATACAGGCTACTATTATATACATAGTTGAGCTGTATGCATGAGGTTGCACAGCAGTTCACAGAATTTCCTGCAGCTCCATATTAAGTAGTAACTTCATGTGTCACTTCATGCGGTTCTTCCATCTAGGACTGTATTACTGAATTATTGTCCCTTGCAGTCTCAAAGACTTATTTAGGTGATGTATTACAGCACCATACAACTTTTACCTAGCCATACAAAGCTTGTATACCTGACTACAGACTGTATAAACTTTCTTATGACAAATCGGAGTTTCTCCATTGCGCTGTAGGATATATAACTGAAATGAATTATGTATTCGAATTGTAACATTGTATCCAATTATTGTTCTTTGAGCAATTCTTTAAGAATTTATTTAAAGTGGGAATTTCACATATGGTACATTTTGAAGTTCCTGGTATAATACAGATTTTTATGATTCATTTATATTACATATGATTAAATAGTAAATGTGCATTTTAGGAAATGTCATCCCTTATACAGATAGGTTTGATATAATTGTTTAGATATTAAGATGACTGCCAGGAAAGTGGAGTCTAGCGCTATATGAAGAATTCCAGCACAGCCTGTGCATACTTTATTTTCAGTGCAGGAATGCAAAACACGTGGTAATTATGGGAATCATGTTGGATGAGGCACCTTTCAACCCTTCCCAGCTTTAAACTATGCAAGTGTAATGAAGTCATCAAAGTAATCTTGTGACTTTACAGGAAATATGACCAATGATTTGTGAAAGTCAGAAGATAACTGAATGTTAAGTTTAGAAAGTGAAGTGCTTCTGTTTGGATCAATGTCAAAAATTACAGTAATTTCCATTATTTTATAACCAATTCTAATAGGAATGAGTTTTATGTGTCCTGAACTGTAATGTCATTTCATCTGGTGACAACTTGTATATGGGGTACTATGTGAGATTTTTCATGGCAATTGCTGAAGTTTTCTGACCATTCATTCCCTCAGTTAAACTTGGTGGACATTTCTTTTCCAACTCTATTAACTATGTAGGTATTTCGCAAGGTGAAACTTTGGAGCACGGTTTTATGAAGATGAACAATGCCAGGTGCTGTTTAGTGGTTGCACCATATTCCTCACTGGGCATGCATTCGAATGCAATACGTATTGCTCTGAAAGCGCCAACAAAACCACATTGCCATTTATACAGGCATGTGTTTTTCTGAATCAGTTCCCCCTTGCAACTTATTGAAGCAGTTTCAAGGTCGATTTCCCCTAAAAAATGTGGCAAGTGGTGGCTCATGGATTTGCTCATTGAATACATGCAGATCCACAGCAATGCAAACTGTAGCAGGAACCTGAAGTCCTCACTTGGATTTCTGCAGCAATTATACATCTGATTTTTCTTGCGTCATTTCTCGATGTGGACGTACAGTGTACACAAACCATGGCTATGCACATAAGAGGTGAAAAAATATAGCAGCAGCTGGATATACCTTTGGCTTTACCAGAATGATTCTCTCTTGATCTCTTGATTGTTTATCTTCCTTTATCTCTATAAATTGGGAGGGAAAGGAAGTTAAAAGTTAGAAACTTGTTTCTAAATCTCAGGAAAGAGGGATTTGGGAGGGCGGCACAGATCATGCTCCTGCAGGCTGGACATTTTTACGGCAGGTAGGGACAAGGCAGCAAATGTTGTTTTATTGTGGGTCACTGCATTCCCATACAGAAACAGATGGGCTTGTGATACTTTACCTGTTCAGGATGAACTGTGAAATGATAATACTGGAGCAGTCTATATCGTCTGGCTTTATTATTACTGGGGGAAACTGCAGAAAGCAACATTTATTTTTGAATAGCAATATAAATTCTCCCACAACGTTGTTTATGGATTTTTGGTATTATTCTGCACTTATAACATAAAGTATTGTATATTCATATTTTTGTGGTTTAATATACTGTAGACAGCTACAGTTTGGATTATATACTGCCACATCTTTTTATCATTATATGTAAAAAAGTAATCCAAGAATCCAAAGAAAATGAATGTATTTTTTTTTTACATAGTATGATGCCACAAATGTTGAAAATGTATAGCAATGTACAGGTCCATGTAATATCAGTTACACTCCCTAATGCCGGGTTTCTGCATAGTGATCTTCTGAACATTGCAGAGCAGCCAATAGAAATAACTTTGTACCTTGCTTGCTAATGGCTGCTCTGCCCTATGTTGTGGGGGTAGTGTTTCCATTAGCATTTATCTAAGTCAGGGGTCCCCAAATCCAGGCCTCGAGGGCCGCCAACAGTGCATGTTTTCAGGATCTCCTTAGTATTGCACAGGGGTTGGAATCATTACCTGGCATTTGATCACATTAACACCTGTGCAATACTAAGGAAATCCTGAAATCCTGCACTGTTGGCGGCCCTCGAGGCCTGGAGTTGGGGACCTCTGATCTAAGTAGATGAACCTATAGCTATACGAAGTGAAAAGCAAATTGTGAAAAACAAAAAAAATCTGTTTTTTTAATTGCCATTTTGATACTGTTTTCAACATTACCAATATAAATAAGTATAGCTTAAGGGCTATGTACACCTTTGCACATACTTTTATTTATCTACTTCCTAAATGTAAAGTTAACGCAATACACCAGCTGGTTTTTTTTTACTGCTGCAGTAGGGCTTTTCATTACATTCCCTGAACCTACTCTTATACTCACCTGCCGCTTCCTTCACCTTTTACCTCCGTTCACCAGCAGTTTGTAACCTGCCAGCAGCCTCAGTGATTCATCTAGCATGGCAGAGGTCACTCTTCAATGAAAACCTCGTTCTGACTCTCATTGACTTGCAGTGAGAGCTTGTGACATAACTTCAGACTGTGGAACAGGAGCTACCTTGTTAAAACGTGAAGACATGGGTGAGTAGATATATTACTAGTAGCAGATGATTGAGAAGCACCACTCCAGCGCTGAAAAAATAAATGCTGGTGTGATGCTTTAGGAAGCTTACTGTATAGTCTTTATTATAAAATTTCTATCATTTTGCCTGAAATTATATGTAAGTATTTGATTTACCTTCTTGCTTCTGCAAAATGTTACAAAATGTCCTCCCTTCTCTCAGTGTTAGGGATAACTGTACACATATGCAGATGGCAGAAAGTATATCAGGGAGGAAAGAGAAAACAGGCTATAGAAATTAAGGGAAGAAAATGAAGAAATAGGTGCAGGATAGAAGCTTTGGTAATATGTTACTGAGAACCTCAACACTCTGGATACACCCAGTCCTCAAGTAGTGAAGCTTTAATTTATGTATTTATTTATTTCTTGTATAAATTGCTTATTCCTATCACCCACTACCTTTTACAATGATAATTCAGAATTCAAAGTTAGTGTATACAAATGGCTCTCCACCAAATGGCCCACATCCTATAACCTTACATGTGGTGTACAAGTACAGTATGTGTTATCATGACATATACTGTATTTTAGGAGCTCCTCATAGGAATTATCCTACCAGAAACTGAATGGATACAAGCTTTAATTCAAGCACAAATGCTTTATAATTTTTGTCTATACCTCAGAAATATTAATATGAGAGCCTCTGTGAAAATTTAGTATCTAATTGATGCAATGTGCTCCAAGATATGAAGGAATGATTGTTACATGAACTTCTTTCATACAAGATTGATGTCAATCCTTAAAATATGTCATATATTAAAGGGAACCAACCACCCCAAATGACCCCCCCGGACTGTTAATATGTGTCCCTACACCCAGCACACACATTTGGGGCAATCGTTTTTGCTAAAAAAACTGTTTAGTAGAAGCTAAGATATAGCAATATAAACTTTAATAACTTGAGCCAAATGGGTGTTACCTAGCTTTGTCCACGTGCAGTGTTCGTGCTTGTCAGATTCCTCTCCCCCTCCCCTCTCACTTTCTAAGAGCCTGGCCGCGTCATGAAAGGGGCGGGGCTCGCCGCGATTTAGCCCCGCCCCTTTCATGACGCGGCCAGGCTCTTAGAAAGTGAGAGCGGAGGGGGAGAGGAATCTGACAAGCACGAACACTGCACGTGGACAAAGCTAGGTAACACCCATTCGGCTCAAGTTATTAAAGTTTATATTGCTATATCTTAGCTTCTACTAAATAGTTTTTTTTAGCAAAAACGATTGCCCCAAATGTGTGTGCTGGGTGTAGGGACACATATTAACAGTCCGGGGGGGTCATTTGGGGTGGTTGGTTCCCTTTAATATATATTTTATATCTATGGATGAAGGGGTTAGTGGACAGAGTAAATGTATAACGAAATACCCTTCGACAAGTGAAACATTGAAAGAGAACGATTATTGTGCAACCCAGTCCCAATGATGAGATCTCTATAAACAATCTACTTTTCCCTGTGTGGTGTCACAGGTTGGTAATCGAAGCCAATCACTGTACACTTTATAATATGTCTGATATTTCCTTGTTTTTTGTATACTAAGCACTGTATCCAGGGGCGTAACTACAACAGGTGCAGGGGTTGTGATCACACCTGGGCCCTGCAACCTAGGGCGGCCCCAAAAGTCCCTTTGGCCCATAGAAAAATACTAATACTATAAAAGATTTGCAATAATTGGGGGCCCAGTTGGAGCTTTCGCATCGGGGCCCCAGGGCCTGAAGTTACGTCACTGACTGTATCTTCTGTTTATTAAAGCCTAAAACGTAATACGTATTGCCTTCTTGCTGATAAAGTAAGCGTCCCTGTTAAGGTCGCTTTACACGTCGCGATATCGCAAAGCAACTACGATAAAAAGACACGTGGTACGGGCGTTGCAGTTGATATCATTGGTGTGTTGTGTCATGTAAATGGGCAACGCGATGCAAAAACGATGCAACTACGATATTGTTTTGGGATTGTGCATGCTCTTCAACTGTGCAATATTGGCTATGCGATCTGGCAGGATCGTTCTGTGTGACAGCGCAACTACGATTTGGAGTGCAACTACCCCTATTCACTCCAATGTTAATTGGTCGTTCCCTGAGTTGCTCAGACACAGTGTGAAAAAGGGGCGTACACCATCGTAGTTGCATTGCCTGCCGATATCTCCTTGTGTGACTTCTCCTATGCGATCTTGGGCAAATGCCAAAAACGTGCGTGCTCCCGTGAAATCATATGCAATATTGGAACGATATTGTGACCTGTAAAGCGGCCTTTACAGACTATGGTAACTTGTATGTATAACTTGTGAGTACATTGTGTGCATGAGAATCATTGCCTTATAGGTAATTGGTAGCAGCATTATCTTGCATCCCTTGTATCCATTAACAGGGAAAACAATGTTTCCATTTTAAAGGTGTCTAATGGTGTTCAGATGTTTTTTGCCGTCTAATTGATGCAGATTGATGTTCAACTTGTTTAAATGTCTATTGGTATCATCCAAGAGACTTTATTTATGTCACAATATATTTTAGCATAGATTCTGAATGTTAGCATCATCACAATAGCTGACAGTGATGTCAAGATATGTTTGCTCTCCAGTATAAATGTTGTCACGCGATAACAATTACACACAACATATCACTTTTAACACACTTTTGCCTTCAAACCACTATATTTTATCTATATCCTGTTGGTTAACAATGATATATGTGAATTTCCTCAAAGCTAAAATTCATTTTTATAACATAGTTTCCCATACCATTGCCTTTAAAGGAAAACTTTCACCTCAAAAAATGTTATTTAAAACCAGATATAGTGGTAAACTGCAGGTAAATGGCATTTAAATCATATCTGCTTGGCTTACAGTGAGAAAATAAAGTTTTATGCTCCCTGCAGTTGCTTGCTACACATCATTGCGGTGGTATAGGAGTGTGTTAAAGTCACTGCTGATCACTCTTGGCACAGGAGAGCCAAAATGGAATTGAGGGGAGCCTTCAACAAGTGGGGGATGGGGGCAAACGGATATGCTGTAAGTGGGCGTTGGCGACCATTTTAAATGCTACTTTCGGAAAGTGACACTGACATCTAAGTAATATACAAAACGATCAGAACTTAGCATCTTGCTCTGGGGAAGCTTTTCTTTAGCAGGGACAGGGAAGCTGGTCAGCGTTGATGGGAAGATGAATGGAGCTAAATACAGGGTAATCCAGGATGGAAACCTGTAAAGGTACCTTTACACGCCGCTACAGAAGGTTGGAAACAACCAGGTGTTTTACGTGCACGAGCACGTACAAACGGTTGGAAACGGTACCCGATACCGCCTTTACACGCTGCTACAAGGTGCTCTACAGAAGGTTTAAGCTATCTCTGGAGGCACCGACGGGTGCCTCAAGTTACCTTCTGCAGAGCACCTTTCCTCATTTACACGCCGCTACAGAAGGTAATATGGGAGGACCTGGGGCAGCAGGGACAGCACATAGGTGTGCCAGAGTTGTCGATTACGAGACGCTCGTACGGTGATTGGACACAGCAATAGCATCATGATTGGCCAGCCAGCGCAGGAAGGCTGCCTAATACATGACGCTATTGCAATTGTGTAGTGTGACTGGTCATCTCCTTAAATATGCCGCCCTATGCAGGGACAGCCAATCGTAACGCAGGATCTTCCACCAATGATCGCTGATGGGGCGCGGTATCTCGGAGGCTGTGTCACGCCCCAGGTAGATAACTAGGTGTCGAAAAAACCCTCCTGTTCCTTATTTACACGCCGCTACCATCGGGTTGAAAGCACTGCTCTGAAACAGGTGCCGAAAGTGACGGGTGGCAACAACCTAGTTTACACGCCGCTACCTCGGGTTGATTTGACGGTGCAAGATACATTTGTCTCCGAAACATGGTTGTTTTCAACCTTCTCTAGAGGCGTGTAAAGGTACCTTAAGGGTACCTTTACACGTGGCAACTTTTCTAGGAATTTCACTTGCAACTTACTGGTTGCAGTGAAATCATGGACACATTGTTCTATTTATACACAGCAACAAGATAGAACAATGTGTCCATGATTTCACTGCAACCAGTAAACAGTAAGTTGCCAGTGAAATTCCTAGAAAAGTTGCTGCGTGTAAAGGTACCTTTAAGGGGCTGTCACACATGTCAATATCGCTGTCAATATCGCTGCTGCGCGTGACGTTGCAGCGATATTGATGTGTGTGACATGCTGAATCAACCAGCGATAAATCGCTGGTTGATCATCGCCAGGTTTTCAGACTGGACCGAAAACCTGGCGATGGTCGCCTGGTGTACACGCAGCATCGCTGCATGTGACACCGGGAAACGCGATCAGTCAGCTCCCAGCGCCTCTCAGGAAGCACTGGGAGCTGGTATCCAGGGTAAACTACAGGTAACTAGGCAGCGCGCGCTGCCTAGATACCCGATGTATACCTTAGTTACCAGCCTTCTCCGCTCACCGGCTGGTATCTAAGGTACACAGCGGGTAACTAGGCTCCCTAGTTACCCGCTGTGTACCTTAGATACCAGCCGGTGAGCGGAAAAGGCTGGTAACTAAGGTATGCATCGGGTATCTAGGCAGCGCGCGCTGCCTAGTTACCCGCAGTTTACCCTGGATACCAGCCTGCAGACATCGTGGAAACGATATTTAAATAATTTCCACGATGTCACAGGTAAAATGATCGCTGGTGAGTCTGCCTGTGTGACAGCTCACCAGCGATCAGCCATCAATGTCGCCAGTGATCAGAACACTGACGACATTGACGTGTGTGACGGGGCCTTTAGGCTGGCTTCACACTTGCAGATGCATCTGCAGCGTTTTGCAGATGCATCTGCAAGTATCAGCATGCAGACCACGGCCGTGGTGGGAATGCTCTCATTGATTCCTATATGTGAGCCGTAAGCAGGCGTATGCCTGCTTACAGATCACACTCTCCCGCCCGCACTATGGACGCGAGATGTTGCGTCCAAGGTGCGGGGCGGGAGTGTGTGATCTGTCAGCAGGCATATGCCTGCTTACGGCTCACATATAGGAATCAATGAGAGCATTCAGACCGCGGTGCGCCCTATTATAAACATAGGGACCGCGGTCTGCATGCTGATACTTGCAGATGCATCTGCAAAACGCTGCAGATGCATCTGCAAGTGTGAAGGCAGCCTTAGAGGCTACAAAAGAGATTAGAATTGAGCAAAGGTTCACCTTCCAGCAGAACATAAAAGTACTGTCAGAGCAACAATGGAATGGTTTGATCACAGCATGTTCATTTGATTAAATAACCCAATCAAAGTTCAGACCTAAATCACATTGAGAATTTGTGTATTCTACATGGAGCCAAAGAAATGGTTAAAGCCACATTACTGCAAGGTCCAGTCCAATTAAGGTGAGGAAAGGTGATTTTATTGTCAACACATTTCAGAGAGCGATTTTCCTGCTTCAGGACTAAAAGATCACATATCATATGTGACTTTTTTTTAGTCCTGAAGGAGAAATTGCTCTCTGAAATGAGATGACACCATAAAATCACCTTTCCTCATCTGAATTGGACTGGATCTACCTTGCAGTAGCACAGCTTAAACCCTTTTCTTTTGTTTCATGTGGCGCACTGTCTTCACTTGTTCTGCAGCAGCCGTGTTAATGCCTTTACAGTAGCTGTGGTTTTTCACAACTATGATATGCCAGGTGAGCCTCTTGTCCACTTGTGGGACCCTTGCATCTCCCCAAACAAGACCCTATTGTGCTTCTAATTGCCTTTTCAGTTTTTACTTTGAGAATTTGCGACAGGACTTATAAATTACTGTCCACAGACACTCTCCATCCAATCTCACTGAGCTAGAGCTATTTTATAAAGAACAAATTATGCACATGAAATGTGTCCCTAGTACCCTAAAAGTATAGCTCTGTATTTACAAAGTCAGGATAGTAGAAAAATTATTATATGACCACTCAAAACTCAGTTCATGGTGTCTGAAGAAACAAAGAGAAGAGGGGGAAGCTTTAGATAAGTGGGCATATGCATGGCTAGTTTTAGACAAAGTAAAGGCCTGGGCAAAAATTCAAAGTGGGACCTCAGATGATGACATATTACACTAAATGCACATAAATTTAGGTCACATTTACATGTGATCAACAATAATTGAGTAGATTGGCGCTTGTTTACTGGTTTCTTTACACAGGCTGATTTAGAATGATAGGCACAGAATGATCACTAGTAGATCAGTATGTCCCCACACAACAGGGGTGGGGAACCTACTTGAGGGCAAATTCCTGGGGTCTGCAGTGCTTGGGTTAGCAGCTATGTTTTGCCCCGCTGTTGTAACTTTAAGTACTCCTTATACTGTGACCTAGTATTCACTACAGGATTACATTCTGATGCTGGCCAGTGCTAGGGTCAGAATGTACTTCTTGGGCAGAGCAGGTGTGTTCTTGGCTCCAGTCCAATTGATGACAGCAGCCCAAATGTCTCATGTGATGTATATGCCGCAGCGATTCCTGTGATGTACATGATGCAGCCACAGCATCTCCCATTGTTAGCCATAGCATCTCCTGTCATGCATATAATACAGCGTCTGCATCCTCTATGCTCCAGTCCCAGCATCACTTGTGTGATCTATATGCTTCAGTCTTAGTCTTCTGTGATACATGTTCTGCAGCTCCAGTATCTGCTGTGTGATGTATGTGCTCCAGCCTCAGTGTCTCCTATGTGATTTATATGCTGCAGCCCCAGTGTCTCCTATGTGATATTTGTACAGCAGTCTCATTGTCCCCTGTGTGATGTACACAGCAGACCTCCTGTTATGAATGTAAACACTCTAACACACAAGTAACAGAAAAAGGATGAATCAAATTAGTGGAAATCCACAATTCTCTTCCTAATATCTCGGCTGATTTCTTTAGACTTTCCAATGCTGCTACAGAAATAAGCAGTGTGTTTCAGATGTGCATTAAAATATATACACAGGTGTGTCTCTAATTAAGTTAGATGTTGCCAATAAACCTATGAAAAGCTTCCAAACACATGACATCATCATATGGGCTGTCCCAAATTGTTTAATACATAGTAATCTTAGTGGATGGTAAATGTATGAGTTTACAGAAAGTAATAAAAATGCCTCAAAACATTCTCTCTCTCATTATTCTGGCATTTGGCAAATAATAATGATAGTAATCCTAACTGATCTAAAACAGGAAAGATTTATTCTGATTTCATGTCAGTGAGAAAAACATGCATATGTGTCTTTTTATGTAGTGTACTAGATGGAGGCCCGATGCTATCGCATCAGGAGGGCAGTGATGTTGCAATGGGGGGAGCTTTGTGGTGCTGGGAGCTACGGCTGTCTCTATCCCCCTGTGCTGTCTTCTTTTTCTCTTGTGTGCTCTCCTTCAAGCGGTCTTCCCCCTCTGCCCTGTTTACTCCCCTCATCTGCTCTCTATTTTGTGCTGTCTCCCTGTGTGCTCTGCTCCCTGTATGTAGTCTCTGTCCCTGTCTCTCCCTGTGCTGCCTTCTCCCCACTATGCTGTCTCATTTGAGGTTCCCCCTTGTGCTTTCTTGTCCCCATGTGTGTGGGGCACTCTCTGTCCCCCAGTGCTCTCTTTCTGCTCCGTGTCTCTGCCCCGTGCTCTCTTTTCTGCCCCCCAGTGGTCTATTTCTGCCCTTTGTCTCTGCCCCCTGTGCTGTCTTTTGCTCCCTGTCTCTGCTCCGGTGCTCTTTTCTGCACCACAGACCTCTCTTTTGCTCTTTGTCTCTGCACCATGCTCTCTTTTCTGCCCCAGTTCTCTTGCTGCACCTAGTCTCTGCTCCCCGTGCTCTCTTTTCTGCCCCAGTGGTGTTTTTCTGTCCCTTGTCTCTACCCCGTGCTCACTTTTCTGGCCCACAATAGTCTCTTTCTGCCCCTTGTCTCCGCCCTCAGTGGTCTCTTTCTGTCCCTATGCTCTCTTTTCTGCCCCCCAGTGGTCTATTTCTGCCCTTTGTCTCTGCCCCCTGTGTTGTCTTTTGCTCCCTGTCTCTGCTCCGGTGCTCTTTTCTGCCCCACAAAGCTCTCTTTTGCCCCTTGTCTCTGACCCATGCTCTATTTTCTGCCCCCAGTTCTCTTGCTGCCCCTAGTTTCTGCTCCCCGTGCTCTCTTTTCTGCCCCTAGTGGTGTCTTTCTGTCCCTTGAATATATTATATTATTATATTAATACTGGATTAAAGAGACTATTGCTGCACAATACTGGTGAGTGCGGCCTCTTTCTTTATATTTATTATTGCTTGTGCTGTGGATTAGCACCACCAGGGGAAGAACCTGCCTACAGGGTAATCCGCCCGGAGCATGATGGTTGATACTGCCACTTAGTGCCCTGAAGCCTTATCATTTGACAGACTCTTTCTGTCCCTTGATTATCAACCCCATGCTCTCTTTCCTGGCTCACAGTTATCTCTTTCTGCCCCCCAGTGCTCTCTTTCTGCTCCCTGTCTCTGCCCCCAGTGGTCTCGTTCTGCCACTTGTCTATGCCCCATGCTCTTTTCTGCCCCCCCAGTGGTCTTTTTCTGCCCCTTGTGTCTTCCCCCTCCTGTGCTGTTTTTCTGCTGTCTCTGCCCCCCAGTTGTCTCTTTCTGCTCCTTGTCTCTGCCCCCCTGCTCTTTTATGCCCCCCAGAGCTCTTTTGCACCTTGTCTCTGCCCATGCTCTCTTTTCTGCCCCCAGTGGTCTGTTTATGTCCCTTGTCTCTGTCCCATGCTCTTTTTTCATCCCCTGTCCTCTCTTTTCTGCCTCCCAGTGCTTTCTTTCTGCCCCATGCTCTTTTATGCCCCACAGTGGTCTCTTTCTGCCCCTTGTCCCTGCCCTGTGCTCTCTTTTCTGCTCCCCAGTGGTCTCTTTCTGTCCATTGTCTGTGCCCATGTGCTCTCTTATCTGCCCCCAGTGCTTTCTTTCTGCCTCGTGCTCTCTTTTCTGCCCCCAGTGCTCTCTTTCTTCTCCCTGTCTCTGCCCCCTGTGCTCTCTTTTCTGCCCCACAGTGTCTCTTTCTGCCTCATCTCTTCCCCCCTGTGCTGTCTTTTTGCTCCCTGTCTCTTGCCCCCCAGTGGTCTCTTTCCGTGCTCTCTTTTCTACCCCCAGTGCTCTCATTCTGCCCCTTGTCTCTTCCCCCCAGTGCTCTCTTTCTGCCCCCATTGGTCTCTTTCTGCCCCCTGTATCTGTCCCATTCTCTATTTTCTGCCCCCCCTCTGTGCTTTCTCTGTCCTCCCTCTCTCTGCCCCCCCCCCCTGTGTTCTCTTTCTGCTCCCCCGTCTGGCTGCAGTGAATTACCTTCATAGTAAATACGAAGTAAGGTGATTCCCTGTAGGGTATATATAAAAAACAAACAAACATGAGGCGCCAATCTAAGCGCGTTACCAATGTAACTCTCTGGTGCCCTCTTGCCATAAAACTTCAAGCATATGGTTTTTCCAAAGCCTTCTCATGCTTTGGATATTTATCCGGACAATGAGACTGATTGGACAGGTGTGGTTATGCCCACACACTCATGTCAATACCTAGCAAGCTGTAATTATCCTTTACCTATAAAGCAAAGTGTCATTTGTATTTTTATTTAGATACCTGAGGAAGGTGGTTGTCTCCGCTGAAACGCGTTGTATCCGTTTTTTTTATATTCTCGCATGTTTTGAGTAAAAAAAAATTTTTTGTGGACAACAAGTTCTTAAAATCATTACCACGGGGAGCGCGGCCACCATAGAATTGGATTACTTCCTATTCATAGTAAATACTAGTAATGACTAATCACAAGACTGTGACATCACCGCAGGTCCTGCAGCCTTTGGTGAATCACAGTGAAGAAGCGAAGAATGAAGAGTTAAAGAAGCGGGTGACGGTGGGGTGGGGGGACTTTTCAGGGGTTACAGGCCAGGATCCACCGTCCAGGGGAGGCGCTCAGTGCTGCAGCCAGGCAGCAGCGGCACCGCTAACGGGCCCCATCCTACTATATAATCATCTAATTGTGAAATCGCTGATTGGTCACAGCCGCCCAGGAGCGACCAATCAGCGATGTGGGATTTCCGTTACAGAGAGACAGACAGACACAATAAGACGATTACCGTATATAGTAGGATGTATATGCACTAAAGTTCAGCAAATTATATGAAGTCACTAGATTTGCATTCTTCTCATTTAAATTTTATTGCAATTTTTGATTATTAATAATATAGGATTTGTTATGTTATTATGTGGAATGAACTCAATGAACCAGGATAGATAAAAGTATATTGATGTACATGAATTAATTTCATTTTTAAGCAGTATTTATACCATTAATTATCATGTAATTTTTTGATACATTCTATTTATATAATTTTCTTGTACCCTATATAATTTTATTTTTATAGTGCATATCTGATGAAGGTCGGTGAGACCGAAACGTCATTTGTCAGGACACAGTTCATTGAATAAACTGCAGTATTTTGAGTGCCGGAGTCCTATTTGAATTTCATTTAAAGGTTTGGGACCCTATCTTTGCACCTAAAAATTGGAGGACTGCCATTCTTCCTTTACTGTATGTTTATACCTGTGAACGCTCATCTGCACTGCTAGTATTCATAAATGTGGATACTATATACCCCCAGACAAAAGGAAAAAATCCAGCTCACCATTGAAATGAATGCATGTTGTGGACAAATCCCCTTCTGGTGCACAGATTGAGTAGTATGTTGGCAGCAAAAGGAGCATGCCGGAAAGATGTATCCATCAGCGTGTCCAGGAAAAGATAATCAAATGCAATATTTATTGGTTATATTTGTGAATTGAAAAAATTAAAAAAGAAAGTAAGTTTCCCACAAATCCACGTTACGTGTTTTGAACATGTATGTTCTTAATCATAGTGATTAATCAACCCTGGTCGCACTGCTGGATGCAACTTTCCTGCATTGTTCCTATATACACAGTATGTGACACACATGTTACAAACAATGCATGATAATCCTAAACGTGGTTGCTCTCCCGATGAAGGAGTGTGAAAACGCTCAGAAACGCGTTGTGATTAAAGGCACCATTATCTTTTACCTCTTGGAGTTTCGGTTTGGTTTATTATCTGCAGTGTGCGCAGATCAAAGAGCACTGTCCAGTTTAGGATTATTTCTACAGCCAAAGTGAATGCGTGGAGTCCAGCGGCAGCTGCAATGGCGGATCTACATTGGGGCGATTGGGGCGGTTGCCCCCGGCCCAAGGCTTCTTGGGGGGCCCAGGGGACCGGCCGCCTGTTCGTCTTCTTAATTCTTCACTTTCCCTTTAGGAGCACAAATAACCTCTCCATATCTTGCTTTCCACCCCCACTATTAACCTGCGGTGAGTGGTATAATCTGACCACTCTATTCCGCTGCGCTTGCGCGGCGGCCATCTTGGTCAGTCAGTTTCTCTTCTCTTCATCTCGCTAGCGTGCTTGCGCGGCGGCCATCTTTAAATACCGTATATACTCGTGTATAAGCCGACCCGTGTATAAGCCGACCGCCCTACTTTTGCCCCCAAAACCTGGGAAAGCCTATTGACTCGTGTATAAGCCGAGGGTGGACCCCAGCACAGGTATACAGCCCCCAACAGTGTGGTATACAGCAGCAGCCCCAGTGGTATATACAGCAGCAGCCCCAGTGGTAGTATGCAGCAGCAGCCCCAGTGGTAGTATACAGCAGCAGCCCCAGTGGTAGTATACAGCAGCAGCCCCAGTGGTATATACAGCAGCAGCCCCAGTGGTAGTATACAGCAGCCCCAGAGGTATATACAGCAGCCCAAGTGGTAGTATACAGCAGCAGCTCCAGTGGTATATACAGCAGCAGCCCCAGTGGTAGTATACAGCAGCCCCAGAGGTATATACAGCAGCAGCCCCAGTGGTATATACAGCAGCAGCCCCAGTGGTAGTATACAGCAGCCCCAGAGGTATATACAGCAGCAGCCCCAGTGGTAGTACACAGCAGCCCCAGAGGTATATACAGCAGCAGCCCCAGTAGTATATACAGCAGCAGCCCCAGTGGTAGTATACAGCAGCCCCAGAGGTATATACAGCAGCCCCAGTGGTAGTATACAGCAGCAGCCCCAGTGGTAGTATACAGCAGCAGCCCCATTGGTAGTATACAGCAGCAGCCTCAGTGGTATATACAGGCCCCCCCCATCAGTATACAGGGCCCCCCCCCTGCTGCCGCAATCCTGTAAAGGAATAGATCATTATACTTATCCCTGCCGCTGACCCGCCGCCGCCATCGTGCTCCTCCGGCTTCATCCGGCTTCTTCCGGCTTCCTCCTCTGGCGCACAGACAATGACGTCATTGCCTGCGCCCACCGGGAGAGGAAGCCAGAAGAAGCCAGATGAAGCCGGAGGAGCGCGATGGCGGCGGCGGGACAGCGGCAGGGATAAGTATAATGATCTATTCCTTTACAGGATTGCGGCAGCAAGGGAGGGGCCTGTATATTGATGGGGGGCGGGCGGCCTGTATACTGTGACTCGCGTATAAGCCGAGGGGGTACTTTTCAGCCCAATTTTTGGGCTGAAAAACTAGGCTTATACGCGAGTATATACGGTACTCTTCTTGTTTCTATTCCGCTGCGCATGTGCGGCGGCCATCTTGGTCAGTCAACTATGCTTCATGTCGTTCGCGCACATGCGCGGCGGCCATTTTTAGACCATCTATGGCAGTCATCATTAGGGCAGAGGACGTGGGGCCACTGAGAGGGGGTTCTCCTTGTGCCCCAGATACTCACTTTCCACCAGGTAATATGCTAGTTTATTAGTCTCATTCCCCACTTGTTAAACCAGTAGATGAGTTTTATTGATGCAGTGCAGGTCCCGTTATATACAGCTTATTTTTGGCGGGCGGAGGGGATGGGGGCCAGGTTTTATGAACTGCCCCGGGCCCATGATCCACTTAATCCACCACTGGGCAGCTGCCATACGTATTGACACCGGTTGTGGGTCTCACAACCTTACAAAGTGAGCAGTAACATCAGCAAATCGCTTACTATTATTGTAAAAGGATAAGGCAAAATTGTGTTTTTGTTCCCATTCTCTCTTATCTAGTTCTAAACAATGCATGATACACACACACAAAGTATGACACATACACAATGCATGAAACACACAATACAAGATACACACATAATACACAGAATGCTCGACCCACACAATGTATGACACAGATAATGCATAACACAAACACATTGCATGAGACCCACAATATATGACTCAATGCATGATATACACATATGTAATAATGACAAGAACACAATCCATGACTGATATGAGTTGCCCACCGGGGCCATGGGGTACTTGGAACCGGGCCCTGTCGTTGTCGTCGTCTGGGGCTTGCAGGATGTCACGGTGAAAAATGACGGGGAAATCAGTTTTTAGAAATTAATCGTGACACCACCCGTGGTTTGTGGCTAAAGGTAGCCACCGCTGCAGTCGGACCTCTGGGGATGGTGGGGGTTGCAGCAGAGTTGTTGTGCCCTCCATGGGTAGGGCTGCTGCATAGAAAGTGTAGGTGTAGTGCAAAGTTCTCAGTACTCTCAGGCAGCCTCCTGCTGCCAACTCGCAGAGTCAGTTTGCCACCTCTCATGCGCACAAAGTCTCACACTGTTCAGAACTTCAACCGAGTTTACTCTCAGCTCGTCAGTTGTTACAACACACACAGTTTGGTACAACAGCGGCTCCGATGCGGTCTTAGCAGCTAGGACGGCTCGTCTGCGACACTCCCTTTTATGTTCCTTTTGGGCCTATTCAGTCTGTTCTACATGCTAGCTAAAGTCCAACGGTGATGGTACCTTTACACGCCGCCACTGCAGGATGGATACCAACGGCTACTTCACGTGCACGAGCACGCCCAAACGGTTACCAACGGGAACCGCACCCTCTTTACACGCCGCCACAAGGTGCGCTACGCTACGCTACATTTACAGCTAGCTACATCGCCGGGTGTCTCAAGTAGCCATCTGTGGCTCAGCATACCTCATTTACACAACGCTACAACAAGCTAATATGGGCGGACCTGGTGCAGCAGGGACAGCACATAGGCGTGCCACAATTGTGGATTACAAGACGTCCGTACGATGATAGGACAAAGCCAGAACATCATGATTGGGCAGGCATCGCAGGAGGCTGATTAATACATGACGCTCGAGCAATTGTGTAGTGTGACTGGTCAGCTCCTTAAATATGCCGCCCTATGCAGCTACTACCAATCGTCATGCAGGAGCTTCCACCAATGATCGCAGATGGGGGCGCGGTAACACGGAGCCTGGGTGACGCCTTAGCTACATTGCAGCTACATCGCCGGGTGTCCACAGTTCCCTTCTGTGGGTTCTTTACACGCCGAGACAACTCGCTACAATCGGCGATGTAGCCATCTGTTTATGGGCAGTGCACGGATACAGATGTATCTGTAGCCGGCTGTGTCGTCCCGTCTTCACACGCCGCTACTACGGGCGATATTGGCGCGACAAGCTACAATCGTAGCCTGTAGCGGGTTGTATGCATCCTGTTGTGGCGGCGTGTAAAGGTACCATGACAGGCTTTTCTGTTGGTGACTTCTCAGTGTCTGGTCTCTCTAACTACTTGGCTGATGGCTTTCAATTCTTTCTCTCCTTCTCCACTCAACTGCTCTCCCCACTGTCTGCCTGCCTGGTGTTTTATGTCTGTCCCTAATACGATGGCCTTCCTTTCACTGCACCAGAGGTTGTGTCTCGGGACATAAAGACCCCGCACCCCACTGGAGTTCGTGGTTGGGGCATGCAGCTTCCATACCACTTCAGGAGAGCCGGCACTCTGGTTCCGGCCCAGTCCCTCGGTGTCCCACCGACTCGGACACCCCGTGGACCCCCTCTGTCATTCCTCGGTTCTCAGCCTCAGACCTGGGCTAGCCATACGGCGGCACAGGCCGCCGGGCCCTGGTTCTCAGTGTCTGGTCTCTCTGACTACTTGGCTGACAGGTTTCAATTCTTTCTCTACTTCTTCACTCAACTGCTCTCCCCACTGTCTGTCTGCCTGGTGTTTTATGTCTGTCTCTCCTTTTTGTTGTTGTGGTCCCAAACCTTACCGGGTTCTGTCCTAATGTGCCACCCTATACCTGGCTCCTCCCGCTATCCCATTGCTAGACATAGAGTAACTTAGACTTGGGGTCGGGGGATGTGTTGGGTGTGTGTGGGGTGACCGACTTACCAATTCCAGCTGCTGCGCCATCTAGTGGCGACCGATCCACAGGGGCGCCACAGACGCACACACTATAAAACACTTACCAGACTGTTTCCTCTTCTTTAATTCTTCTGGGGTCCCACATGGTGCAGGACCTTGGGTGACATCACCACTCTATTCCAACACTCTCCATGTTGGAAACAACACTGATAATGCAGAACTGCTATTATCAATATAATTTCTGCTTTAAACGCAAGGAGCCCCTTGGTAATTGCTCAGTTTGTGCACAACTTTTGGTGGCTCTGGGCATAAGTGTCAATCATTCTTAACAAAAGCAATTAGTACTTCAAGCAGTACCCCAGAAATTTAACATAGCCAATCTCAAAAGATTTTTGTGAATCACAATTAGGATATGGTCAGACGTATCTGATATGAGAGCATTGGATGCCATATGCTTATGGCACTCGGCTCAGGCTCTGATGCAACTGTAATCTGATGCTGATTGGATCACAGGTACAGAAAGGAGGAAGAGATTAATCTCTCCAACTTCTCCATTGCTTTTTGTTGTGTATATATATCACACTGCACTTGGATTTATATGCTCATCTGCATGAGCCCTTTAAGGTAGTGTCACACGTGGCGATCTGGCCTGCGATGTCGGAAGCGATGTGCAGGTGCACGCTCGCTTCAGACATCGCAGGCCAGCTGTCACACAGCACGACGTTGCCGGTGACGCGGCGTCGATGTGGGCGGAGCCATCGCTCGCTGGGCTGGGCTCAGCCCAGTGAGCGATGGCTCAGGAACGCTGCGATATAGGCTGGATTGCGCCAACAGTGTCAGACGGCACGATCCAGCCTAATCGCTGGTCACAGGTTGACAGGTTTATGAACATGTTCATAAACCTGTCAACCTGCGACCAGCGATAATTTGCAGTTGCGTTGCGCTGTCACACAGCGTGACGCACTTGCAATATCGCCCGCGACATCGCTGTTACGTCACTTTTCGGCGATGTCGCGGGCGACATCGCCACGTGTGACACTACCTTTAGAGCATGAGGGGAATAGTAAAATATTCTAATTACTGTTAACTTCCCCTGTAGTATTTAGATACAATATGAATTCTAGAAGTATGCAGGAGTTTTTTCTGCCATCTTGTGGCTAATACCAGTATTAGTATCTTATTCATCAGTAGATGGAATGACACGACAATATGTATATTTTTGTATTAATGCTTATTGGTAATTGTAATTGAATACACAGAATAAATCTTATGTCTTCATTGAACTTTGGCAGATTTTATATTAACGATTGGATTAGTCTACAGATTAACATTTTCATCTCTAGCAGCCAATTTACAGACCTTCTGTGCTATCTATGCTATGGATGTTGTACACAGAAACATTTGCATGTACTGCTGGAAATATTATTCTGCATCAATGGACAATGTAACTAACCATGCAGCTCTCCTGTAAAAAAGTAAATAAATCCCAGAGCCATCCAACTTTTTAAGCAAAATTTTAATTAAATCAATAAATTAGTGAGGTACATATTTGTTCTATTGCAAACGCATCTACTTCCAAGTCAAGTTTCAGTAGCTTAAAGCATTCTCCTAACCATGTTCTAACTACAGTTATTCTTCCCCATAGGAAATTATTCCCTCTTTCCGGTGATCTTGCAGGATGAGGAATAAGCAGGTAAATGTCTGTTATTGGGGAAAGCTTCTTACATTGGATGCAGAACCTAGGTCCATGCCTGTGCATGCATAGCATTCAAGAAGAGAGTGCAGGATCCTATCATAATTCCAACACCAGGATGCAGGGGACACCAACCAGAGAGGACACCTCAGAACAGGCAAGGAGTCAACGAGTGAGATTCCATGATTAAATCTCATGAACAAATCCATTCTATTCAGCAGGGACAAAATTCTGCATTGAGAACAAGATTGTTATGGAAAACATAAAACTAACTATATTTTTGAGCAATAATATTAATACACTTTCACAACTTGCTGTTTGGACAATAACATCATACAAGCACTAGGTGTCCTTCTGTAGGTTGTGCCTAACCTTCAAGCCACCTGAATTGCGTTCAACATCCAACAGGTGGCAGCAAAAATACTGTAAAATGCATCCTGGTATAGGATATATTTTGACTACAAATGGTTCTTTTACAATGTGCAGTGCATTTATAAACATCTTAATCAAGGATAGGCTACATACAAGATGGCAGTGCTTCATACTGCTGCCCCTTTGCTACCCCTTGAGACTGTACATTTTTCCTTAATTAGTAGTAAAAGGATCCTAGTGAAAGTGTGTGCCCTGCACATAGTAAGTACTCCTCGTTGGTGTAAACCTCATATATTGCATGATCCAAAGAAAAGCTGACTTTACTTTTTTTTTTTTACTATAAAGAATGTATCCAAATTAGTCTAGGTTTCTTATTTGTAAGACTAGTAACACCAATGTCAAACACCACATGGGACATTCTCTATGAAAGTCTTCAGCTTTACCTCCATTGTAGTTCAGCAGCCGTTGGGCACGTACTGAACTATATCCAGCTGCAAGTCGGCAGATAACATATTTCATCTGTAAGTCTTCCTGCTCAATGGGGAATTGGAAATTGTGTGTGTAAAGGTACCGTCACACGCGGCAATATTGCTAGGCAATTTCACTGGCAATTTGCTGGTTGCAGTGAAATCATTTGTACACGCAACAAAATAGAACAATGTCTCCATGATTTCACTGCAACCAGCAAATTGCCAGTGAAATTACCTAGCAATATTGCCGCATGTAACGGTACCTTAAGGTTTCTGCTCCAACACAGTAACCCCAATGTCTGCAGGCAGGTCATGGAGAAAAGCAGATAGAAAGTTGAAGACAAGCGGACAGGGGATAATTGGCCTATAGACATCTCATAGACTCAGCTTTCATATGACTTAACATCAGGAAACACCAACATATATTGCTATTGTAACAACTTCAATATATTTACATATGAAATTACATGAAACATTAAAAAAAGATGCCGAAAGGTCCAGGGGCTTGCTAGGATGTGAAGATGTTTCAGGTGCAAGGCTGCGTGACAAATGTTTTTAGGTTACTCAATAGTAGAAGCGACTGGGAACCTTGTTAAAATACTGACAAAAGAGGACAATCGTCTGCAGTGAGGTAGATAACAAGAATTCATGAACCATCAGACATTTACCTCTGACTGTTCCCAGTACTCAAGGGAGAGGAGAATTGACTAAAAAGTACCACAATCCTCTCTTTTGTTACTATGTAATGGAGTACTGTAATTATAGGATTTGGTGAACAGTACGAATTAGTGAAATAGAAGTCACACATTTTGGTCAGTTTTGCTGAAATGAAATGTAACTTTTTTGTGTACTAAAGACTTTTGCTGTACATAGCCTCAGGCTGTCCCAATTTCAGCAGGAGTGACCTAGTTTTGGAATTGTTTATTAGGTCCCGCAGTAGTCAGTGCATGTTTCTGTTGTACTAAGATAGAAGTACATGGATTTAAGACTTTCTTAAATGGGAAGCTTGCCATTATCAGTCTGGTCATAAATCAGAATACATCTGGGGTCTCTTCTGACCTTATGTCTTGACTTTCATACAGGAGTCCATAATGATTAAGGTAGGGAAATGTGTCTGATTCTGGTAAAACAACTTGTAATATTTTACTTTAGTTTTCTTTTTCTGATCAGAAATACAAATTTCTGTAATCCAGTTATGTATTATGAGATCAGATTACTCAGGCTTTGCAGCAGCTTGCTGACATTGGGCAAGACGTGATGAGAAATGACTAGATAACAAGAACAACTAGCGGTAAACCTGTGGAGAAAGATTGAAACAGTTACATGCTTAGGATGTAGGACGTCATGCCATGTGCTATGGGAAGAGGACGGAAGACAGAGCAATGCTGGGAAGCCAATGCTTTGCATATATTTAAATATTGCTTCTCCTAGAGAGACAGCTGTGCAAATAATATTAGTCACTGACCCGGCATATATCTCATGTACATACACAGAATCTATTACATTCTGCCATACGCTATTCAGCAGCACAAATTCCACTCCGTCACACACACACAATAGCTGCAGATCCATACATGTACAACCATCTCAGAAATGGGGGTTTGTGTAAAGATATGCCCATCATTCAAATTTAGAAACACTGGGTTCATACATGGTCATATGGTTGGATGAAGCATCCATTTGATGCATTTTTGGTTTCACAGAAGCCTAAAGGCTAAATCATAAATAGTTATTAGTGATAAGTGCCCACATGCCTTAAATGGCAGAAGATGACAATATTTTCATGGTATACATTACCTAAACATGGTTTATTTGACACATACCAAACCAGGTAACCTTCACAGCAATCTCTGTGAAAGATAATACACCTCTAGATTGTGTTCACCTGACTAGAGCAACCCTTTCAGTAACAATTTTATACTCCGATCATTTCCCAATATGTATGTGAATTAGTATAAGTGGAAAAAAATACTTATCAATTGCAATCTTCCCTGATATCTTCCTTGTTCTCTGTCTTCTTCTGGGTCACAGTGCTCTACGTTGGAAACTACTGTATTGGGCGGTGCTACTTCCACCAATTTAAGCCTATGAAATCTTAAGGCCACTTCACACACACAGATATCTGAGTCCAATATCTGAACAGATCTCTGGTTGCAGTGAAATCATGGATACATTGCTCCATTTTGTGGCTGTGTACAACATGGAGCAATGTATTCATGATTTCACTGCAACCAGAGATCTGTTCAGATATTGGACTCAGTATCTGTGTGTGTGAAGTGGCCTTTAGAAGGGAGCTCCATTGTAAGGCCTCTTTCACACATGAGTGCAAAAAACGCACAGAGAGAGGTCATTTTGTGGGTCCGTGTGTCATGGACCGTGTGACATACCTGCGCTGTCCGTGTAACATCTGGATAGCACACGGACAGGCTGTCATTGTATACTCAGTGTCTCCAGCGCTGTCTGTCCTCTCTCTTCCGGTGCTGCTGCAGCTCTGAGAGCAGTGAATATTTCATGAGACTAATGAGCGGCCCCGGAAGTGAAAGGAACAGACAGTGCTGGAGACAGGTGAGTATGAAGTTCTTTATTTTCACACTCAAAACTTTTAGCTCATGTCCGTGCACGTGGATACAAATGTCATCTGAATGGGTCCCTGGGTCCATGCTGCCGGCCAAAAACAGGCATCTCTCAGTGTGGAGCATACGGACATGGGTCTGCCCCACACGGAGACATGGTCCGTGCAGAATAATGTACATGTGAATAGGACTATGAGTGTAATTTGTCTCTGTATGGGTATGGACACACATGCGAGTAAAAACAGTTTGATTCATGTATCCGAGAGTTGGACGTAGTGTATCAGATTTTTGCATCCAACTGCTATGCGACTGTCCGACATTTTCTTGGATCACGTCTGAGTGCTGTCAGTGTGTTGTCCGTGTGTAATGCGATTTTAACATGGCATTTCTCATGCTGTATAAAGTGAGAAAAGAGTTGACAGAATAGATAGAATAGAATGATAGATGCTAGAATAGCTAGATAGGGTTCAACTGTCTCCCGCTACTACTAGGCTAATTACATATTCACTGCACTGTCAGACAAACAGACAATCAGAGAAGCTCACACTGTTTGAGAGCTTCTGTGATTGGCTGTTGTAGCCAGAGTGCTTTGTTATACAAGCTGATATTAAGCCTGTGATTCTTAGTGTCAGACCAAGTTTGACCCTGCCATTAAGAATCTCCAATAAAAAGTTAAAAAAAACACCACACTGAGAAAAATGTATTTATAAGAAATAAAGACACAGACAACATCTTGATTACTCCCCTTTCCAACCCTCCAAGTCTTCTTTCTTCTTACTTCTCCACATGTTTAGCCTGCTACATCACAAAGCAGGAAGAGGAAGAACGCTTCCGCCCCCTGCTCTATGATGACTGAATGAGTCAGCGGCGGGTAAGCGATGAAGTCATCACTGACCCTGTTGCCATAGTAACCTAATAAGCGCTTACTATGGCAACGGTGGCCGGGGACAGAACAGTGGCTCATACAGGACCCGCTGAAGTGAGGGTCCTGCTGCCCAGCGCTGCTTACCGATAACAGCAGCACCGGCAAACAGGGAGTCAACTCTGCTCTCACCGCTGCTCCAGTATGAGCGGCAAATAGAGGAGCAGCAGTGAGAGCAGAGTCAATTCTCTGCTTGCCTGTGCTGCTGTTATTGGTAAGCAGCGCCGGGTAGCTGCTCATTCAGGAGCTGCTGTTCTGTCCCCGGCCACCGTTGCCATAGTAACCATTTTTTAGGTTACTATGGCAACGGTGTCAGTGATGACATCATGACTTAGCCGTCGCTGACTCTGCTCATTCAGTCATCACAGAGCAGGGGGAGGAAGGGTTTTTCCTCCTCCTGCTTTGTGATGTAGCAGAGCTAAACATGTGGAGAACACAGAAGAAAGAAGACAGAAGAATGAAGGCCAGGAAGGCTGTAAAGGGGAGTAAGAAAAATGGAGTCCCTAAGGTTCTCTGTGTCTTTATTTCTAACAAATACTTTTCTCTCTGTGTGATTTTTTTTAACCCTTTATTGGAGATTCTTAATGGCCTGGTCAAACTTAGCCTGATATTAAGAATCTTGGGCTTAATACCAGCTTGTATAACAAAGCTGGCATTAACTCCTTTATTACCCAGTGTGCCACCGCCAACAGGGCTGCTCGAAGAGCCTGGTAAGGAGCCTGGAAAAGGCGCTTATTAATGCGCCATTTTCAGAGGCGGCTGTGGGCTGTTGTTCTTTAGCGTGGGGGGGGCCCTATAACAATGGGCCCTCACCCGCTGGGAATACCAGCCCTCAGCTGCCTAGTTTTACCTTGGCTGGCATTGAAAAATACGGCAAAGCCCACGCTTTTTTTTTTGCCAGCCAAGGGAAAGTTTGGCAGCTGAGGGTGGCAGCTCACAGCTGTCTGCCTTCATTGGGCTAGACTTAAAATTGCTGCTAAGCCCCATGCATTTTCTTTTTTTTATATTTATTAATTAAACACCCTATAACACCAGGTTGGTTGCCCTACACTAATGTGAAAGGCAGTCTGACTACAACAGCCAATCACAGAAGCTCTCAAACAGTGTGAGCTTCTCTGATTGGCTGTCTGTCTGACAGTGCAGGAATATGTAATTAGCTTAATGGGCGGCCCCGGAAGTAGCAGGGGAGACAGGTGAACCCTATCTAGCTATTCTATTTTATCTATCCTGTCTATTCTTATCTCTGCGAGAAAATCAATGTTAAAATCGCTCTCCTTACGCTGTCCCTGCGCTGTCTGTGTGTGCGGTCCGTGATTTTTGTCGGACCCATAGACTTGCATTGGCTAGTCTCGTCCGACACTCGCATGAAATCGCAGCATGTTGCGACTGACTCGTCATCTGAGTGTCGGACAAGGATAAAAAATGTCAGACACTTGGAAATATGCTCTCGGACATTGCATAACATTGGTCCGACTGCAATGTGATTTTAACTCGCACTACAGTTGTCTGAGATTCATGGATCCGTACCCCATGCCTCCAGAATATAACTGCACAGACAGCACGCGTGCCGGAGGCACAGATGTGTGAAAGAAGCCTAAAAGCTACATCTAGTTCACACACATACCCTGTGTGAAGTGGCTAATCTGATTTGAAGACCCATGATCTAGATACTGAGCGGAGAAGCACTAGAAGTCAGGAAAAACTGAAGTTGGTAAGTATTTTACTTCATCTATACTACATCACATACATTTTTAGAAAAGATTAAGGGAACACAATTTTTGTTAGTAGTGTTACCTCACCCGTAGTAACTTCATTATTTATTGGGTCTGTGTAATTGTTAGCCATTGATCATGTATTGAGGTTGTATATAAAAATAAATTTCATTTTTCACACCAGATGCTACATTTTAAATTAGACTCCTATGTCCTGTTCTTCACATTGAAATTATCTGCAATAGAGGGTGCTGTCAGACGGCCGTAGTACACAGACGATGATTGTATTGCAATGCTTAGACTGGGCTGGTGGCTCTTCTCATTCGAGCATAACAACTGCATAGAAATAATTGCTGTCACTCTCAGGTCAGGAATGCCACCGGCCAGACCAAGCCCTTCTATGCCATCATAGTGTGTGTTATATGGCCGTTTGACTCCGCCCATACACTGAAAATGCATTCACACAAAGATAAAGGTGAACGAGCCTACTTAGGAATGCTCATTCATAGTGTGCAAATGATCTTTTGCACAGGGCAGAAGATCGATATTTTCAGCAGTGCCATTAATTACTAAGATTTGTAATAGTTTTTCAATTGGCGACTTTCGTGTCATTTTCTGTTGGCACATTCCTCTTCATGTCTTTATTGCTTTGATTGGTTTTAGTGTTATTACAGACATCAGAAACAATTATACCTTTGTTTATACTGTTATAATTATTTGTGTAAGTCACTGTATAATTCTAATCTCATGGGTAAAGGGACAACATGAACAAATGTATATACTAAGCAGTGCTGTGGAGTCGGTGTCCATTTTGGTGGAGTTGGAGTCAGTATAAAATGGACGAGCTCGACTCCTAAAATATATAATAAATTGGGTACAATGCAATATGTACTGAATATTTTTTTTCATAAGAATTTGGGAAAGTTATGAAATGGCATATAAATGTCTGTTCTATTCCTAATTTTAGGATCTAAGCTTTTAGTTGAGACGTGCTGAGAAATGGGCAATTGTCAATCAAGCCACTCGGTGGGGCAACATTTATTTAATGGTTGAGCGATTGCTTGAGCTAAAACCCTTTCTTGTAGACATGGTCAACCCTCAGATTACACTAAATGAAGGTCAATGGACACACATGGCTGAATTGAAGGAATTGCTCAACCATCCATTTATAGTGAATAAAAAATGACAAGCTGAGGATTTAACTCCTGGCATTTTCCTAAGGATTGGAAGAAGTTGCTGTTTTGCCTGTCCCAAAGAGGAGCTTTAATTGCAGATGGCATTCCTGCTAAATGAAATGGAGAGTGATACTGCTATTAGAAAATAAAATTCTTCTGGAAGCTGTTTATGTGGACCCAAGTCATCGTACACTGCGGGCTGATTAACAGAACACAAACGGAACATATTTCAGCAAAATTTTTTCACTTGCTCTCAAAGACGTAGAAGAGTTCAAACGTTTATCAAAACGGACTGTGCATGAGGCATTTCCTTTATACCATGACATTGTTAGAGATGTTGACTGTGTGGCTACCGCATTGCCACCAACCCAAGTTAGTGTAGAGAGGTTGTTCTCTAGCCTTAAAATAATTAGGTCAGATTTGAGGTCATCTATGAAGGAGGATCTGATGGAGTGATACCATTTCTCAGAACAAATTCATAGACTGCACAAATTTTATTCAGTATGTTTTTCTTGAAAACTGTTTTTTTTCCCATTTACTTCATAGTGTATTGCATATTTACAATTTATTACATTTTTTGAGTTCTAATGTTGAATTTCAATAAATATATTTTATGTTCTACTTAAATAGCTTGATTATTGTATCATAATTGTGATGAAAAGCCTGAAGTTATCATTATACAACAGAAAATGTATCACTTAAACATGAGCCATGTATGAAGGAGTCGGAGATAGGAGTCAGAAAATTGATGAGTGTGAGTCTGAGGTTTGGCTTACCGGCTCCACAGCACTGATACAAAGTCCATTGTACTTTGTTCAGTCAACAATCTTAATAATACATATCTTTGCACAGGTATCTTTATTCTGTTTAATGCACACAAAAAAGATGGATTTAGTGTAATTTTAATGTGCCACCAGATGAGTCTAAATAACGCTTTGTAAAGTAAATGCCCTGTATACTATCAATGCTACTCCAATTTCTAAGGCTGTGGCAGTTGCATTATAATCTATTTTCTTTATATAAGATATGAATTGTGGCTGACAAAAGTTGCCAGCCTGTATGATATGGATTATTTCTGCCCAACTATGGACATTTTCCATTATTGTACAATGCTTATTGCAGAATAACACTGCAATTTCCTTCTCGAAAGCTGAAATCATGGACATGAATATAAACTACGCTCTCATCATGTTCATATGTACAAATCAGTCTTTAGTCTGGTTCATGTAATTGACATGATATTGATAACACATATATAATTACACAAACGCCCCAATATATAAAAGCTAGGTCATATTACATTCTCACATAATGGCAATTCATTCATCTCACGAGCACACATCTCAGTAAAGTGTATACATTCATACAGTTCACACTCAGTTGTCTATTTTTCTTCCACTCCAGCAGGTGGCAGAAACTGATAAGGAAGATGCTCCTTTACCTCTGGAGATGAAGCTTGAATTACTGTAATCCATGCATAAATCAGCTTGTCTCAGTGTCTTAGCTGAAAAAAATACCTCCTTCATGAAACGGCCAGAAGTAAGAAGCTCAAGTTTGGTGTGCACAAATGCACGTGCTGCCCCACACTCAGGACAAGAAAGATTGACAGGAGCAGCATCTGCATAATAAGATCTTTGAGGCACTTTCTACAGGCTGAGTGCTGTAAAACTGGCACCCGCCAACTTAGCAAGACAAAAAAGCAAGACCGGACAATGCAGAAATTCAGTGGATTGCTAACAGTGGCCACAGTGCAGCTCATTATGGTGACCTTATAACATGACATCTCAGACTCATGAAGTTATCTCTCCTAACCATAAGACAGCACAGCACAGCACAGAGAGAAAGTATGGCTCCACAAGTCCGTCTCACCTCTCTGTGACAATACTGGACTCCATTCCCAGAAAACTTGAAATTGCATAATATTACCATAATCTATATTCTTTATGTTATAAGATGCGGAGAGCACTGGATCCAAATCCAGCTGTGAAATGGTGTCTGTTCCTATAGCTGTATTGGAAAACCTGTGACTCTACCAATTAACGGTAGAGAAGCTGGAGGTACAAGGCAACTCTACCCCTGTATTGTGGGTTCTTCAGTCCATGTTGGTGCTGTCAGAACGGGAAATATTCAGTGTCTGTGCCGACACTGATATATCAACATGATCCACAGGACTATGGTAATCAGATGTAATATCATGGTCTATCAGTGGCAATTGCATGGAGGTCAATGTAGAAGAGCTGGTTGGACCCTTCTTCAGACAATGAGAATAAAAACCAAGCAGGACATCAAGTTTCTCTTCAATGGATTGAACCTGTAAAAAAATAAACAGCTTAGATTGTTCTGATATGTAATAATAATGTGTCTATAATGATGTAAGAGTTGATTGATCCATTTACAGTATATGGCAGCTGTAATAAATTTCCAGCCTAACTGTAGGTGTTATGATCTGAACTAACACCATCATTGACATATATGACTTGCAACGAGATAATACACCTGCAATGAAGTTACCTGAATGGTAGCTTCAGGAAAACCACGTCATTACAATATGTTAAAGTTTTCAGTCAATACACTAAGTAAATGTACTGTATGCTGTACTATTTGCCTTGTGTATTTGATGCAGATTTGTGCCATGCGTTTTTCGTAAGTCAATGGCTGAAAAACACAGGAAATCTGTATCAAGAATTGACATGCTGCAAATTTATTTCTGCAAGAAAATCTGCATCAAATATGCAAGGAAAAAAAGGAACATGTGCACAACACCAGAATTCTCATTAACTTTGCTGGCATAAGGATAGACATGCAGATGTTTCACAAAATTGCATCAAATCTGCACCAAAAAACACACAGTGTGTGCACAAGGCCTAAATAGTTCTCAGGTTTCTTTTTTCTTTACTAATTGGTAATCTTCACCTCAATATGGATGTGTTCACATACTGCAATCGCATTGTGAACACAGTCCAATTTTGTTGAGCCTCTTCTTTCAGACATGCTATACTGTTAAGGTAGTGTTACACGCTTCAATGTCGTTAAGTTATCACCAACGATCTCATGGGCGCGCGGTCGTTAGGACATCTTTTTGACATCGTTGGTGAGATGTCACACGTGTAGATATCGTGGACGATGCACCAGCGATCCAGCGAGCAGCTATCGTTCGCACAACCCAGCAAAGGATACTTGTTCACTGATGTGAATGGGCAAAGTCATTAACGATATCGTTATCGCGGTGCACACCAACCAATGCAGCAGGTTGGCTGATCGAAGATTGTTTGATCTACGATCAACGATTCAACAATTTATCGTAGTCGTATCACGGTGTTACACGCAACGAAGTCCTAACGATGTTATTTCAATGACTCCAAACCCGTGACGTTTCAGTGACACCATTCACGATATCGTACCGTGTAATTGGGGCCTTTAGATAAATAAAGTTGGTAGGAGCTATGTCTGAAGCTTAATTGTATGGCCCACTCCACACATTGGACATAGGATTTTGAAACTTATTTGCTAAAAAATATTTCATTTCTAATAACAATTTAAAAGCTACAAATTCTGATGCAACTCCAGTAAACCCTAAACGTCCACTGTCATTTATGTCATACTCAAGGGAAAATGACAAAAATGTGACATATCTTCATCAAAATGATATTGTGTGTACTGTACTAACAAGATGGTACAACACGCAGAACTATGGGACCAGAAAACCTTAACTATTTGGTAAAGATACAGGCTCCCTCTATCAGTCCATGTATCCAACTTGATGACAAATTACCACAGTTTATTGGTGGCATTAGAGTTTGTCTACTTAAGTGACAATTTGCATATGCAATTTCCCAGAGGAGCATTGCGGCTTAAAGACTCCTCACTGCAGGCTGGCAGAATACTCTCTGCAAGGAGAATAGCTGTTCCCCCAAATCTCTTCTTAGCCTGTCATACAGCCAGATCAGAATTCCCACACACTGCCCTGATGAGGGGCAAACACCCCGAACCACAGCATCTGCAGTTTGGGGTTCTGATCTGGCACAAATCCTAAGTCATATTAAAAGGCTTGTTAAAGAGTCAATTATGACTTTTAGGATTGCTACCTTTATTGGTGACATTAGAGTTTGTCTACTTAAGTGACAATTTGCATACACAGTTGATGGAGGATTTTATTGAACATGCTTTTTAGTGCAAACATATTATAACAAACCATTGGTACTATGATCAATACAATATGGTTAAAATGATTGACTGGTCTAAAATGACAAGTCTGCAGTAATGAGATTGTGATTACAGACTTGTTAAAGCTCATCATTTCGCGCACTGTGCGATGTGAGGATTCACCGTTGTCAGAGCGGGGAATGGTGGTCATGTGGCAGCATACATGTGATATGCACACTCCCAGCCAAATACAACTAGACAGGTGTGACTTTGCTCAGTACATTTGCATTGAAGAAGGCTGTACCCATCTAGTCAGATTCTTGCAGTGAATATGCACATTACATATTTGTGGTCATGTGACCACTGTTCCCAGCTCTGACAATGGCAAATCCTGACAGCATGCAGTGTGTGTGATGTGAGAATTCACATGTCTGCAATCATTTAGAGTTCTTTCTGATCTCTGTGCAACACGGTCTGTGCACAAACCAGAATGCACAGACTGACCAAGGCTCTCCCGACCAGAGCATAATAGCTTTATATATTTTTTGTGGCTGTCACACTCAGCACAAGAGATCCACGTCCAGTCTGTGTTCAGACCACAATGAAACTGACTGGCCGTTGGTCTCCTTACGCCAGTGTGACAGTCTCATTGAAATATATGAAGCTATTATGCCCTGGTTGAGAGAGCTTTGGTCAATCTGTGCATTCAGTCTGTGCACAGACCGTCTTGCACAGACATCAGAAAGAGCCCTTAGAGTGACTGCAGACTTGTGGATTTTGACTGGACAATCCCTTTAACCTACAGATATGGGGTTAATTTGCAGGTTAACTATGTTCTAAAGTTGCCTGGCATCTTGCACTGAGAGCCCCGCTGCCAGTAGGATGGAAACTTTATTCTTCCTGTCAGCAGGCTTTCAGTCATAGAAGCACGATCTCAGTCACCGCCCTGCTTACAGTGAGCGGCGGCACCAACTGACAACAGGTTTAGCAGTATAGCCAGCTATCACTCAGTGTTGGGGGCACAGTTACTGCCGACAGTCACTAATCACTGAGTGGTGAATTGAAACTGCACCAGCCAAACCTTTATGATTGAAAACCCAATCTTGGAAGGAGGAATAAAGATAATTTCCTACCAGTAGTGGGGCTCTCAGTACGATGGCCAGGCACCTTGAGAAGCTATTAACCTGCAAATTAACCCCAAATCTGCAACTTAATAGCATATTTTTCATGACAGATTCCCTTTAAAGAATCAAGAACAGGAATCAGCATATAGAAGTGGATCAGGTTGATACATTTAGGTTAAAACCTCATTCTAACCTAAATTGTGTCAACCTGATCCACTACACCCATGTGATACCTGCTCCCACCTGGATTTATTTCATCTGATGGTAGGATGGTCCAGGTTCCACGTCTATATGCGGATTCCTGATACCTCGTGGGAGACTGCTGCAGACTGTTACCGCCAGTATATCGGATAGATATCACAGGTCTTTGAGGTGGTTATGACTTAACACAACCATATAAGGTGAGCGATATATACTCACTAAATTTCACTGTTTGTAATGGGTAAACCCTATGTAGCGCCATTTCTTTTCCAGCTTTTCCTACTTTAAAGAATCAAAACAGGCCCGGCCTTAAAGGGTTAAGCATTGGAGAAAAAAATCTGCTTCAAGAATGTCTTGGGAAAACCCATTTTTTGTGAAAGAAATGTCTTTTATGCTGTTGTATGGTTATCAAGTATCTGTTTTCCACTGATATGCGCTACCAGTGCTCTAACAATGAAATGCTTTCAGCTCCACGGTACATATCATGCTTCTTTACATGAAGCTGCTGCATATAATTCCGACAATGTTTGCTGCTCTGTATTTAAACACTTTACTTTTACCAAACCACTAATCTGAACTGATTCCTTTAAAGTGCGGCACTCTATTTGCCTGCCATAGTTTATAGAGAGCAGTGCACTGTTCCCAGTATGTAATCACAGTGTTAGGCTTCAAACACAAATCATGAGAACACACATCTTTTCTTAAGGTTAACTGTTCTGTGACAGGCTCTGGAAAGCATGCAAGTTGTATACATTATTTCTGTTCTATGGCTGCCTGACATTACAAGCTTCTCATAAATGGAGGTTTCAGGAGCACAATTCTTTTATTATGCAGTTTCCTGCGAGTAAGCCTGTATCTGCATGGGTTCCTCTTTTGGCGTATACAACAGCTGCAAGCTTGTGCTAGGGAGGCAGGGGGAGGACTGTGTTGAGCAGACAGCAGATGGTGCTGTAGTAATTAACAGTGTGCTGATTGTATGACTTTGGTTTGTTTGGTTCTGTATTCTTTCTGTAATTCTTCATATTGTGATGACGCAGATGGGTTCTGAAGTCTGAAATGTGCTACTGCTCAGCAAAGAGCACAGCACGAAAAAGCTTGGTGAACTGACTAATTAAAGAAATCTTTCAGAGGTTTTCATCTCCTATATAGAAATAAGAAACTTCATGAATACATACAAAGAAGAGAAGGAAAATGGCCAGCACTGCACCTCCGAGCTTACCCTTACAGTGGCCAAACTGGATAATGGCAAATACCAGCTATAAGAGTCCATAGATAGCTAACTTAAGGCAGGCTATTACTTTTAAAAGACTACTCAATTGCAAGAGGTAGTAGCTGAGGTATGTGTAACCATGATCTAGAGTAGCTCTATATAGTCAGACACAGTCGTAGCACAGTAAATAGCAGGGATAAGCCGCAGGCATGTCATCATAATTGCAGATAATCATTCCTTAATATCCACTATGTCTAAGTGATGAATTTTATAATGAAGGTTGAAATCTGCAAAACCCCTCACCTGTCTCTCTACCTTTACAACTCTTCCCATCATGCTCATTTCATCAGCTGCATCTGCTTCAGATCCAATAGGAGGAAGTTTCTCCCCTTTCTCCCGTGGCTTCTTTTCCAAAGGAATAGGCCCACGGCCTACAATTTGGTCCACACTACAAGAAAAATCAATGCCATATCATGAGGGCAACTAGTGATTGTATGATTGAAAACATGGGAAACTAGGTTTACAGGAAGGAAAAGTTGTGTAAACTAATGCAATGCTAACTTTTATGAGTACAACATTTAGATGGATAGGAGTCGGAAGATGTTTTCACTTTTCTTGCAGAACGTATCCTAGATCAGAAAATCACCACTGACCGGCACTGCAAACTCTTTATTCGTCCAAGCATGTCTAGGTGGCCTGCGGAGTACTGCTCAATGACATCCTTCACATCGTATGGACGGAGAGTCTCCTTGAACTTCCTCTTTGCTACAAGGAACTTCAGGATCCTAGATCAGAAAGGTATAAAATCATCACAATGATAATACGTATTGTTCTGGTTGGGCTGATATATTGTGCAAACGCTAGTTTTCTCTGATTTTTCTATATGGTCGATTCAAAAGAGCCAGTATAAAGTTTAAATCATCAACTGTTAAACGTATACATAACATTTTATTGGACAAGACTCCCAATTATGATTATTTATGCTGCTGTACATGAGAAGGGGTTAAATACAAAATACAGATATAGGTTATAATGAACAAATTAACAAAGACTGACTGGTACAGAGGCGAGAGGACCCTGCTCTCATGGGTTTACATTCTTCAGCACAATGGGGAGGAGACAGTAGGTTGGGAGTTGCGGCAGCTCTGGTGGTGGTGAAGCAGCTGTGTAGGAGTGGTAGTGGTGAGGTGGCATCTCCAGTGGTGCTGGTGGTGGAACGCCAGCTCTGGTAGAGGTAGGGTCATTGCAGGTTGTAAGCTTTCCTGAAGAGATGGGTTTTCAGGTTCTATCTGAAGTATCCGAGGGTGGTGGATAATCGTACGTGTTCGGGCACAGAATTCCAGAGGATGGATGATATTTGGGAAAAGTCTTGGAGGCGATTGGTTAAGGAGCGAATAAGTGTGGAAGAAAGGAGGAGGTCTTGGGAGGACTTGAGATTACGTTTGGGAAGATAGTTGAAGATTAGTTCAGAGATATAGGGAGGAGACAGGTTATGGATGGCTTTGTAGGTCAGTATTAGTAGCTTGAACTGGATTTGTTAGGGAATAGGGGAGTCAGTGAAGAGATTTGCAGAGAGGAGAAATGGGAGTAGCGAGGAGAGAGGTGGATTATTTGAGCAGCAGAGTTGAGGACAGATTGGAGAGGTGAAAGAGTGTTGGTAAAGAGGCCACAGATGAAGATGTTGCAGTAAGCAAGGCAGGAAGTGAGAGCATGAATAAGCATTTTAGTAGATAAAGGGCTGAGGAAAGGACGGAGTCTGGAAATATTTTTGACCTGGAGGCGACAGGAGGTGGCAAGAGTTTTGATGTGCAGTTTGTAGGACACGACAGAGTCAAAGGTTACTCTGAGGCAGCAAATTTCAGGTGCAGGTAAGAACGTGATGCCATTAACTAGGATATATAGCTCAGGTAGGGAAGATGCATGAGATGGAAGAAAAATAACAAGTTCTGATTTGTCCATATTGAGTTTTAGGAAGTGAGAGGAGAAGAAAGAAGAAAGATATGGCTAATAGACACTCTGGGATTTTGGACAGCAAGGTGGTGACGTCTGGGCCAGAGAGGTAGATCTGAATGTCATCAGTGTACAGGTGATACTGGAAGCCATGGGATTTTATGAGTTGTCCCAGGCCAGGGGTGTAAATGGAGAAAAGTAGGGGAACCTTGCGGGACTCCAATAGAGAGAGGGCAGGATGAGCAGGTAGCCTGGGAGTGGAAATGCTAAATGTGTAGTATTTGATAACAGTATTTTTTTTTCAAAACTAAAAAAATTAATCAAAATGCTAATTTTTCAAATTATAATGCACAAAAAAGCTTCCAAACATCTTATAGATTGTAAAGAACTGAGATTGGTAATTTGCAGCATTAACTCTACTGTTCTGTTCAGGTTTACTATACACATATAATTTTCCGATAATTTTTGACTGGACCTATTAACCCCCACCCAGCCTGTTTTGACCTTACTGACCTGGCTATTTTTGCATTTCTGACCAGTGTCCCTTTGTGAGGTTAAAACTCTGAAACACTTTAACAGATCCTAGCAATTCTGAGATTGTTTTATCGTGACATATTGGGCTTCATGTTAGTGGTAAATTTAGAGTGATAATTTTTGTGTTTATTTGTGAAAAAATTGGAAATGTGATGAAAATTTAGCAATTTTCAAATTTTGAATTTTTATTCTGTTAAAACAGAGAGTTATGCCACACAAAATACCGTATATACTCGTGTATAAGCCGAGATTTTCAGCCCAAAAATTGGGCTGAAAAGTCACCCCCTCGGCTTATACACGGGTCTATACGGTAATCCTATGGTGGGGAGGCTGGAGGAGGCGGGGGGAGGCTGATGACTGAGCGGCCCATCACGTGGTGCCGCTCATTAGATATGCACGGCTCCCCCCGCCCATCACAGCAGCAGGGGGAGCCGTGCATACAGCCCCCCAGTGTATACAGGCAGCCCCCCAGTGGCACTAGCCCCCCCATCATGTGAAGAGCACCCCACACTGTGCAGAGCCCCCCCCGCTGCATTATCTTACCATCCAGGGTCTTCTTCACCACGGGTCCTGCAGTCATCATCGCGCGCTGTGTTCAGGTCTCACGTGACCCAGCACGGTGACGTCATTCCACTGCGACCGCCGGGTCACATGAGACCGGGAACACAGCGCGCGAAGATGGACTGGAGGACCGCGGTGAAGAAGACCCTTGGCTCTGCAAAGTGTGGGGGGCTCTTCACATGATAGGGGGCGAGTGCCACTGGGGCCTGCTGTATACCCTGGGGGCCTGCTATATACCCCTGGGGGCCTGCTTATACCTCTGGGGGCCTGCTTTATACCCTGGGGGCCTGCTTATACCCCTGGGGGCCTGCTGTATACCCCTGGGGGCCTGCTTATATCCCTGGGAACCTGCTTATACCCCTGGGGGCCTGCTGTATACCCCTGGGGGCCTGCGTATACCCATGGTGGCCTGCTTATACCCCTGGGGTCCTGCTGTATACCCCTGGGGGCCTGCTGTATACCACTGGGGGCCTGCTGTATACCATACTGCTGGGGCCTGTATACCACTGGGGGGGCCTGTATACCTTACTGCTGGGGGCCTGTATACAATACTGCTGGGGGCTGTATACCACTGGGGGGACCTGTATACCTTACTGCTGGGGGCTGTATACCTGTCCTGGTGGCTGTATACCATACTACTGGGGCCTGTATACCACTGGGAGGGCCTGTATACCACACTGCTGGGGGCTGTATACCTCACTGCTGGGGGTTGTATACCTGTGCTGGGGTCCACCCTCGGCTTATACGCGAGTCAATAGGTTTTCCCAGTTTTTGGGGGCAAAAGTAGGGGGGTCGGCTTATACACGAGTATATACGGTAGTTATTTATTAACATTTCCCACATGTCTACTTTAGATCAGCACAGTTTTGCAAACAACATTTTTTTTTGTTAGGAACTTAAGGGTTCAAAATTTATCAGCAATTTATCATTATTCCAGCAAAATTTACAAAACCATTTTCTTCGTGACCACATCACATTTGAAGTGACTTTGAGTGGCCGATGTGACAGAAAAACCCCAAAAGTGAGACCATTCTAAAAACAGCAACCCTCTAGCTACTCAAAATCACATTCAAGAAGATTATTATCCCTTCAGATACTTCACAGGAACTAAAGCAATGTGGAAGGAAAAAATGAACATTTACATTTTTCCAACAAAAATGTTTTTTAGCCTCAATTATTGTATTTTCAAAAAGGTAACAGCACCAAAAGGACCCAAAAATGTGTTGTGCAATTTCTCCTGAATACATGGATACCCCATATGTGGTCAAAAACCACTGTTTGGCCACACGGCAGTGCTCGGGAGGGAAGGAGCGGCATTTGACTTTTTGAATGGAAAATTAGCTGCAACTGTTAGTGGACACTGTCGCGTTTGGAAAGCCCCTGACATGCCTAAACAGTGGATACCCCTCACAAGTGACCCCATTTTGGCAACTAGACCCCCCAAAAAAATTCTCTACCCTGTTTCCCTGAAAATAAGACAGTGTCTTATATTAATTTTTGCTCACAAAGATGCGCTGTGTCTTATTTTCAGGGGATGTCTTATTTTTCTATTATATCCATCATCCCACTGCAGCCCCCAAAATCCCTATCATACTCTTGCAGCCACCATCAACCCACTGCAGCCACCATCATCCCCCTCCAGCCACCATCATTCCCCTACAGCCACCATTCATCCCCCTGCAGCCCCAATCATCTCTCTACAGCCCCCATCACCTCCCTGCAGACCCATCATCCCCCAATGCACACACACTCTCACAGATCTACCGCTGCATCCTGGGCCACCGGGCGCCGCATTGAGCTCTCTCAGCAACAGTACATGTACGAGAAGCAGCAGCCAATTAGGTGCAGGCAGCTGCAGGCTGTTCAAAGTTCAATAGCCAATCACAGCAATCACAGGCGCGGGATGGCAAAGCAACCCCGCCCCATTTCAAGTAGAGGTACCCTCCTACCTGTAGCTTCGGTGACTTTTTAACAACCCCGGTCACCTGGGCTACAGGACCACGATCCCGCCATAACGTTGTGGAACTTCACAGGTCAGGAAGTACCCGAAACCCATGACGTTTCACAAAGTCACAGGTAGGGAAGGGGTTAAGTATTCATTTTTAGCTAATTTAAATGTTTTAATTGAATACCTGCTGCATTATTATACTGTATATGAACATGGTTGTTCATAAACAAATTAAAAATAATTTGGTCATTTTTGACCAAATAGAACAGCAGGGTTAAAAGGTCACATTTACTGAAATCAAAAGCCTTTTCAATCAAAAACATTTTAAAGCACCATTCCAGGGTTTTTATTTTTATTTCAGCACTGGAGTGGTGCTTTAAGTGTAAGCCCCCTGTCCCCAGTTTTATACTGACTTGCAAATGTCTTTATCTTTTTCCAGCATCGCTCCCGTTTGTCTCTGGTGACTTGTGACTCGCTGGCAGCTCCAGTTTTTCATGGAGCGGGCCTGGGGTCACAAATCAATACAACTGTGTGAGAGTCTCATTATATTCCTCACAGACTTGTGTTGAGTGATTGTGATGTATCTTATGACTTCCAGCCAGTCAGATGTTATGGGCACAAGATTGCGCTTTAGACAGGAGCAGCGCTGAAAAATGATGAAGCCGGTAATAATACAGGGGTCTTATATTTCAAGCGCCACTCAAGTGCTGAAAAAAAAAAAAAAGACACTGGAGTGGTGCTTTAACATTGCGAAGCTACATGTTATCATAGGGCACCTTCTTTGAGATCACCTTCACAATTTTTGTATCCATTGAACTGGTGAGTTTTTTGATAGTTTCTGCTTGAACGTCTTTGCAGGATGTCAGAATAGTCTCCCAGAGCTGCTCTTTAATGTGAACTGTCTCCCACTCTCATAGATCTTTTGCTTGAGAATACTCCAAATGTTTTCAATAGAGTTGACGTTGGGGGGGATGGAGGGGAAGATGGCCACACCATGAGTTTCCCTACTTTTATTCCCATATCAGCCATTGACTCAAAGGTATTCTTTGCAATGTGAGATGGTGCATTGTCATACATAAACATGATTTTGCTAAGGATTGTACGATTCTTCTTTTTGTACCATGGAAGAATGTGGTCAGTCACGAAACTCTATATACTTTTCCTAGGTTATTTTCTATCCTTCAGAGACCCTAAAGGTTCCTACCAGCTCTAACGCCATGATTCTGGCCCAAAACAAGAGTCCGCCACCTTCTTGCTGACGTCTTGTTGGGATATGGGACAACCATCTTCTACGCTATCCATTTGAATCATTCAGGGTTGCACAGCATTAATCCATAAAGAAAACCTTTATATCTTAATTTGTGTCTGGACCCACTGCAATCGTATCTGCTTCTGAGCACTGCATAGGGGTGGCCGGATAGTAGGTTTATGCACAACTGCAAGTGTCTTGAGAATCCTATGCCTTGAGGTTCGTGGGACACTCCCAAAGCACAGAGACAAGTACTCTCTGGCTCAACTACTTCAATGGCAGCCAACAGCCAATCAGAGGTCAGCAGCTGACATCAGTGTGTGACATCAGCTGCTGGCCTCTGATTGTCCGGCTGCTGTCTTTGAGGTTGTAGCTGAGCTAGAGAACTTGTCACTGCATGGTTCCGGGAGTACATAGAGTGGACCACGGCGCCCCCTGGAATAGGTCACAATCGTTAGGGTATGTGCGCACTGGCCGGGTTATAGTCGTTTTAGCAGCGGAAACCGCCGGTCGGTTTTCATTAGTTTTATGTAAATTTATGTTAATCCAAACCGGCGTTTGGATTAACATTAAAACCAATGTAAACCGACACCAGCTGTGCACACAGCGGCGGTTTACACAGGCTCATCTGTTGCTAAACCGCTGGTTTCCCAGCGGGTTAGCAAAGAATGAGCATGTTCTATAAACCGCCGGTTCTTCAGCGGCTGCAAGCAGAATCATGTGCTGCTTCCAGCCGCTGCAGAACCGCCGGCGCTAACCCGCTGTGCAACCGCCCGGCTCCCGCCCGTCACCCGCCCGGCTCCCGCCGCACATACCCGCCAGGAAGCCGGTGGACGGCTGCAGAGCTTCCTGGCGGGTCCGCCCAGCCGCCGCCGACCAACCCGCCGGTAAGTGTGCACTTACCCTTAAGGCGTACATGGTGCTTCGGGCCGGAGAAAGGATGATGAGGGGAATGGAAAACCGGCGAGAAGAATCTGTGTGTGGGTGTGTGTATGTGGATAGGTGAGAAAAATCTGTGAGTGTGGGTGTGTATGTGGACAACTGTAAAAAAACTGTGTGTATGTGTTTGTGGCAACCTTAGTAAACAAGGGGATCCGGATCCAAACACTACTGTGAGGATAGGATCAGAATGGGGGCATTATTACAAGATGGGGCCATTACTGCTAGAAGAGGATCACAATGGGGGCATTACATACTACTAGAAGTGATCAGAATGGGGGCATTACTGCAAAATGAAGCCATGACTGCTACAAGGGGATCAGAATGGGGGTCATTACTACAAGAGGACCAGGATGGGGACAATATTAAAGAAGGGGGATCAGGATGGGACCATGTCTACAAGATGGGAACCAGGATGGGGACATTATTACAAGATGGGGATCAGGAAGGGACATTACTACAAGAAGGTGACCAGGTTGAGACATTACTACAAGGAGATCAGGATGAGGACATTACTACAAGATCAGGACCAGGATGGGGACATTATGTATAGCATTACTAATAATGTCACTCAGTCATACAAAGAAAGAGACCCTCCAAATTCAAAATGTTTTTATGTGTGGCCCACATACCCAGCTTATTTTGAGACCACTGGCCTAAATATGCAAACAGAAACTAGTCGATTCCCGATGTCAATTCTCATTATGTCTTGAAAGAGCTAATTTATACTTACAGGTACATCTCAATGAATTAGAATATCATCAAACTTAAATTATTTTAGTAATCTAATATATAAAGCTGAATGTGTGTGTATGTATGTGTGTATGTATGTATGTATGTCCGGGATTGGCATCTACACCGTCGCAACTACAGCCACAAAATTTTGCACAGTCACACGTCTGGACCCCGAGAGCGTTATAGGCTATGTTGTGAGGCAAAATTTTATGCCTGCGCGTTCCAGTTCACCAAACAATTTTGCCCCTATCTACATCTACATAATGGGGAAAAAGTGACAGTTACCAGTTGACAGTTGTGAATGAGAGGGGCTTAATGATAGCGCCAAAGACTAACAGCACATACCAGCATATAGTCACTAAGGTGGGGCCCCAACATGAGATATTCACCACGCACGGGGACATGTATACACACCACACGCACACAAAGAGTAACAGCAAGTGTATAGTCGCTAAGGTGCAGCCCCAATATTGGATACTCACCACGCACCCGAACAAACACACACGCACCACAAAGAGACACACACAACACAGAGACACACACCCCCACGGGGACACACACACACCCTATAGCGACAAATGCACTCACCCCACAGGGACACACACACACACAACACAGACACACACACCACACAGACCCCCCCCCCCACAGGGACACACACATAGCCACCCTATAGGGACACATGCACTCACCCCACATGGACACACACACACCACAAAGAAACACACACACACCACACAGACCCCCCCACAGGGACACACACACACACACCCTATAGGGACACATGCACTCAACCCACAGGGACACACACACACACCACAAAGAGACACACACAACACAGAGACACACACACCCCACACAGACACCCCCCCACAGGAACACACACATACACACCCTATAGGGACACATGCACTCACCCCACAGGGACACACACACCACAAAGAGACACACACAACACACAGCCCCCCCCACAGGGACACACACACATACACACCCTATAGGGACACATGCACTCACCCCACAGGGACACACACACCACAAAGAGGCACACACAACAGAAACACACACCACACAGACCCCCTCCCCCACAGGGACATACACACCCTATAGGGACACATGCACTCACCCCACAGGGACACACACACACCCCAGGGACACACACACCACACAGACAGACACAGATGTGCACAGATGTGGCTACTTCACTTCCTCTCCACTGACATCCCCTCCATCATCATGGGCGACTTCAATATCCCCATTGACACTCCCCGCCCAGCCGCCTCCAACCTTCTTTCCTTGACCACCTCCCTAGGGCTCTCCCAATGGTCCTCCTCTCCCACCCACGAACAAGGCCACATGCTTGACCTCATCTTTACCCGCCTTTGCTCCCTCTCTAACCTCACAACCTCGGTACTCACACTGTCCGACCACCATCTCTTGACCTTCTCCGCCCTCTCCTCCCCTGCCACACTACCCCCTCTCCGCAAACTTGATCACCCTCGCCGAAACCTAAAAGATCTTGATCTTCCTTTATTCTCTGAATCACTCCTCCCTCTCACCGACCTACCCTGCGCTGACGACATTGACATTGCCACCACCCTATACAACACCACCATAACGAACGCTCTCGACCTAGCCGCCCCCCTCACTCTCCATGCTCCACGCATTAACAGGCAACCCTGGCACACCACCCTCACTAAAAACCTGAGACGGGCGTCCAGAGTCGCTGAGAGGAGATGGAAAAAGTCTCACACCCCCGAGCACTTTGCTCTATTCAAGCAATCCATCACTGACTTCAAGATGGCACTCGCTACCGCCAAGCAAGTGTTCTTCTCATCCCTTATAACCTCTCTGTCCCGCAACCCCAAGCAGCTCTTCAAAACTTTCAACTCCTTACTTCGCCCACCTGCTCCTCCCCCTTCTCCCCTCATCTCTGCTGAAGACTTTGCGACCTTCTTCAAGGAGAAGATCGACAAGATCAGAAGCAGCTTCGGTCCACTATCCCCACACCTCCCCTTCCCACCTACACTGCCCTCCTCCTCCATCAGCCACTTCCCCCCCATAACTGAAGACCAACTCTCCTCCCTCCTGTCAAAATCACACCTCACCACCAGCGCCCACGACCCGCTCCCATCCCACCTCATTCCCAACCACACCTCCATTTTCATCCCAGCCCTCACCCACCTCTTTAACCTTTCACTTAGCACTGGTACCTTCCCCTCGGCCTTCAAACACGCCCTAATCACGCCCATCCTAAAAAAAACCCTCACTTGACCCTACCTCTGTCTCTAACTATCGCCCCATATCTCTTCTCCCATTCGCCTCTAAGCTACTTGAACAACACGTCCACTCCGAACTGTCCTCTCACCTCTCCTCGTGCTCCCACTTCGACCGCCTACAGTCCGGCTTCCGACCCCTCCATTCCACCGAAACAGCCCTGACCAAAGTCACCAACGACCTACTGACCGCCAAGAACAAACACTACTACTCCATCCTGCTACTCCTTGACCTGTCTGCCGCCTTCGACACGGTTGACCACTCCCTTCTTCTCAGGATCCTGGAATCCCTTGGCATCACCCACCTTGCCCTCTCCTGGATCTCCTCATACCTAGCGGACCGGACCTTCAGCGTCTCCACTCCCACACCTCCTCCTCACCCTACCCCCTTTCTGTCGGAGTCCCCAAGGTTCGGTCCTGGGACCCCTACTTTTCTCCATTTACACTCTCGGCCTAGGGCAACTCATCGAGTCCCATGGCCTCCAGTACCACCTCTACGCCGACGACACCCAAATCTACCTGTCCGGCCCCGACATCACCTCCCTACTCTCGAAAATCCCTCAATGCCTTTCCGCCATCTCATCCTTCTTCTCTGCTCGCTTCCTTAAACTCAACATGGACAAAACTGAATTCATAGTCTTCCCCCCAAGAAATTCCACCCCACCTCCCAACCTATCCATCTGCGTCAACGACTGCCCCTCTCCCCAGTCCCCCAAGCCAAATGCCTCGGGGTAATCCTTGACTCCTCCCTATCCTTCAAACCCCACATCGAGGCCCTCACCACATCCCTCCGGCTCCAGCTCAAGAACATCTCACGGATCCGCTCCTTCCTCATCCACGACACCGCTAAAACACTCATCCATGCTCTTATCATCTCCCGCCTTGACTACTGCAACCTCCTTCTCAATGGCCTCCCGGCTAACTCCCTCACACCTCTCCAGTCTATCCTCAACTCCGCTGCCCGACTCATCTATATGTCCTCCCGCTACTCCCCTGTCTCCCCCCTCTGCCAAGCCCTTCACTGGCTCCCCGTCTCCAAGAGATCCCAATTCAAAACACTAACCATGGCGTACAAAGCCATACACAACCTGGCTCCACCATACATCTCCGACCTGGTCTCCCGATACCTACCCTCACGCAACCTCCGCTCCTCCCAAGAACTCCTCCTCTGCTCCCCCCTCATCACCTCTTCGCACAACCGAGTCCAGGACTTCTCCCGGGCATCTGCCTTACTCTGGAACTCCCTACCCGAACACGTCAGACACTCTCCTACCCTGAGTAGCTTCAAGTGTCACCTGAAGACTCACTTGTTCCGTCAAGCCTACAACCTGCCATGAGACCCAGGCGAACACCCCATACCTGACATTCCCCCATCCTACTGTATCCTAACCCACCCCTCAGACTGTGAGCCCTCGTGGACAGGGTCCCTGCCCCTCCTGTACCTGTACGTCCTGATCGCCTAGATTTAGTGTACTTGTTCTTGTCTCCCTCAACCTCATGTAAAGCGCCATGGAACCTAATGGCGCTATATAAATAAATAATAATAATAATAATAATAATAAAATCACCTCACACAACTCGCCTCATACGTGTGCTATCTTTAATTTCCAAACATAAACATCTGATTAAAAACAGCCAATGTGCAACACATGTGCCATATAGGTAATTAAGGCAGATGTCAGTCACATGAGCTGTCTATTATGTGTATGTGTGAGGTAACATATACTGCCCGGCCAGGGGGGGGTTTACTGTTGGCTGGAGATTTATTAGGCTGCCTATAGCAACCAATCACAGCTCAGCTTCTATTTTCTTACAGGTCATTAATATGACATATTCAAATTCTATTTTGTTATAGCTAACATCAGTTATTTATTAACCCGGGCGTAGCCGGGTACTACAGCTAGTTTAATACATAAAGTGAAATGCATATATATATTATATAAAGTCATTACAAACAGAGTGATTTATTTCAATTGTTTATTTCTGTTAAGATGATTATGGCCTACAGCCAATGAAAACCCAAAGGTCATTATCTCAGAAAATTAACGTAGGGAGGATGAAGGGTCTGAGAGATAAAATATTATCTAAATAGGCATGAGATGCTCACCTTGTGTGGTTGTGAGAGTCACAACCATTAGAAAAGCATATCACTGCTGCTGCCGTCCCCAGCGTGGTGCATATAGAGTAGGGAGGATGAAGGGTTAAAAATAGCACTGCCTTACTCCATGAGAAATCAAAGGGTGACTATAATATTTATTTATTAGTCAATTATAGTTTCAGGGCTCCCTGGCCCCTTCCTCAGGACAAATCAATATCATATTGCCATGTTTCAGGGCATTTCAGGGAGTCTTGAAACGGATTGACTAAAATAATCAATATTATATTCAACCTTTGATGTTTCGTGGTATATGACAGCACGGTACTTAACCCTTCATCCTCCCGACTTTAATTTTCTGAGATAATGGCTTTAGGGTTTTCATTGACTATAACCCGTATTCATCAACATTAACAGAAATAAACACTTGAAATAGATCACTCTGGTTGTAATGACTATATATAATATATGATTTCACTTTTTGTATTGAATTACAGAAAAAAATAACTTTTTGATGATATTCTAATTCATTGAGATGCATCTGTAAATACATATATTAATTTATTCATTTTATAGCCCATATATACTAGTGCATCTCAATGAATTAGAATATCATCAAAAATTAATGTAACATTGCCATGTTTCATAGCGTTTTTGGGAGCCCTAAAACATGTTCACTTTTTGTATTAAACTACTGAAATAAATTAACTTTTTGATGATATTCTAATTCATTGAGATTGCACAAGTAGTTCATATACAGCATATCAAAAAAAATTTGTTGTGAAAAAGAAAAATATGCACATTTTCTTGTGCTTAAGGCGGCCGTCACACGCACAGATATCTTGCCCGATATCGTTTAAGCGATCTCCTTTTTGATCGCTTAAGCGATATCGGGCAAGAAATCGTTGCATGTAATCAAGCGATTCACGATGTGAAATCGCTTGATCGTGACATCGCTGATCTGAGGTCCGGTTCTCAGATCTAGAGATGATCGATTTCACTATCTCCTTCATCGTGGTGTATAACACCACGATGAACGATCTCCCAGCAGCAGAGCCTATGCTGGGAGATGGTAACTATGGTACACGTCGGGTAACTAAGCGACGCGCGGCGCCTAGTAACCCGATGTGTACCATAGTTACCAGCGAGATCGCGGCTCCGCATCGCTGGTGAGTCTGTCTGTGTGACATCTCACCAGCGATGTGAGCGATATTGTAAGCGATTGCGCGTGCACGTGATCGCTTACAATATCACTAAAGATATCTCAGCGTGTGACGGCCGCCTAAAAGAGAGTATTGCAAAAAGGAAAATATGCATATTATCTTGTGGTTAGGGTATGGCAAAAGAATTAGGTAAAAAAAAAAAACGGATAAACCATTTCATAAACTATAATGTGTGTGTTTATTGTTTTATGCCTTATTACCTATGACAACGCAACATAGAAAAATTAAGCACAATATGAAATGCAACACAACACTGCACTTGCTCTATGAGAACAAGCAAACCGCATAATCCATTCAGAATACCATGATGAAAAGTGCATCTTCATACAGGGTACATGTGGTGAATTGCTCGAATTAAAGGGAACCTGTCAGGTGGTTTATCCCCTCCAGCTATCACTGTCTGTACCTGCAGCTTCATAATAGTATTCTAATCATCCCTGTCTGAGCTCATGGTGTAATGTAAAAGGTGAAAGAAAAGCATTTATACATTTACATTTCCTTATGTAATGAGGCAGTCAGTCCCCAGCTTGGAGGACGGGGACTGTTTGGCAGGTTAATAGTTAACATTTCAGCCTTGTGCTAGAACATGTTGGGAGACCTGATGTGATGTCACAACCATGTGACTACAATAGGCGGATCTAAGTTCTCATAGAACATAATAAGTTTGCTGGCTTAGCTCCGCCCACTATGGTCACATGATCGTTACATCACACAGGTCCTTTAGCCATCCAAGTTAAAAGTGAGTTAACCATTATCCTGCCAGACAGTCCCCTCCTACAAGGTGGGGACTGAAATGTAAGTGTATAAATGCTTTTCTTTCCCCTTTCACATTACACTATGAGCTCAGACAGGGATGATTAGACTGGTATTATAAAGCTGCAGCTACAGACAATGATAATTGGAGAGGCATAAACTACCTGACAGGTTCCCTTTAACATAATAACGTACCTCAAATATGCTCCTAAGTAACGAGCAAAATGTATATCGTACCTGACCACCCTCAGGGAATGCACAAAACCTAAACATGGAGACTCCCAAAATGTGTATCTCACCTATTTAAATAATACAGTATTCTTACCTAGCATATAAAAACTGAGATTGTTGCTAAATGTGTTAATAGGAATACATCAAATTGCTTTTATAGTTCAAATATTCTGGATAACAAGCGTTCAGTGCCAGTATCCAGAAGCTTTCTCGGTCCAAAAGAGCCCGACCACAATCACCTCCTCATAATGGTTTTGTTACCCTTTCAATACCCGTTACCCTCAGGCTATGTGTATCTCAACAGACCAGAAGTTGTGGGGTTGGGGTAGTGGGGCTGTTTTGCTGCAGGAGGGACTGGTGCACTTCACAAAATAGATAGCATCATAAGGAAAGAAGATTATATGACAATACTGAAGCAGCATCTCAAGACAGGAAGTTAAAGCTTGGGCAGAAATGGGTCTTTTAAATGGACAATGACCCGAAGCATACTGCCAAACCGGTAACAAAGTGGCTTAAAGAGAACAAACCAGCAGGAATTAGGGCCATTAAGTGAAGCCAGTGCTTTAAAGACACTGGAATACTGAGTGCAATCATACCTTTACTTCAATGATTACATGTATGATTACAGAGAATAAAGTTATAAAAGTCCTTGGGAAGAGAGAAGCAGATTAGCATAAGCGCAGCACAGGGGGGCTGGGTTTCTTTGTATTACTTTCCTGTTTACTCTAAGCCAAACCCTCCCCCCTCCTCTCTCTGCCTTCCCTCTCCGCCTCCCCTCTTCCTGTCACTATATACCAGCCCCAGGACACCTGACATCGTGCAAGGTGATAGCACAATGTTAGGCTCATATGTGTTCCAGATCATCACACCCTCCCTCCCTGTCTCGTCTGTGTGCTTCTCACTGCTTATCTTGTGATAGCCCCGTTACCGGAGGGCAGGAGAAGACCCCACCCTCTCCAGAGAAGACCCCACCCTCGTCAGTCTCTGCACGTTCCTGGATTCCTTTCCTCACAGACCGTGGTCACAAGCAGTGGGACAGATCACCTCTACTGTAATCACAGATGACAATAGAGGGAATTTGTCCCACTGCTTGTGATTGCGGTCTGTGAGGAAAAGAAACAGTGAACACACAGAGACTGGAGGGGTAGGGTCTTCTCCAGTCAGGAAACAGATTGAGTGGGAGCAGCAGAAGCAGAAATGCACACAGGGAGTGCCTGGTAGACTTACAGGGAGGGAGGAAGTTAGGGATGGGGGAGAGTTTGGCTTCCAGCTGAAAGCAAAGTAATACAAAGCAACCCAGACCCACATAGTGGCGCTGTGCTGCACACTCCATCCATCTGCTGCACTGTTTTCCCAGTGTTTGATAACAGTTTTCTCTGTAATCATACATGTAATCATTGAAGTAAAGGTATGATTGCACGGAATATCACCTCTGTACAGCAGCTGCCTCCTGTGAGCTGCTGTACAGTTTTATGAATGAAAGCACCGGGCTCCTCAGAGCAGCGCGCATACTATAGCTATTGGTATGAGGTCCTGAAAGGGAACCTGACCCCAGAAATGGACCCCCCCAGCATCTTTATACTTGTCCCTGCACCCCCTCCTATCATTGCTAGCCATCTCTTTTGCATAAAAATCCGATTTGGTAAAGATGAGGTTATATTACCTCGCCCTGTGTGGCTTCTCTGTTTTGAAGAAGTTGCAAAAGGCGGTGCTTGCGGCGTAATTATGCAGCTCTGAGCTTCGGCGCATTATCCTAGGGGCGGTACAGTCGGTATGATGCAATTTTCGTCATACCGGCTGTACCGCCCCTTGGATAATGCGCCGAGCAATCCTGAGCAATCCGGTTACGATTGCTGAATGTCAGAAGACAATTGCGTTCACCGCATCTGGATATGGATGCGGCGAACGCAATTCCAGATTTAGGTGTGACCCTAGCCTTAGTCTGTTAATAGCATATGCTTTTTTCTTAATGGGGCTCAGGAACTGTTCGCACGTTGCATATTTTGCTGCATATTTGAACAGCGTATTTTCACAGGAAATTTTATGGGATTTGTGAATTCCTGTCTGCATTGTGCATTATTTTCTGTAGCAGATCTGCTGCGTATTTTATTGTGGGTAAATCTGCAGCATGTCAATTCTTGCTGCTGATTTTACTGCATTTTTCACCCACAGACCCTAATGTTAGCTCAAAATAAGCAGTAGATACACAGCATTCACACTATGCGTATGCATTGTTTATTTTGTGTTTAGTTTGCATTAAAATCCTCAGGAAGTGATAGTGTTGAAGGGGGGAAACAGGATTTCAAGTCTTTATTTTTCTTTTTTTTGGCTAAAGGTTTGAAACAGACACAAAGCACCTTAAAATTTGCATTAACTCCACACCAAAAATGCACCAGTAGGTGCAGATTTCAGAAGTCCAAAACCTGCACCACAAACTCAGTGTGTGAACACTCCATCAACAGTATACTCGTGTATAAGCCGACCCGATGAAAGAAAGGCATCATTCCAAAAAGCTACCACATGTGTGTGGCAGTAATTGTTTGTGGGACACAAGATAACTTACCCCTACATCTGAGCCACCATTCTCCGGGGAGGGGGAGTGGCTTAGGCACCACCCCAGGGCTCGAGCTGTTGTGCCCACACATACAGAATAGAACAACATAGATGTGATGTATGTATTATGTGACACATTGGTGATCCAAAAACAAATATCCCAAGCAATTTTGTTTGGCCTCGGACAGTTACCAGACACATCCAAGCCACCATGCTCAATGGGGGACTTTGTGGGTGATGGGGTGTGTGGAACCATCACAGAGTGGAAGCCAGAGGGTGAGGCCGGTCTTGAGGCACCTTGGGATGCAGCAGGGGAGGCCGGTGGGGAGGCCCATGGTGATGCACCTTGGGATGCAGAAAGGGAGGCCAGTGGGGAGGCCGATGGTGAGGCACCTTGGGATGCAACCGGGGAGGCCGATGGTGAGGCACCTTGGGATGCAGCAGGAGAAGTCGGTGGGGAGGCCCATGGTGATGCACCTTGGGATGCAGCAGGGGAGGCCGGTGTGGAGGCCGATGGTGAGGCACCTTGGGATGCAGCCAGGGAGGCCGGTGGGGAGGCCGATGGTGAGGCACCTTGGGATGCAGCAGGGGAGGCTGATGGTGAGGCACCTTGGGATGCAGCAGGGGAGGCCGATGGTGAGGCATCTTGAGATGCAGCAGGGGAGGCCGGTGGGGAGGCCCATGGTGAGGCACCTTGGGATGCAGCAGGGGAGGCCGGTGGGGAGGCACATAGTGAGGCACCTTGGGATGCAGCAGGGGAGGCCGGTGGGGAGGCATCTGCTGGCTCGTCAGCATCTGTTGGTTAAAACCGGACAATTATTGTGGGATGTATGAAGTGACATACACATAAACTAATGTCTGGCTAATGGCCTTTGTGTACCTATGACATCATGTGCCTGACATTTTAATCTGGTGTACAAGGGGACTGCAAGATCATCTGCACAATGGTAGCAACGTCATAAATGTATATGTGGCAATAATAAAGGTGTACTTGGCACGCAGCACACACAGGTTTTTAATGTTGCCCAACTACGTTGTTGTGACACACAATTGGGTCATGAAGCTTTGTCCGCAGCACTTTTGGACATTCCCTTTACCATACACATGGGCCCACAAGCACAGCCCCACACTGACAGGATTTTTGGCAACATAGGAATCCATCATTTGTTAGAGGACCAGAATATATGAAGAATATGACGTAACAGTGAGTGTGTATTTGGTTGGGCCAAACGCACACAATCGGGGAGTTATGGGGCGTAGACTTATGTGCCCAATAACCAGAAGGGTATGTGCTGCGAGATGTAGGGGTTGTGGGACAATGTGACATTTTGTGGGCTGTGGTCCATGACATCACTGACAATGTGCACATGCTGACTTCAAGGTTTTAGTGACACGTATGTGTGTTGTTAGTGAATTGGCCATAACAATCTTGAGTGTATGGCGTGCTAAACACATTACTGTGTGATGGCCCTGAAGCCTGTATCTGCAGGGCCAACACATGAACAACCATCAGGCATCAGCATCATGGGTTCTGGCACACTGACAGGGTGCACTTCCATGTAGACAAATTCACGGATATTGTGGTGTGAGTAAACATGTGTGTATGTGTTATGACACCATACTCACCACGCAGAGTCTGGATGTGGGCGCGGATGGTGGCCATGCGGTCCCTCGCATTATACTTCATGTCCATCACCTTTTTGATCATCTGCTTATGGAACTGCACCACTTGCAGTCTCCTAAGCAGGGCCCTCTGTACTTTGCGCACAATGAGCATCTTATGCAGCCGTGGGTGCTGATACGGGAACTCGCACCAGTAGTCCAGCCTGTCCAGGTAATCAAAAAGCAGGAGTAGCTCGGGCTCTCCCCATGCTGCAGAGTGCTGTGCGGCAGCCATCTTTAGGCAGGGGACTGTAAAGCACCTAGAAGGCAGGGCCCGCCGCAAAACGACGTAATGACATCATGGCGCAGAGTATTGACGCTGTGTAAACTTCTCCATCCGCAAAGGAGTCGCCCGCACATAGTGGATGACCACAGTGAACGCCACGGCGTCACATAAAATTTAAAACCGCAATGCTCAGCTGTTGCACATAGCCACACATATCTGGACTATTATTGCAATAAGTGGATAGACTTGTGTTAACATTTTTTTTTAAATTCTTTATTTTAGAAATGTTTTGGATTTTCATAACAGGGAAGAAAACACACATTACTTCTCAGTCAGTATATCCAAACAAATATCACATAGATAAGGTGGCCAAACCAGTTAGGTCCAAACTCAGCAAATATTATATATTTTTTATGCGTCTACGGTGTAAACACTGCCTTAAAGAGTTAGGATCTACAACATAATGTTCCAATTAAAACCTTACATCAATATTCAATCTTCACAGTAGAAGTCATTGCTGCAACATCATATGTTGACAGTTGACCAAGTAAAAGGGAGAGAGGAAAACCAAAGAGAGAGGAAAAAGAACAGTAAGGGCCCTTTCACATCTGCGTTTATTTGAAATCGCGGCAGATGCGGTGAAAAAACCGCATCTGCCGCGATTGCCGCATAACCGCTGCACTTGCGGCGCAGTTGCGGTAATCCCCATAGAAAGTATAGGGGGACTTGCGGCAGGTGCGGCAAGTGAGGTTTTGCACTTGCGGCAGGTGCGGCCGCGAAAAAAACCGCGGTCAGCCGCGGTTTTTTTCGCGGCCGCACCTGCCGTAAGAGCAAAACCGCACTTGCCGCACCTGCCGCAAGTCCCCCTATACTTTCTATGGGGATTACCGCAACCGCGCCGCAAGTGCAGCGGTTATGCGGCAAACGCGGCAGATGCTGTTTTTTCACCGCATCTGCCGCGATTTCAAATAAACGCAGATGTGAAAGGGCCCTTAGAGAGTAGACATTAGGGGGGTGGGGGGAGGAGGGGGAGGATGGGAAGGGAAGGGGAAAGGGACGGTGTCAGATTATGTGGAAACGCGTAGCCTCGACGCAGGTGAAAAGGTGCGACCCCACTAGACCAGCCAAATTAATTGGCGTGTCCGCCGAGGAAGGGTTTTCTAACAGCCTCTATAAGTCTTATATAAATCAGATTGTTGAAACATCATCCAGGAAAACCACGTATTACGGAAAGCTACATACGTGTCATGGATTGAGGAGGTCAAGTCCTCTAGGTGCATGAGGTCGTTCACCTTTTCCAACCACATTGACATGGAGGGGCATCTCTCCGTCTTCCAGAGCATTGGAACACACGATCTAGCCGCCATAACTAAAAATCTCAACAATGAACGCTTATATTTATGAAGAGGCATCTGACAGTGATGTAACAAGAAAAGGGCCGGGCCCAGGTCAGCTGTACACTCTGTGACAATCCTGACAATCTTTGTCACTTCAGACCAAAACGGCCTAAGCTTCCTACACTCCCAAAATATGTGGAGTAGGGTACTGTCTGCCTCGGCACACCTCCAACAACCCGGATCAGTAGAAGGAAAAACCCTGTGAAATTCGGCAGGAACTCTATACCATCTTGTCAATATTTTATAATTAGCTTCCTGCAGTCTCGAGCATATTGAGGTGAAGTGAGCTAAAGTAAATATATCATATCTCTGGTCCATTGACAGCTCCAGACCTAGATCAGCTTCCCACTTCAGCATAAATTGGGGAACCGGCAGGTCCGGGGGGGGATATCAGACACGCGTAGATCCTCGACACCGCATGTCTACAGTCATCCGCATCTAGACACATATGTTCAAATAACGTCTTCGGCCCTATAAAGGACGACTTTGGAGGAAACCTCCGGAGGTAATGCGTGAGCTGTAAGCATCTCCAGAATCCCAAAGCCCTCGGGTTCGTAATTGAGTTAAGTTGTTCAAGCGTGGGCCAAGTGTCACCAACGCCCCAATTCTCAACTCTGTCTAGTCCCGCCGCAATCCAGCATTGGAAAACGGGGTCATCTATGCTGGGTTTAAAATCAGGGTGACTCAGGATCGGACATAAAGTCGAGGTGTGCGGAATCATCAAGGATCTGACCAGGGTATGGTCGCATACCTTGAGGGTAGCCCCAATCGTCGGCTGGTCGCAAACCGTCTCACCTCGTCTGATTGATGTCCAAGGCAACGTCTGTAGTCTTAGGGAAGTAGAGTCCTGTTCAATCTGTACCCAGATTTTGTTCTTTCCATGTCTACACCAGTCTACCACCCGTGCGAGATGACCGGCTATGTGATACAATTTGATATCTGGCAAATTCACGCCACCCTCCCTCTTACATCTGTGTAAAATAGATCTATCCAATCTCGGTTTTGTATTATTCCAAATGAATCGTGTCTGAATTTGTGAGATTATCTTAAAAAAGGATGAAGGTATGCTGACGGGGAGTGTCTGTAGGTAATATAAGATCTTCGGAAGAATAGTCCTTTTAAAGAGTTGGCATCGACCCGTCCAGTATAGGTGGACGACAACCACCTCTCGCAGTCGGCTCTAATGGATTTTATCAAGGAAGAGAAATTGGCATTATATAAATTTTGGACGTCCGGTGTGATTAGCAATCCAAGGTAGCGGAGGGCCTTAGGTGACCAGTGAAATGTAAAGGCATCTTTTAATCTGTCTACCAAGCTGTCGGGAAGGGAAACATTTAATGCCTCTGATTTAGCTCTGTTAATTTTAAAATTAGAGAGATAATGAAAAGTCCCCAATTCTTTCAGCAAGGTTGGCAGAGAGATCTCAGGGCGTGTCACAAAAAATAAAAGGTCGTCAGCATATGCGGCAATTTTGTGTTCCGTCGACTTAGTTTGTAGGCCAGAAATATCCCCATTCATCCTTATATGACGTAACACAGGTTCCAGGGTCAGAATAAAAATCAGGGGGGACAGCGGGCATCCCTGGCGAGTACCGTTGGTAATATCAAAAGATTCGGAGAGGACTCTGTTGACCCTCACTCTTGCCGATGGGAAGGAGTACAGGGACAAGACCCATTCAAGCATCTTTGGTCCCAAACCGATATGAGACAGTGTCTCTTCGATGAAGGACCAATGTACACGGTTGAACGCTTTTTCGGCGTCCGTGGATAACAACATCACTGGGGTGTTAGAGAGTTTTGCGTTATAGATTAAATTTAGGGCCTTGGTGGTGTCATTCCTGGCCTCTCGCCCCAGCACAAACCCAGTCTGATCTGGATGAACTATGCTTGGTATGAATGGGGAAAGCCTCGCCGCCAAGATTTTAGCAAATAGCTTAAGATCCACATTTAATAAAGATATGGGGCGGTAGCTAGAGCATACCAAAGGGTCCTTCCATGATTTGTGAATTACTGTGATGGTGGCGCGAAGCGCATCTCTCGGGGGTGGGACTTTTAACGACATGGTGTTGAAGAATGTTCTCAGGTGAGACAGTAGGGACTTTTTAAATTTTTTATAGTAGCCAGTTGTAAATCCATCGGGGCCAGGTGCTTTACCCGATTTGGTCGAGGACAGCGCATCTATAATTTCTTGGTCCGAAATCGGAACATCTAGGGATTGCAGCGCCACATCCGGATGTTTTGGCATCCCCGAAGATCGTATATACTCTTTAATACGTGTCTTAAGTGTATTGCCAGACAGGGATGACTTAGTGGTGTCTAAATTATACAGGGCAGAGTAGTATTGCTTGAAGGCCTCAGCTATGTCCATGGGAGTTTTGATCGTCGTGAGGTAGTGAGATGCGTTATTTCAGGCACATACGTAGTCGCCCTGTGATTTCGTGAGGTCTTAGCTAAAGACCTGCCCGCTTTATTCCCATACTCGTAAAAGTGACGACAGCAATGGGAAAGCATGCCCTTTGCCTTATAGAGCAATACAGAGCGTAGCTTTTCCCTAACGTCGAGCAGCTCTTTCCTCAAAGCCGGGAGGTTCTGCCGTTTGTGTCTCGTCTCGAGCTCCTCAGTTTGGACATAAGGTCTAGCCCCGTGTTTTATTAACATGCATCTTACTACGCACTTATGAGCTTGCCATGTTGTCACGGGTGATATGTCAGGAGCGGTGTTTAGGTCAAAATAATCTGCAATCGTTTTTGTGACATCCGCCAATATTACCGAATCTTCTAATAGAGAGGTGTTCAATCTCCACTGCCACTGCCTAGGAATTGGGGAGGCAAGAGCAAGAGAAATCGTTACCATAGTATGATCCGAAAAGGAGATCGGTTCTATTGTGGCGTCAGTTAAGTGCGTCAGGTCAGCGTGTTTCAAAAGGAAAAAGTCGATTCTAGAATACGTATCGTGTATTTGAGAGTAAAATGAAAAGTCTTTACATGTTGGGAACAGTAGCCGCCAGGCATCTATTAATTGGTAATCATGTAGCGCAAGGTGTAGTCTCCTACTTGCTGCCTTAGATAAACTAGTTTTACCCCTGGAGGTGTCAAGGTCTGGTTCCAGCGTGACATTAAAATCTCCCCCCAGGACCAGCATCCCTTCTGCAAATGCGTCAATCCTGTCCAGGAACCGCAGGAGCACAGATATCTGACCCGAGTTGGGGAGGTATAGCGAGGCAAAAGTATACGTCTGTGAAGCAATCTTACCTTTGACCATGAGCATCCTCCCATCTCCGTCACTGTCAGAGTCTATGAATTCCCAGGGCAGTGATCTTGCTATTGCAATGCTGGTTGTGTTAACATTTTAATATATGTGCGACATGTGAGATGGGAGATTGTAGCTAGCATCAAGAGGGCTTCACATACTGACATGGCACTTTTGCCCAGTACATTTTGTTTTGGGCGACCCTATGTTTGCAGCGTCGTCAATAGGCGCATTAAACAACATCATGAATAGTAAAGGAGGTGTTTGACAATGATTTGCCTTGGATACATGTATTTTCGAACATTGAGGAGATGCAGAAGTCAATGAATGTAGTGGTGTACGCACACATAATCCAATATGGCTCCTTTGCCAGGGCCATCCAATCGGCATACAATACTAGCCACCAATCGATGTAGATGGGGCGTGGAAAACACAACCTACAGGCACGCCTACGGGCTTGCTTGTGCAACCTGTGGGATCGCAAACAAGATCGTAGTTGCACCGTCACACAGCACGATCATGCCAGATCGCATATGCAACATTGTACTGTTGAAGAGCTTGCACAATCTTCTTGCGATATCGTCCTGCGATTTATTGCAGTCGCATTGCCCTGTTACACGACACAACGCACGAAAGATATCAACTGCAACTACCACACCACATGACTTTTTGTCGATGTTGCATTGCGATATTGCGACATGTAACAGTACCCTCAGAACAATTACATTTTTAATTGTGGCAACCAACTGTATTCATAAAAATAAATGAGAGAATGTCCATGTATTTAAACCGTTAAATCCAGTTTTAAGGATATTGCAGATACATTTCACAAGTAAATCATTATCTCGAACATACTTTTATATTATTATTTTATTGCATCACTTTTATGCAGAAAACATTAAATGAAAGGTTCCTGATCCCATTATTCTTCAAAAGTTCAATCCACCATGGTGTCAAGAACACCAATTACTGTGCAGCAATTCAAGGATGGGTTAACATGTATTAACCAAAGAAAGACTGTACCAACATTTGGTTTGGTCCTAAATCAGAGTGCTGTGAAAAAAGCACAAAACCAGCTGTAGCCATTATGTGAGAAACCAGACTAATGAAGAGTACATGATTAGAACTGATATGTGATGTAATTTATTCTTTTATTTTACATTTGAGTACTTTTATTATTCAGACTTTTGATATATTGAAAATTATCATAATATTTGCCCTTGGCATAGGGGTAACCGATCATCTAATTCAAGCTGCCTCCTTATGTACACACATGGAAGATACTCGTCGATCAACGGATGGTGCAAGGGAAAGCCAGAGGTGCGACATCAGACAGTATCATCTCTCTGTACAGTCCAAGGGTGGATCTTTAAACAATGTTTTCTCTAAAACGAGGACGTGTTTCAGAGAAAAATATACCTGGCTTCAATTATGCAGTAACAAACACAAAATGGCCATAGTGAAACAAGAAATTCTATATGTAGGCTAAATAGAGATCTATCAGTTATCAAGGTGTTAACTAGCACATGGAACAATTCCATACACACCAAGCATTATTTATGTCCTCCTGCTGGAGTGGTACCAAGGAGAAGGATATGGACACTATTTGGCATGCAGAGAGAAGCTGTACCCCTGTAAAAGGCTGTATATCAAACACACGTTGGGGCAGTGAAGAGGCAATGATATCCAATCATGGGTAAGCATCATACTGCTTTGGGGAAAATGTTATTTTATCCCTGAAATACACTGTTATGTATACCTATGAATTCAGCTAGAGAAAACAAATAGATTTGAAGCAGCACTTCTATGGAAATCATAGGATCCAGAAATCCAGAAAGATTCAGAAATCCAACAATGATTTGGATTTCTGGATCACGCAGTGAATTACCTATACGATGGACTACTTGCTAGAGATGTACGGCACCTTATCAAGACTGTAAAATACATATTTGGAAGTCGCCTAGCTACATTCATGAGGAGCGCTTTAAACTAGAACAATGTGGGAAGGGAAGCAAAAGGCCAGGCAAAGCCATACAGTTGACAAACACTAATGAGATCTCTGCTATTAATAGTGGAAAGGAAGAACAAAGACAAAATAATCTGAATAATAGAAATATTGGAGTAACAGGAACCAATCACGAACAAACGTGAAAGCATGGGCAACAAACAAGGAAAGTCAGTGCTACTAATGCATGAAAAGAAATATGATGTCAATGGAATTACTGAAACTTAGTGGGATGATACACATGATTTTAATACAAGGCTAGAAGCATACAAATTATTTCCAAGAAACAGACTTAATAATCGGAGAGGCGTCACATTGTATGCAAGAAAAGCTTATATGTCCACAGAGATTGAAGCTTCATAGACTAGGAATTCTGTGGAAATTGTTTGGGTAAGAATAAACAATGTAAAAGACACCAAAGTAGGTGTTTACTATAGGCTGCCTGGATAAGCTAAAGATATGGATGAAATCTATATGCATCAGATGGCCAAGTTCTCAAAAAAAATACAACGTAATGGTCATGGGAGATTTCAGCTATCCAAACATTTGTTGGGAATCTCTTTCAGGCAAAACTAAAGGTATGTGGTATTTGTTGTGCTTTCCGCATGCATTTTTGCTATGGTTTTATGCAAATGTATGCTAATTTGTTCTTGCATTTGGGCTTCCCAGCAAAACCAATGTGTTTCACAGAAATGCTGTGCCCACACATTAGTTTTGAATGTGTCAAATACCCCAGTTTTTGCTGCGGATGGGAAACATTGAGTATGTCCTGTCTTTTCTGCTTTTTTGCTACAGACAATGACAAAAACATTGAAAAAATGCAAACCATCCGCAGTAAAAGTGCACGAAAACGCGATAAAAACGCAGCTTCAGAATGCAGCAAATCTCCTCTCAAGGACTCTAGAGATCCTTGAAACCACTACAGGTTTTGCTGCATTTTGAACTGCAGCTAAAACGACCTGTGGGCACTAGAGTGACCGGATCTCATATGGGGGGAAAAAATGTCGGAATCTTGTTATTCTGGACCCCACAAAACGATTCCCCTTTCCAGATATTGAGATAGCCAAAATTTGAGCTCGATCAAACAACGTTAATCCAGCCGTTCGTCGCTCAAAGTTTGAAAAAATCCAAATTTTTGGCCAAAAAGCTGACATATGGAGCCATAACTCCAGAACGGTAAATAATAAAAACACGCTTAATATCTCAAAAGAAAGCTAATGTTGTTCTTCAAAATTTATATTTTATACATAATTGTTATTTTAAGTCAAGCTGAGTTACTACAGCTTTTAGCCCCAAGAACGTGACCTGGTACCACTAGGAGCATACTTTGTATATTTTGTTATTAAGTGATACATTTTTTTTTTTGTATATTTTTGAGTTTAACCCCTTAAGGACCGAGTCACTTTGCACCTTAATGACCGGACCATTTTTTGTAATTCTGACCACTCTCCCTTTATGAGGTAATATCTCTGGAACGCTTCAACGGATCCTAGCGATTATGAGATTGTTTTTTCGTGACATATTGGGCTTCATGTTAGTATTAAATTTAGGTCGATAATTTTTGCGTTTATTTGTGAAAAAATAAAAAATTTGGCAAAAATTTTGAAAATTTAGCAATTTTCAAATTTTTAATTTTTATTCTGCTAAACCAGAGAGTTATGTGCCACAAAATAGTTAATAAATAACATGTCCCACATGTCTACTTCACATCAGCACAATTTTGGAAGAAAAAAAAAAATTTGGTAGGACGTTATAAGGGTTCAAAGTTCATCAGCAATTATTCATTTTTCCAGCAAAATTTACAAAACCAATTTTTTAGTGACCACATCACATTTGAAGTCCCTTTGAGGGGTGTACATGACAGAAAACACCCAAAAGTGACACCATTCCAAAAACTGCACCCCTCAAGCTACTCAAAACTATATTGAAGAAGATTATTAACCCTTCAGGTGCTTCACAGGAACTAAAATAATGTTGAAGGAAAAAATGGACATTTTAATTTTTGTAACAAAAATGTTCTTTTAGCCTCAATTTTTTCATTTTCACATGGGCAACAGGATAAAATGCATCCTAAAATTTGTTGGGCAATTTCTCTTGAGTACACCGATGCCTCATATGTGGTCATAAACCACTGTTTGGGCGCACGGCAGGGCTCAGAAGGGAGGGAGCGCAATTTGAATTTTAGAGCCAATTTTCCGTTCAAAAAGTGAAATGGCGCTCCTTCACTTCTGAGCCCTGCCGTGCGCCCAAACAGTGGTTTATGACCACATATAAGGTATCGGTGTACTCAGGAGAAATTGCCCAACAAATTTTGGGATGTATTTTATCCCTTTGCCCATGTGAAACTGAAAAAATGTAGGCAAAAAGAATTTTTTTGTGAAAAAAAAGTGTTTTTTTAATTTTTATGAATGAATTTGTGAAGCATCTGGGGGTTCAAAGTGCTCACTATGCATCTAGATACCTTCCTTAGGGGGTCTAGTTTCCAAAATGGGGTCACCTGTGGGGGAGCTCCAATGTGGAGACACACCGGGGCCCTCCAAACGCGACATGGTGTCCGCTAACAATTTGAATGGAAAATGAGCTCAAATTGTTAGCTGACACCATGTCGCGTTTGGAGGGTCCCTGTGTGTCTCCGCATTGGAGCTCCCCCACAAGTGACCCCATTTTGGAAACTAGACCCCCAAAGGAACATATCTAGATGCATAGTGAGCACTTTGAACCCCCAGATGCTTCACAAATTGATCCATAATAATGAAAAAATAAATTTTTTGTGGGAAAAAAAAGTGCTTTTTCATTTTTACGGATGAATTTCTGAAGCATATGGGGGTTCAAAGTGCTCACTATGCATCTAGATACGTTCCTTAGGGGATCTAGTTTCCAAAATGGGGTCACTTGTGGGGGAGCTCCAATGTGGAGACACATGGGGACCCTCCAAACGCGACATGGTGTCCGCTAACAATTTGAATGGAAAATGAGCTCAATTTGTTAGCGGACACCATGTCGCGTTTGGAGGGTCCCCGTGTGTCTCCACATTGGAGCTCCCCCACAAGTGACCCCATTTTGGAAACTAGACCCCCAAAGGAACGTATCTAGATGCATAGTGAGCACTTTGAACCCCCAGGTGCTTCAGAAATTCATCCGTAAAAATGAAAAAGCACTTTTTTTCCACAAATAATTTCTTTTTTCATTATTACGGATCAATTTGTGAAGCATCTGGGGGTTCAAAGTGCTCACTATGCATCTAGATACGTTCCTTCGGGGGTCTAGTTTCCAAAATGGGGTCATTTGTGGGGGAGCTCCAATGTGGAGACACACAGGGACCCTCCATACGCGACATGGTGTCCGCTAACAATTTGAATGGAAAATGAGCTCAAATTGTTAGCGGACACCATGTCGCGTTTGGAGGGTCCCTGTGTATCTCCACATTGGAGCTCCCCCACAAGTGACCCCATTTTGGAAACTAGACCCCCGAAGGAACGTATCTAGATGCATAGTGAGCACTTTGAACCCCCAGATGCTTCAGAAATTCATCCGTAAAAATGAAAAAGCACTTTTTTTTCCACTAAAAAATTATTTTTTCATTATTACGGATCAATTTGTGAAGCATCTGGGGGTTCAAAGTGCTCACTATGTACCTAGATATGTTCCTTTGGGGGTCTAGTTTCCAAAATAGGGTCACTTGTGGGGGAGCTCCAATGTGGAGACACACAGGGACCCTCCAAACGCGACATGGTGTCCGCTAACAATTGGAATTGTTAGCGGACACCTTGTAGGATATGAAGAGCCCCTATGTGCCTAAACATTGGAGCTCCCCCACAAGTGACCCCATTTTGGAAACTAGACCACCCAAGGAACGTATCTAGATGCATAGTGAACACTTTGAACCCCCAGGTGCTTCACAAATTGATCCGTAAAAATGAAAAAAGAAACTTTTTGTGGAAAAAAAACGTGCTTTTTTATTTTTATGGATGAATTTGTGAAGCATCTGGGAGTTCAAAGTGCTCACTATGCATCTAGATACGTTCCTTCGGGGGTCTAGTTTCCAAAATGGGGTCACTTGTGGGGGAGCTCCAATGTTCAGGCACACAGGGAGGGGCTCTCCATACCCGACATGGTTTCCGCTAACAATTGGAGCTAATTTTCTATTGAAATTGTTAGCGGACACTATGTCGCATATGGAGAACCCGTGTGCCACCAGCACAAGGGCAACTGGTAGAGTTGGGGTACAGCACCAGAAAATGCCGCCTCTAATGAATGCGCTATTTTCTTGGGTGGCTGTGGGTTGAAATTTGCAGCGTGGGGGACCCACAACATTTGAGTCTCTCCACGCTGAGGATTCCAGTCAGCCAGCTACCAAGTTGTACATGGCTGGCTACAAATACAGCGAAGGCTTTATTTTATTTCTAGAACTAATTCTAGAAAAAAAAATGACGTAGGGCTCCGCCATATTTTTGGTCCAGCCAGGTACAACTTGGCAGCTACAGACTGCCAGCAACCCCCAGCTGCCTCGCTGTACCTGGCTGCAACCAAAAATACAGCGAATCCCATTTTTTTTAATTTCTAGAACTAATTCTAGAAAAAAAAAATGACGTAGGGCTCCGCCATATTTTTGGTCCAGCCAGGTACAACTTGGCAGCTACAGACTGCCAGCAACCCCCAGCTGCCTCGTTATACCTGGCTGCAACCAAAAATACAGCAAAGCCCATTTTTTTTTATTTCTAGAAGTAATTCTAGAAAAAAAAATGACGTAGGGCTCCGCCATATTTTTGGTCCAGCCAGGTACAACTTGGCAGCTACAGACTGCCAGCAACCCCCAGCTGCCTCATTGTACCTGGCTGCAACCAAAAATACAGTGAAGCCCATTTTTTTTAATTTCTAGAACTAATTCTAGAAAAAAAAATGACGTAGGGCTCCGCCATATTTTTGGCCCAGCCAGGTACAACTAGGCAGCTGGGGGCTGGAATCCTCAGCATGGAAAGGCCCAAGCGTTCTGGGCCCCCCATGCTGCGAATTGCAGCCCGCAGCCGCTCCAGAAAATGGCGCATTCATTGAAGCGCCATTTTCTGGCGCTGTACCCATGCTCTTCCAGTTGCCCTGGTGCCGGTGGCAAACTGGGTAATAAAGGGGTTAATGCCAGCTTTTTATTGGCAGCTGGCACTAAGCCCGAGATTCATAATATAGGGCCAATGTTAGACCCGCCATTAGGAATCTCTGGTAAATAGTCAGAAAATACACACATAGAAAAATCTTTTTATTTGAAAAAAAAACACAAACAAAATTCGGACTCCATCTTTATTATGAAGATCCGACGTAGTCTACAACGAAGGTCCCACGACGCTCGATTGCCTCCGACGTAGTCCACAACGAAGGTCCCACGACGCTCGATCGCCTCTGCTCAATCCAGAGACTGCAGCAAGGGATCAAGTGTCCTCTTCCTACAGTCTCAGGGGTCAGAGTTATGGTGCACTGTATGACAATGATCAGTTATACAGTGCACCATGACTATGATCCCAGAGACTATAACAAGAGGACACTTGATCCCTTGTTGCACCCATCCATCCACCTATGCACCCATCATCCACGCACGCACATCCACGTACGCACATCCACGCATGCACACAACCACGCACGCACATCCACGCATGCACACATTCACGCACGCATGCTGACATCCACGTACATCCACACACACATCCACGTACATCCACATCCACGTACGCACACATCCACGCACGCACATTCACACACGCACATCCACGTACGCACATCCACGCACGCACATCCACGTACGCACATCCACGTACGCACATCCACGTACGCACATCCACGCATGCACACAACCACGCACACACATCCACACATGCATATCCACGTACGCACATCCACGTACGCACATCCACATACGCACATCCACGTGCTGACATCCACGCATGCACACAACCACGCACACACATCCACACACGCACATCCACGCACGCACACATCCATCCATCCATCCACCCATCCATCCATCCACCCACCCATCCATCCATCCATCCATCCATCCACCCATCCATCCATCCATCCATCCATCCATTCATTCATTCTTTCATTCTTTCATTCATTCTTTCATTCATTCATACTTACCCAGCGATGAGGAGGAGGAGCCCCTGAGAAGAGGAGGAGCCACACTGCAGAGGAGGCCCGACGGTGCGGGCGGGTGCACCGAGCGTGCAGCCCGCCGGGAATCGGGATAGGTGAGCGGGGCTGGGGACCAGGGATCGGGGGCTGGGGACCGAGTCCCGGGGGCTGGGGACCAGCAGGGAGGAGGAGGGGGCCCTGCAGCTTTGCCGGTGGGCGCAGAAGCCCGCCGGCAAACAAACTGTGCAAGGTGGAGGGCGGGGATGGACGGGAGACAGGGGGGCTGCACAGGGGACGGGGACAGGACACAGAGGGCTCAGGACACAGGGGGGGGGCTACAGGACACAGGGGGAGCTGGACACAGGGGGCGGGGACAGGACACAGGAGGGGCTGCACAGGGGACAGGGACCGCACACAGGAGGGGCTGCACAGGGGACGGGGACAGGACACAGGAGGGGCTGCACAGGGGACGGGGACAGGACACAGGGGGCTCAGGACACAGGGGGAGCTGGACACAGGGGGCGGGGACAGGACACAGGAGGAGCTGGAGCATCTGCTCATGGCCGGCGGCTGCGGTGCAACCCGCACGCAGATAAGAGTGATTGCGGTGGGGGAGGGGGGTGAAGGGGTTAACAGGGGTGCCCACACCTCTGCCCCTAACCCTTGGCTGTCACTGACAGCTTTTAGATTTGAGCTGTCACTGTTCGTTTAGAAGCAGTGACAGTTCAAAGCCATGACGAGTATACTCGTCATGATGCGGGAACTGACATCTTTTCATGACGAGTATACTCGTCATTGGTCGTAAAGAGGTTAAAGTAGAAATATAACAAAAAAACAAGTAATACTGATAAGTCTAATGACATTTTTTATTTTAAAATATAAAAATGAGGTATATAATACATACAAAACAGACACAGAAAAGATACAGACGTAGTACCTACATGAGTTGATAATTTTACATAGTTATCTAATCTATTCTAGAGCTTTTCTTAAATTAGTTTTTGAAACGTCAGAATATAATGCTCGGCATTTGCTTACAACTTGCAGGACATATTGCTTTTGTTCTTCATCTTTTGTCAGAAGGTCGTTAAAGTCGGTTATTAATTTAACACCACGCTCAGCCATATCATTAACTACTTTTAATGTTTTGACAATTTTCAATCCTTCTTGGAAGTCATTATTTTGAGGCCAGGTGTTTGGATTTTGTCTTAGGAAATCTGTTTTTATATTAAATCGGTCAAAGAATGTAAACGTTTCTTTGGTAAGTAAATTTACTTAAATTTACACGTTCTTGGGGCTAAAAGCTGTTGTAACTCAGTTTGACTTAACCCCTTTACGACTAATGACGAGTATACTCGTCATGAAAAGATGTCAGTTCCCGCATCATGACGAGTATACTCGTCATGGCTTTGAACTGTCACTGCTTCTAAACGAACAGTGACAGCTCAAATCTAACAGCTGTCAGTGACAGCCAAGGGTCAGGGGCAGAGGTGTGGGGACCCTTTTTAGTGGTCCCCACACTCAGAGCGATGTGATCGGTCAGTCAATCTGACCGACCGATCACATCAAGATCGTGCAGGAAAGTGCTGAATGTCAGCACTTCCCTGCATGATATCTGCAGGAGCCGGGCTGTCAGCTGTGCCCGGCTCCTGCACACATGATCCCCCTGCCTGTGCCTGCTCCTGTGCCGGCTCCTGTGCCGGCTCCTGTGCTGGCCCCTGTGCCGGCTCTCCATCCTCTCCCCGCTGTGTCCGCAGCCCCCCCCCACCCGCTCAATTCATCTGACCCCCGCTGTGTCCGGCCTCCCCCCCCCCGCTTGTCCCCCTGTGTCCGCCCCCGTGCCCCTCCCTCCCTCCCCGGTCATGCCTCTTGCCCCGGGTCCCCCCTGCCCCCTGCTGTGTCTGGGCCCCCCGCTGATGACCGGCGGGAGGAGGTGATCACCAACCTGGTGAACACCTCTTCCCGCCGCTTCCTCTACTCACCTCCTCCTGCTGCCGACCTCCTCCTGCCGCCGCCGACCTCCTCCTGCTGCCGCCGCCGCCGACCTCCTCCTGCCGCCGCCGCCGACCTCCTCCTGCCGCCGCCGCCTCCGCCTCCTCCTGCCGCTGCCACCTCCTCCTGCCGCCTCCCGCTTGGCTCCTGCTCCTCCTGCCGCCTCCTCTCCCCGCCGCTCTCACCGCCGCCGGTAAGACCCCCTGCATGATCCCCTGCAGGGGAATCCCAGATCCCCATATCCCTGTAGGGGGATCCCTGATCCCCCATCCCCCTGCAGGGATCCCTGATCCCCCATCCCCCTGCAGGGGGATCCCTGATCCCCATCCCACTGCAGGGGGATCCCTGATCCCCCATCCCACTGCAGGGGGATCCCTGATCCCCCATCCCACTGCAGGGGGATCCCTGATCCCCCATCCCCCTGCATGGGGATCCCTGATCCCCCATCACCCTGCAGGGAGATCCCTGATCCCCGATCCCCCTGCAGGGGGATCCCTGATCCCCCATCCCCCTGCAGGGGGATCCCTGATCCCCAATCCCCCTGCAGGGGGATCCCTGATCCTCCATCCCCCTGCAGGGGGATCCCTGATCCCCCATCCCCCTGAAGGGGAATCCCAGATCCCCATATCACTGTAGGGGGATCCCTGATCCCCCATCCCCCTCCTGCAGGGGGATCCCTGATCCCCCATCCCCCTGCAGGGGGATCCCTGATCCCCATCCCACTGCAGGGGGATCCCTGATCCCCCATCCCACTGCAGGGGGATCCCTGATCCCCCATCCCACTGCAGGGGGATCCCTGATCCCCCATCCCCCTGCATGGGGATCCCTGATCCCCCATCACCCTGCAGGGAGATCCCTGATCCCCGATCCCCCTGCAGGGGGATCCCTGATCCCCCATCCCCCTGCAGGGGGATCCCTGATCCCCCATCCCCCTGCAGGGGGATCCCTGATACTCCATCCCCCTGCAGGGGGATCCCTGATCCCCCATCCCCCTGAAGGGGAATCCCAGATCCCCATATCACTGTAGGGGGATCCCTGATCCCCCATCCCCCTCCTGCAGGGGGATCCCTGAATCCCCCATCCCACAGCAGGGGGATCCCTGATCCCCCATCCCACTGCAGGGGGATCCCTGATCCCCCATCCCACTGCAGGGGGGTCCCTGATCCCCCATCCCACTGCAGGGGGATCCCTGATCCCCCATCCCCCTGCAGGGGGATCCCTGATCCCCCATCCCCCTGCAGGGGGATCCCTGATCCCCCATCCCCCTGCAGGGGGATCCCTGATCCCTCATCCCCCCACATGGGGATCAAACTGCAGAAAGAGATCTGACAGCTCAGGTGCAGTGATCCAGTAGATCACTGTGCCCAAGTTGTCAGATCGCTTTCTACATCTTGATCCCCATGCAGGGGGATTCCCCTGCATGGGGATTGAGCTGCAGAAAGCAATCTGTCAGCTCGGGTGCAGTGAACCAGTGGATCACTGAAACCAAGCTGTCAGATTGTTTTCTGCAGCTTGCTCTCCATGCAGGGGATTCCCCTTGCATGGGGATTGAGCTGCAGAAAGCAATTTGACAGTTTGGGTGCAGTGGTCCAAACTGTGCAGTGATCCACTGCACAGTGATCCGGGCTTTCAGACTACTGCGCCCAAGCTGTCAGATCACTTTCTGCAGCTTGCTCTCCATGCAGGGGATTCCCCTTGCATCGGGATCGAGCTGCAGAAAGCAATCTTGCAGCCCCGGCACGGCACCCAGGCTGCCAGATTGCTACTCTGCAGTCCGATCCTCCTGCATAGGGATCAAGCTGCAGAAAGCAATCTCGCAGCCCCAGCGCTGCACCTGAACTGCCAGATCGCTGCTATGCAGTCCGATCTGTCTGCATGCAGATTGAGCTGCAGAAAGCGATCTCACAGCCCCGGTGCAGTGATCCACATAGTGGATCACTGCACCCGGGCTGTCAGATCGCTACTTTGCAGTCCGATCCTCCTGCATGGCGATCGTGGGACCTTCGTTTTGGACTACGTCGGAGGCGATCGAGCATCGTGGGACCTTCGTTGTGGACTACGTCGGATCTTTTTATAATAAAGATGGAGTCTGAATTTTGTTTGTGTTTTTTTTCAAAATAAAAATATTTTTCTCTGTGTGCATTTATTGACTACTTACCAGAGATTCCTAATGGCGGGTCTAACATTGGCCCAATATTATGAATCTCGGGCTTAGTGCCAGCTGCCAATAAAAAGCTGGCATTAACCCCTTTATTACCCAGTTTGCCACCGGCACCAGGGCAGCTGGAAGAGCATGGGTACAGCGCCAGAAAATGGCGCTTCAATGAATGCGCCATTTTCTGGGGCGGCTGCGGGCTGCAATTCGCAGCATGGGGGGCCCAGAACGCTTGGGCCTTTCCATGCTGAGGATTCCAGCCCCCAGCTGCCTAGTTGTACCTGGCTGGGCCAAAAATATGGCGGAGCCCTACGTCATTTTTTTTTCTAGGATTAGTTCTAGAAATTAAAAAAAATGGGCTTCACTGTATTTTTGGTTGCAGCCAGGTACAACGAGGCAGCTGGGGGTTGCTGGCAGTCTGTAGCTGCCAAGTTGTACCTGGCTGGACCAAAAATATGGCGGAGCCCTACGTCAATTTTTTTTTCTAGAATTAGTTCTAGAAATAAAAAAAAATGGGCTTCGCTGTATTTTTGGTTGCAGCCAGGTACAACGAGGCAGCTGTGGGTTGCTGGCAGTCTGTAGCTGCCAAGTTGTACCTGGCTGGACCAAAAATATGGCGGAGTCCTACGTCATTTTTTTTTCTAGAATTAGTTCTAGAAATAAAAAAAAATGGGCTTCGCTGTATTTTTGGTTGCAGCCAGGTACAACGAGGCAGCTGGGGGTTGCTGGCAGTCTGTAGCTGCCAAGTTGTACCTGGCTGGACCAAAAATATGGCGGAGCCCCACATCACTTTTTTTTACTAGAATTAGTTCTAGAAATAAAAAAAGACCTTCGCTGTATTTTTTGTAGCCAGCCATGTACAACTTGGTAGCTGGCTGACTGGAATCCTCAGCGTGGAGAGACTCAAATGTTGTGGGTCCCCCACGCTGCATATTTCAACCCACAGCCACCCAAGAAAATAGCGCATTCATTAGAGGCGGCATTTTCTGGTGCTGTACCCGAACTCTACCAGTTGCCCTTGTGCTGGTGGCACACGGGTTCTCCATATGCGACATGGTGTCCGCTAACAATTTCAATAGAAAATTAGCTCCAATTGTTAGCGGAAACCATGTCGGGTATGGAGAGCCCCTCCCTGTGTGCCTGAACATTGGAGCTCCTACACAAGTCACCCCATTTTGGAAACTAGACCCCCGAAGGAACGTATCTAGATGCATAGTGATCACTTTGAACTCCCAGATGCTTCACAAATTCATCCATAAAAATGAAAAAGCACTTTTTTTCCACAAAAAGTTTCTTTTTTCATTTTTACGGATCAATTTGTGAAGCACCTGGGGGATCAAAGTGCTCACTATGCATCTAGATACGTTCCTTGGGTGGTCTAGTTTCCAAAATGGGGTCACTTGTGGGGGAGCTCCAATGTTTAGGCACATAGGGGCTCTTCATATCCTACAAGGTGTCCGCTAACAATTCCAATTGTTAGTGGACACCATGTTGCGTATGGAGGGTCCCTGTGTGTCTCCACATTGGAGCTCCCCCACAAGTGACCCCATTTTGGAAACTAGACCCCAAAAGGATTATATCTAGATGCATAGTGAGCACTTTGAACCCCCAGATGCTTCACAAATTGATCCGTAATAATGAAAAAGAAATTATTTGTGGAAAAAAAGTGCTTTTTCATTTTTACGGATGAATTTCTGAAGCATCTGGGGGTTCAAAGTGCTCACTATGCATCAAGATACGTTCCTATGGGGTATAGAGCTGCAATGTGGAGACACACGGGGACCATCCAAACGCGACATGGTGTCCGCTAACAATTTGAATGGAAAATGAGCTCAAATTGTTAGCGGACACCATGTCGCGTTTGGAGGGTCCCTGTGTGTCTCCACATTGGAGCTCCCCCACAAATGACCCCATTTTGGAAACTAGACCCCCAAAGGAACATATCTAGGTACATAGTGAGCACTTTGAACCCCCAGATGCTTCACAAATTGATCCGTAATAATGAAAAAATAATTTTTAGTGGAAAAAAAAGTGCTTTTTCATTTTTACGGATGAATTTCTGAAGCATATGGGGGTTCAAAGTGCTCACTATGCATCTAGATACGTTCCTTCGGGGGTCTAGTTTCCAAAATGGGGTCACTTGTGGGGGAGCTCCAATGTGGAGATACACAGGGACCCTCCAAACGCGACATGGTGTCCGCTAACAATTTGAGCTCATTTTCCATTCAAATTGTTAGCGGACACCATGTCGCGTTTGGAGGGTCCCGGTGTGTCTCCACATTGGAGCTCCCCCACAAGTGACCCCATTTTGGAAACTAGACCCCCTAAGGAACGTATCTAGATGCATAGTGAGCACTTTGAACCCCCAGATGCTTCACAAATTCATCCATGAAAATGAAAAAGCACTTTTTTTTCCACAAAATGTTTCTTTTTTCATTTTTACGGATCAATTTGTAAAGCACCTGGGGGTTCAAAGTGCTCACTATGCATCTAGATACGTTCCTTGGGGGGTCTAGTTTCCAAAATGAGGTCACTTGTGGGGGAGCTGCAATGTGGAGACACACGGGGACCATCCAAACGCGACATGGTGTCCGATAACAATTTGAATGGAAAATGAGCTCAAATTGTTAGCGGACACCATGTCGCGTTTGGAGGGTCCCTGTGTGTCTCCACAATGGAGCTCCCCCACAAGTGACCCCATTTTGGAAACTAGACCCCCAAAGGAACATATCTATGTACATAGTGAGCACTTTGAACCCCCAGATGCTTCACAAATTGATCCGTAATAATGAAAAAATAATTTTTTAGTGGAAAAAAAAGTGCTTTTTCATTTTTACGGATGAATTTCTGAAGCATATGGGGGTTCAAAGTGCTCACTATGCATCTAGATACGTTCCTTCGGGGGTCTAGTTTCCAAAATGGGGTCACTTGTGGGGGAGCTCCAATGTGGAGATACACAGGGACCCTCCAAACGCGACATGGTGTCCGCTAACAATTTGAGCTCATTTTCCATTCAAATTGTTAGCGGACACCATGTCGCGTATGGAGGGTCCCCGTGTGTCTCCACATTGGAGCTCCCCCACAAATGACCCCATTTTGGAAACTAGACCCCCTAAGGAAGGTATCTAGATGCATAGTGAGCACTTTGAACTCCAAGATGCTTCACAAATTCATCCATAAAAATTAAAAAAACACTTTTTTTTCACAAAAAAATTCTTTTTGCCTACATTTTTTTAGTTTCACATGGGCAAAGGGATAAAATACATCCCAAAATTTGTTGGGCAATTTCTCCTGAGTACACCGATACCTTATATGTGGTCATAAACCACTGTTTGGGTGCACGGCAGGGCTCAGAAGTCAAGGAGCGCCATTTCACTTTTTGAACGGAAAATTGGCTCTAAAATTCAAATTGCGCTCCTTCCCTTCTCAGTCCTGCCGTGCGCCCAAACAGTGGTTTATGACCACATATGAGGTATCGGTGTACTCAGGAGAAATTGCCCAACAAATTTTAGGATGTATTTTATCCTGTTGCCCATGTGAAAATGAAAGAATTGAGGCTAAAAGAACATTTTTGTTACAAAAATTAAAATGTCCATTTTTTCCTTCAACTTTATTTTAGTTCTTGTGACGCACCTCAAGGGTTAATAATCTTCTTCAATATAGTTTTGAGTAGCTTGAGGGGTGCAGTTTTTGGAATGGTGTCACTTTTGGGTGTTTTCTGTCATGTACATCCCTCAAAGGGACTTCAAATGTGATGTGGTCACTAAAAAATTGGTTTTGTAAATTTTGCTGGAAAAATGAATAATTGCTGATGAACTTTGAACCCTTATAACGTCCTACCAAATTTTTTTTTTTCTTCCAAAATTGTGCTGATGTGAAGTAGACATGTGGGAAATGTTATTTATTAACTATTTTGTGGCACATAATGCTCTGGTTTAGCAGAATAAAAATTAAAAATTTGAAAATTGCTAAATTTTCAACATTTTTGGCAAATTTTTTATTTTTTCACAAATAAACGCAAAAATTATCGACCTAAATTTAATACTACCATGAAGCCCAATATGTCACGAAAAAACAATCTCATAATCGCTAGGATCCGTTGAAGCGTTCCAGAGATATTACCTCATAAAGGGAGAGTGGTCAGAATTACAAAAAATGGTCCGGTCATTAGGGTGCAAAGTGACTCGGTCCTTAAGGGGTCAAAATAACAATTATGTATAAAATATAAATTTTGAAGAACAACATTAGTTTTCTTTTGAGATATTAAGCGTGTTTTTATTATTTACCGTTCTGGAGTTATGGCTCCATATGTCAGCTTTTTGGCCAAAAATTTGGATTTTTTCAAACTTTGAGCGACGAGCGGCACAGGTTAACGTCGTTTGATCGAGCTCAAATTTTGGCTATCTCAATATCTGGAAAGGGGAATCGTTTTGTGGGGTCCAGACGGACAAAATTCCGACATCGATTTTTTTGTGGTCACCCTAGTGGGCACATACCCTAATAAGTACAGCAAATTTTTATCTTCTCTAGCTGACAACTTTATCTTCCAAAAAGTAGAGAAGAAAACAAGCAGATCTGCAACCTTGGGATCTAATCCTTATAAACAGGGAGGAAATAGTTGAGGAGGTAAAGGTGGCTGGGACTCTAGGAGGTAGCGATCATGCTATTACAGATTTTGGACAACTAGAGAAGGAAAACATATGAAGTCTTAGGGTACCTTTACACGCCACAACAAGCAGAGACATTTTTGAGGGCGATATTTCTCGCTGGAATTATCGCCGCCAAATTGCCTCCTTATTGCGACGTGTAAATCGAGAATGTGGCGGCGATAAAACCAATGTTTTGGAGCAGTGCTCTAACACCAGGCGACCGGAACAAGGCGACATATCGCCGCCAAATTCACGATTTACACGCCGCAATAAGGTGGCAATTGGGAGGCAAAGTGGCAGCGATATTTTCAGGTCGCAATATTGCTGATAATATTTCTCACCGCGGTTGTGGCGTGTAAAGGTACCCTTAGGGTACCTTTACACGTCGCGACATTGCATGCAATTTCACTTGCAACTTACTGGTTGCAGTGAAATCATGGACACATTGTTCTATCTTGTTGCTCGTGTACAAATGTAACAATGTGTCCATGATTTCACTGCAACCAGCAAATTGCCAGTGAAATTGCATGCAATATTGCTCGTGTAACGGTACCTTAAGGCTTGCATGAGACGTCAAAAGAAATAAAAAGGATTTGGCAGTATGTCAAAAGTAAAAGAAAAGTCAAAGAGGTTATTACAGGATGAAAATGGTGAAGTCTTAGTCTTAAAAAATTATGCTGAGAGGCCAAACTTTTAAATTCCTATTTTGCATCTGTTTTGTCTGAGAAAGGAAATGTGACATCAACTGATCTTCATTGTATTCACGACCAAGGACATATATATACTGGTTCCTGGACCCGTAGAGCACATAGCGTGAAACGGTGCGTTGTCCTCCCTGCGAACCCTCCCTGCACAATGTAACCGCTCACAATAAATGCTGCACAGCATGAAGAAATACTCCGTGAGTGCCTTCTTTCTTTTACTTTAAACTATTGACATATGTGTTTCTTCCGGATTGAGCAACACCTGAGTTGGTTCCCACTGGCATAGCTCTGCTGGCTACAGCTGCTGTTAAAACTGGTGCCCCGTTTTTCCTTCTTTGGTTTTACATATATATACCCCCTTAAAGGAAGTTCATTCACGACCAAGGGAGTATATATACACCCTGGATAAAATGCGGCACGTGTCAGCATTGATTCTGAATGAATTCCGTTACCTGCTTCTTCTAGAAGCAGGCAACAAGAAGATAACTTCAGGGGTGGCATAGACCACCCCACCACTATGATTGCCATGATTGGTTGTTCAATTTAGAACATCCAATCACAGTGATTGTATGTTCAGCCAGTGAAACTGTTTGAAACATTGAGATCCAGCCATGATCAATGCCCAAAAGCATCAATCATTGGCTGGAGCTAGGTGAACTCAGTGTCAACTCCCTCTCCAGCCCCTGATTAAAGTGATGTTTCTTGTGACTCGTCATTCCAATCAGCGTGCAGGGGGCAATGTTACCTGTCACTGACCACTCCCACTCAGCTTCCTCTACAGGAGGAAGCTGAGGGGAGTAGTTCCTGTGCCAGTTTGCGCTGTCTGTGTCTGCAATCACCTGACCGCCTCCTGTGCCAACGATCACCTGCCCGCCAATCTGTGTATCCATCACCTGACAGCCTCCTGTGCCCGCAATCACCTGCCTGCTGATCTGTGCCCCCATCACCTGCCTACTGATCTGTGCCCCCATTACCTGCACGCTGATCTTTGCCCCCATCACCTGCCCACTGATCTGTGCCGCCATCACCAGCCCATTGATCTGTGCCCATCATCTGCCAGCCAACTGTGACCGCGATCACCTGCCCGCCAGTCTGTGCTGCTGCCGATCTGCGTGTGTGCCGCCCTGCCGGTCTGTACCATCCCTATCCTACCCACTGTCCTGCCATCCCCTGCTCCTGTCAGTCATCTCTCTGTGTGATATATCATCTCTCCCTGTGATCTGTCATCTCTCCTTGTGATCTGGCATCTCTTTCTGCCCCTGTCACTCACTCTCTCTGCCCCTGTCAGTCATTTCTCCATGCCCTGTCAGTGATCTCTCCCTGTGATCTTCATCCTTTCCTGTGATCTGTCATCTCTCTCTACCCCTGTCAGTCATCTTGTGGCGCCCCACTGATCGGGTTCGCCACGGAGGGCTACTGCACCGGAAGCAGTGAGTGTGGTATCCCTGGGACCAGGGGGTTGGGAGTTTAATCTGGGGCCCTCACCACACGCATTCACACACGTAGACTCAGGGGATCAATTGGTTAACCTGTTAGTAAGGAACTAATCCTGGTGGGCGGAGTTTAGGTGGGTAGAGGAGTTAGGCAGATCGTGAGGAGAGCTGAAGAAGAGGGAACCTGTGAGTGGTGCAGTGGAGGGCACCTAAAGAGAGGTCGCCAGACAGAAAGGGGATCCCCGGGTGTCAGTTAACACCCTAATCTGGACTGGTACAATACTTGGCCCGGAGAGACCAGTCCAACAATGGAGGACCGGCTCTGAGACCTGTGCAGGTGTTCATCCCTGAGCCGCCAAACCGGAGGGACGCGATCTGCCCTAAGGAGTTGCGACCAATCCCTGCATATGTCCCCAAAAGCCCCCGCGTAGGATCAAGCAGTCCCAGAACTAGGAAATCTCTATGAGGATCCATGGGGACTGGCGAAGGGCTCTGTGCAGGGAAGAGCTAGGAAGGTGCAGGAGCAGGGAGCGCAGAACGAGGACAAAGGGAGAAACCGGCAGGAACACCACTGAGGGCCTCAAAAAGACATCCTATCCCCTGGTGACTACCCAGGCCAGCTACCCGTGACTGTGTAAACCTGAAAGCTGCCTGAAGTTACCAGTAAACCCATGCAGAGCCTAAGAAGTGTGTGGTGTCTTATTTCCATCATGTCGGGGAAGTGCAATCCAGTCTCCTCAGCTTAGACTGCATCAAAGCCTCCACCTGCGGAACTGCCTTCCTGTGAGTTCTCTACACCATCACTGCCCCGGGGATTCTGCTCCACCTGCAGGGAGCGTTATCATCTAGCTGCAGTATCACCATCTCCGGAGGTCTGAAAGCAACACCAGTATCATTACACAGGTAAAGTGTTTGTGGGGGTCACAAACACTTTATTTTATTTTAACACATTTTTCAGCAACCACCAGGGCCACGGGCCCGGGAACAGGGCACCAGTAACAGCACCCTTAATCAACGCCCGGGATCCGAGTACCCCACGGCCCTGGGGTGGTTCAATCTCTCCCTGTGATCTGTCATCTCTCATTTTGATCTGGCTTCTCTCCCTGTATTATGTCATCTCTCCCTGCCCCTGTCTGTGATCTGTCATCTCTATCTGTCCCTGTCTGTGATCTGTCATCTCTCTCTGCCCCGTCGTGATCTGTCATCTCTCTCTGCCCCTGTCGGCCATCTCTCCTGGCCTGTCGGTCATCTCTCTGCCTCTGTCGGTCATCTCTCTGCCCCTGTCGGTCATCTCTCCCTGTCCCTGTCGGTCATCTTTGCCTGTGATCTTTCATCTCTCTCTGCATCAGTCATCTGTCATTTCTATCTGTCATCTGTCATCTCTTGTTGCCTTTGTCATCTCTCCCTGCCTCTGTCAGTCACCTCTCTCTTCCCCGGTCAGTCATCTCTCTCTGCCCATGTCTGTCATATCTCTCTGCCCCCGTCTGTCATTTCTCTCTGCCCCTGTCTGTCATCTCTCTCTGCCCGTCTGTCATCTCTCTCTTCCCCTGTCTGTCATCTCTCCCTGTCCATGTCGGTCATCTCTCCCTGTCCATGTTGGTCATCTCTCCCTGTGATGTCATCTCTCCCTGTGATCTGTCATCTCTCTTTGCCAATCAGTGATCTCTCCCTGCCTCTGTCGGTCATCTCTCCCTGTGATCTGTCATCTCTCCATGCCCCTGTCTGTCATCTCTCCCTGTGATCTGTCATCTCTTTGCCCGTCAGTGATCTCTCCCTGCCCCTGGCGGACATCTCTCCCTGCCCCTGACAGTCATCTCTCCCTGCCCCTGGCAGTCATCTCTCCCTGTCCCTGGCAGTCATCTGTCCCTGTGATCTGTCATCTGTCCCTGTGATCTGTCATCTGTCCCTATGACCTGTCATCTGTCCCTATGACCTGTCATCTCTCTCTGCCCCTCTCGGTCATCTCTCCCTATGATGTCATCTCTCCCTGTGATCTGTCAGTCATCTTTCCCTGCCTCTGACATCTCTTTCCCTGTGATCTGTCATATCTCTTCCCCCTGTCAGTCACCTCTCCCTGCCCCTGTCAGTCACCTCTCCCTGCCTTTGTCAGGCACCTCTCCCTGTACTACGATCCGCTGTTCCGCTACTGCTGCACAATCACCTCTGTCCCCTCTTTCCCAGCTCTTTCCTGATCACCTGTCTACCTCCCTTGTGTTGCCCAATCACCTCTGTCCCCCTCCCCTTGCTGTTGCCCAATAAACTCTGTCCCCCCTATCCCCACTGCTGCTCGATCTCCTGTTTCCCCTATCCCCTCTGCTGCCTAATCTATGGCCCCCTCTCCCTCTGCTGTCCGATCACCTCTTTCCCCTTGCCTGTTCTCCTCTGTCCCTCTCCCACTCTGCGACCAATCTCCTGTGTCCTCTTCTGTGCCACTGCTTTCCCCGTGATTCATCCACTTTCCTGTTTCACTCCGTGGTGCTCGCACTTTTCGGTCTTACTCAGAGACCGGAAAATGCGAGCAAGAGGATGCGGGAAAATTCAGCTGAACTAAAGTGACCCAAGCTGTGATATCACAGAGGGAAGCATAAATCAGTTAGTTTACAGTCCCACTGTGACAGGGATCTTTGGAACTTGTGGTCTGTAGCACTAACAGCTGCACTTTATGGCAATCAGATTATTGCCATACAGTGCAGCTGCAATCAGTGTGATCCCAGAGACTGCAGCAAGAGGACCCTTGATTACTTGCTGCTTTCTTTGGATGTAGCAGGGGTGACAGTGTCGTGGGACCATTGTTGTATATTACCGTTGGAGGATATGTGGGAGTAATATAAATGGAGTCAAGATATGTGTTTGTGTTTTTTGTACTAGTAAAATATTTTTTCTCTGTGTGTAGCGTCTTACTATTTACTAGAGATTCCCAACATTGGCCTGACATTATGAATCTCGGGCTTAGCACCAGCTGCCAATGCAAAGCTGGCATTAACCCCTTTATTATCCAGTTTCCCACCAGCACCAGGGCAACTGGAAGAATCAGGGTCCAGTGCCAGAAAACAGTGCTTGAATGAATGTGCCATTTTCTGGGCTATGGGCTGCAATTTCAGCGTGGGGGCTCAGAACGCTTGGGCCTTCCCACGCCAAGGATTCTAGCCCACAGTTGCTTACTTGTACCTGGCTGGCAACCAAAAATATGGCGAAGCCCCAAGCCATTTTTTTGGTTGCTAGCCAGGCACAAATAGGCAGCTGCGGGTGGGTGGCAGACCGTAGCTGCCTAGTTGTACCTGTCTGGCAACCAAAAATATGGTGAAGCCCCATGTCTTTTTTTTTTTTTTTAATTACTTCTAGAAATAAAAAAAAAGGATTGCACTGTATTTTTGTTTACCAGCAAGGTAAAACAAGGCAGCTGGTGGTGAGTGGCAGCCCGAATCTGCCTGTTGTACCTGTGTAGGTGACCAAAAATACAGCCAAACCCCACATCTTCAGCGCAAAATCCCTGCTAAATACACAACAAATACTCACTGTGTGAAGAGTGTTGCAAATTTGCTGAGTATTTTGGAGCTGAATATGAGCTCTATGGGTGAAAATTGCAGCAAAATATGCTGAAAGAATTGACATGCTGAAGATTTTTCCACAGAAAATGTGCGTCATTACAATCACAGGAAAATCCGCAGTATGGGTACAACAATTATAATCTCCCTTATACTTTGCAGGGATGGCGCTGCACTGCAGAAATGTAAAAAATATGCCAAAAAAACTAGGAAAATAGCGACAAAAAATAAATCCACAGAGTCGGCACATAGCCTAAAATTCACATACCATGTCCCCACTCAAAAACGTCACTCCTTCTTTCTGAGCCAGGCAGTGCGCCCAAAAATAGTTTTCCCACCACATATGAAATATCAGCACACTCAGGAGAATTTACTTAACATATTTTGGAGTCCATTTAATCATACGGCCTGTGTGAAAATAAAAAATTCTATTTTCCCCACAAATGCTCTTTTAGTCTCTTTATTGTAATTTTGACAGCTCAACGTTATAAAAAACTGTGAAGCACCTGAGAGTTCAAAGTCTTTACCACGCATCTAGATAAATTTCTTGAGGGGTCTAGTTTCCAAAATCGGGTCACTTGTGGGGGATTTCCACTGTTTCGGCACATGGGGGCTATCCAAACACAACATTGTATCAGCTAATGATTGCAGCTAATTTTTCACTTGAAATGTCAAATGTTGCTCCTTCCCTTTTGAGTCCTGTTGTGTACCCAAACAATAGTTTTCCGACACATATGGGGTACCTGCGTACTCAGGAAAAATTGTGTAACAGACTTTATTGTCCATGTTCTGCTGTTACCCTTGTAAAAATGCAATATTTGAGGCAAACGTAACATTTTTGGTGGAAAAAGTAAAATGTTCATTTTTTCCTTCCACATTGCTTTAGTTCCTGTGAAGCACATGAAGGGTTAACAATTTTCTTGTATCTGCTTTTGAGTAGTTTGAGGTATGCAGTATTTGGAATGGTGTCACTTTTGAGTATTTTCTTTCACATATGCCCCTCAAAGTCACTTCAAATGTGATGTGGTCCATAAAAAAATTGGTTTTATAAATTTAGTTGGGAAATTGAGAAATTGCTGATGAGCTTTGAAACCTTCTAACTTCTTAACAAAACAAAATTTGTTTCCAAAAGTGTGCTGATGTAAAGTAGACATGTGGGAAATGTTATTTAACTATTTTATGTGACATAACTCTCCAATTTAACAATATAGAAATAAAAATTTTAAAAATTGCAAAATTTTCAAACATTTCACCAAACTTCTATTTTTTTAACAAATAAACACAAAAATTATCATCATAAATTTACCACTAACATGAAGTCTAATATGTCACGAAAAAAAGTATCAGAATCCATTGAAGCTTTCCAGAGTTATTATCTCATAAGTGACATTTGTCAGAATTTCAATAAAATGGCCTAGTCATTAGGGTCAAAAAAGCCTCGGGGTGAAGGAGTTAAAGGAATAGAAGAATCCAGGTTTATCTATAAAAAGGGAGATAGTGAGGGAATACTTAGCTAACACAAATTCAAGTCTCTAGGTTAAGATGAATTACACCCCAGAGGAATTTTTTTAACCTATCTCCATAATCTTTGAAAATTCTCTTAGAACAGAAGTCCAAAAAGACTGGAGAGGAGCAAATGTTATCCCTATCTTCAAAAAGGGGAAGAAGATTGATCCAGTGAACTATAGGGCTATGAGCCAGACTCCTACACCATGAAACATCAGTGAACAAGTATCTGAGGAGACTGAAGTAATTAACCAGAGCCAGCGTGTGTTGCTAACTAATACATCATGTCAGACTAACCTAATTCCCTTCTATCACAAAAACACTGACTGAGTGGATCAGGGAAATGCAGTAGATATAGTATATCTTGACTTCACAAAGCATTTGACAAAGTATCTCATACAATCATTATTTAAAAAAATGACTAAGTATAGAATGGACAAGGCAACTGTTAGGTGGATTCATAATTTTCTTAGTGATTGGTCCCAACAAGTGGTTATAAATGGCTGCACATCAAGTTGGAAGAATGTTTCCAGTGGGATACCACGGGCTCTGTCCTGGGCCCTGTGCTGTTCAATGTCTTTATTAAAGATTTGGATGAAGGAATTGAGGGTAAACTGATGAAGTTGCTAATGACACAAAACTATGAGGGATAGCTAATACTAGCAAAGAGAGAAAAGATTCAAAAATATTTAAACAAACTGGAACAGTGGGCAGCAACTAACAGAATGGTTTATAATGGAGAAATGCAAAGTCCTACATCTGAGCAAGAAAAATGAAAAAAGCAAATACAGAGAGGGAAGAATAAGGTAAGCAATAGCACATGTGAAAAAGACTTTGGTAATATGATAGACACAGACTGCACATGAGTCAACAGTGTGATGCTGCAGCAGAAAGGCAAACACAATTCTGGGATATATTAACAGAAGCATACAATCTATATCACATGAAGCAATTATCGTCCTCTACTCTCTTGGTCAGACCTCATCTGAATACTGCGGATTTAATTAAGCGCTGCGGAATATGTTGGCGCTATACAATAAGTTTTATTATATTATTATTATTACTGTGTCTGATCTGGGCACATTTTTAAAATGACATCAATAAACTGGAGCAAGTTCAGAGAAAAGTGACCAGAAGGTGACCGGTCTGCAAACCATGTTCTATGAGGTACAGTTACAGGATTTGGAAATGTCTAGCTTGCAAAAACATAATACTGAGAGGAGACTTAATAGATGTCTACAAATATCTCAAAGGCTGTCAACACTGTGCAGAGATCAGCTTTATTCTCATTTGTGCAAGGAAAGACTACTAGTAATGGGATGAAACTAAATGGAAGGAGACACAGATTAGATATTAGAAAAAACATTTTGACAGTAAGGCTGATCAACGAGTGGAAAAGGCTGCCACAATAGGTGGAGAGTTCCCCTTCAATGGAACTCTTCAAACAGAGGCTGGACAGACATCTGTTTGGGATGATTTATTGAATACTGCTTTGAGCAGGGGGATAGACCAAATGACATAGGATGTCCCTTCCAACTCTACTATTCTGTGATCAGTGAAAAAAGTAGATTTAATCACGCAGATACATGCATTAATTTCCGCTATGTTTCCTCACATGAATGATATCATATTTATTCTTCAAATCTATTAGATAGTGGCTATTTTTATATTTGATACTACCAATGATTTTTTTTTATTACTTATTACCAATCCTCATGTATCTTGATTTACTCTATTTTGGACTGTTCTTATTGTGTCGTTACATTTATAAAAACAATTTAATAAATCAATCTATTTTCTATGAATTGAGGGTTTCCAGTGACTCCACTGGTACATTTGCATATAACAATGTGCTGTAAATACGTTTATTTTGCCCAAATATGTGCAATTTCATAAAATGATAAAAATATTACTGGAGTACCTGAATAAAAGTCTAAGAGGTCATGGGGCAGTTTAAAAGCATTCGGGGGCCTGACAAATTAATTTAATTTAATAGACAAGAATATATTATTGATAACTTACAGAATATATTGTCCTAAATATGTTCTGGGGAACTTATATGCATGTTTAATCATTTCTGAAACCTTTCAGTGCAACATAATTACCTAAAGGCTCTGATCAAGCTCTTTACAGTTGGCATGATGTCTTCCATGGTGAGATCACTGGGAAGTCTCTTCTCATCACTCATTTCATCTCCTGCGCCCTCTGCTGGGAAAAGGCATGAAAATGACATCACTAAAAAATTGAATTTAGCATGTCTTTTTTTTTTTAGTGAAAATAAAAAGGTATTCCAATTTCAGATCACATTAAGTTCTCCTCTCATCTACTGTCCATAGAAGCAAATGGAGAGAGCAATGCATGTGCAACCTATTCTCTATTATGGCAAGATGAGATGAGGCTTTGTTTTGGAGATGTGGATCCAAGAGGTGGTACTCACACTGATCCTTTGCAAATACTATAACTGAGATGAAAAAACATCATGAAATCATTTTATAGTACCATTAGTATATTTAACTTGTATGGATGAGTAAATCTGCCATCATTCAAATGACATTCACTCAAAATCAGCCAGGAAATTCAACTTAAATCAAGTTAAGGTACCCTGATTGCCATCTATTATGCTCTAAAATCTCCCTACTGAAAAACATATTAAACTAAATAGGGTCTCGCGTCCTCTTCACTTTTAGCCAATGCTGGCTAGGCCTTAAAATGCATTTGAATGCTATGATGTACAGTATCCAATGGAGTTTTTTACCAGGCTATTTGCGCTCCCAGAGGTCTGTGATCCAAAGCTTCTTATAATTTCATAAAGAGTTTTTTTATTATTTCATAAGAATAGCACATACAACGCGTTTCGACAGTAAAATATGTCTTCCTCAGGTATATTGAACAATATACCTGAGGAAGACATATTTTACTGTCGAAACGCGTTGTATGTGCTATTCTTATGAAATAATAAAAAAACTCTTTATGAAATTATAAGAAGCTTTGGATCACAGACCTCTGGGAGCGCAAATAGCCTGGTAAAAAACTCCATTGGATCCATATTCCTATAGTAACTCGGTCTGAGCTACTTACTAGCTACCAGGGATTTGCAGCATACCGACTACTGAGGAAATCTACTCCTGGATACCTAATGGTCCCTAGTGACCGATACGCAAGTGAACAAGACCTAAAAAAGGTGAGTGCCATCCACATCCACCTACGATCTGATTATACATTTACATTTAGATCGGTGCGCTTTCTTCCTTTCCTTCCCTTCTACCAAAAATGATGTACAGTATAACACCCTATATCACCATGTCATGATGTCAGTAGTCTAAAGGTACCGTCACACACAGCAATATTGCTAGGCAATTTCACTGGCAATTTGCTGGTTGCAGTGAAATCATGGACACATTGTTCCATTTGTACACAGCAACAAAACAGAACAATGTGTCTATGATTTCACTGCAACCAGCAAATTGCCAGTGAAATTGCAAGCAATATTGCTGTGTGTGACGGTACCTTTAGGGAATAGCTATTCTCCTTCTGGAGAATAATCCTGCATGCTAGTAGTAAAGAGACTTAGCCGTCTCTCTGGGAAATATGCAAATGATCTCTTCTTCCATGAAGAGAGAATTTGCATGATGCCAGACTGCACTTGAAGGCACTAATGTGTATGGCAGCCAAGCACGAACACCGGTACAGATTGCGGGAGCGCAGTCTGAGTGCAACAACCAAGTCTGAGTGCAACAACCATTGCAGTTCAGTGCAGTGAATATTCATGCAGCTTAATGGATGGCCCCGAAAGCAAGAAGCAGGAGAGCGGGAGACTGGTAAGCTCTACCTATATCTATCTATCTATCTATCTATCTATCTATCTATCTATCTATCTATCTATCTATCTGTCAGCTGACCATGTGACTATGGTAAGTTTGTCAGCTGAAAGACACACTTATTGACATAATACCGGTGTGGTATCATCCGGTTGCATCCGTGTCACGTAAAAGAAACGGATACGATCGGATGTGTTTTCTACTGGATCACCGCTGGACATTAAACAACGCAAGACTGAAACCAGCCTAAAAAATGCAAGAGAAGAACACAGCATACTTATAATACTGAGTGCAACAAAACCATGTACCAAATAGGTTTGCTAAAATAAAGATAAATTGGACAATCTCTTTAATGACTCTGCACTGACCATCTGCTTGGGGTTTTGATTTAAGTCGCAATGATGCCCGGAATCTTGTACGATCATTAAAACTCCAACTTTTCTGTACTTTAGTAGGACTGGGGTTTTCTGAAGTCAGGTCTGGACCAGGAGATGTCCGCTCTGGTGGAGCCAAGTATTGCTTGCTACGTGTGCTTTGTTTAGGGGCACCACCTCCACGTAGGCGATCCTTTAATCCTGCTTTATTACTGGGATGGACAAAAGCAGAATACAGTCAACAAGATTGATAAAGTAGCAAAACTTTCAACTGAGCAGGTAAGGGAAAGGTATATATGGGAAACTAGAAAAGTTTGAGAGGGGTGAAGAAGAAAGTGAATGACATGGGAGGGAGACAAGTTGAGGAGACATTAAGATATACTCTGTTCTGTCTGCAAGAAAGTAACTTTGATAGTAAAGGAATTATTTCTAAGAGTACTGCTAAAAACTGAATTACTAAATCATCCCCTGCTAATGATCAGGAATCCATGCATTTATTAACTATATGAAATAAAACCAGTCATTCAACATGGTGAAAAAAGATCCAATAACGTTTCTAGAGTCATGCAACAAAAATGTGTATACCTACTTCACAGAATGAAGCATGTAGAATGTATAGAAAATGTATAGTAAAGAGACAAATATGCTAAAATGGAAACTTTTTCCCTCACCATGTTGAGTATTCATGCTAAGGGCTGTCTAATAAGCCATTAGACTCCCCACATTCCATTTCACCAACCTTCCCCGCCCCCACTTAATTATTAAGCACCTGGAATACGGTACCCACTTCTCCTGGAGTAATCCACTTGTAGTTCATTACAACACAGCTCAGTACCACATGCTGCTAAGACAGGCGATCCTACACACCTCATTCCTCTACTGCGGGCCTCCACACCTCATTCCTCTACAGCGATCCTTGGAAATCATCTGCATGCAAGCACATCTTAATGACACTCTTAAGTCCTTGTCTGCCATGTGAGTTTTGTATGTTCTCATGGCAGTAAAGGGGTTTAAGAAATGTATCAGGATCCTCACTAATTTATATCCTTTGTGGGCCAGCAAAATAGATTAGTAAATGTAAGATTTAACTTTAATATCTGTTGCTTATGGGCTGACCCTCAAAGGGTTAAATTAAGAAATACCATTCTTTAGGGCGATACAATCAGCTACAATAGGACTCAGGCTGTGCTCACACGAGCGATGATTCTCTCTTCCGAGAGAATAGGATCAATTATAGTATAGACACTCGGCTCAAACTCTAATCAGAGTTTGAGCCGAGTGTCGTTACTTTGATCCACTTCTCTTGCATGCGAGAATCGTATCACAGGTGTGGAGAAGACAGAGAGCTTAATTTCTCCATGTTGTCCAATGTCTGTGTAAATCGGACTGCACTTGGATTAGAACTAAGTGTACTCCGGTGTTTTACACACACCCATAGACATGAATGGGTGTGTGCCATCCACTATACACTGCCAATAGCAGCACGGTGCAAATGTTTTCTCAGGCTGAATCAGCATGGGAAATATATGTTGATCATTGCCCCAAAGTATAAAATTAAAATGAGTGCTATCCGATAAACACCAGATAGCATTTGTCCTATGTATACACTCGTGTGAGTGCAGCCTGAAGTGAAGGCTACTGTGTATGAGGATAAACGTATTGACCGCTCTTGATGAATAAAAGACACTCAATCCACCTCTACATAACAGGCTCAGCACAGGAATGAATAATAGACATGATCAAGTAGAATACTGCAGATACAAATGATGTTTCTGCACATTTTAAACAGGCATTCTACATCTTCCGAAACATTGGAAGAGTCAGTCCTACAGCTGGGAGTATGTAAACGTCTATGAGTCTCCATTATGTCATCTCACGAACCCTTATTCTTATACACAGCAATGCACAGGGTTATTACCCTTTACAAGTTATGGAGACTTGTTTTTTTGGTAAAGCAGGCTGGACTACTGTCGGTACAATTCAGAAACACACATGCAGATCATCCCATTCGAATAGGTAAATACCTGGGCTTCCAGCCAGCGTACAGGCGAAAGAAACTCCGCTTATTACTGTAAAGAGGCCATGGGTTACTGTTACACATAGTCCAGTCTGACAAATGAAGACATTGAGGATAGCATGATTTATACGTAATGCACCAGTTTGGATCATAAAATACTTTCAAGGGCACCTGAGAAATAAGGCAAACATACTGTACCAATGCAAAACTACATTATAACATTGGAATCCCAACATTGCTGGTTTTGTGAACCTATAAGCCTGATACAAAAGCATAGGAAGGATCCTGCTGATATAGATCAAATGATAGTAATACTCATATAAAAAAGAATAGCAGCCTAGAGAGAGAAAAGCTGTGCCTTGAAAACTACTAAAGAAGTCGAAGGTGAAAAAACAGGGGTTGAAAAGTGAAATTATTGATGATAGGGAAAAAATAGTGACACTCACAAAAATGATACCGACAGTTACAAACAAACATGGGGAACAATAAACACTTCAGAGTCAGAGGGGCTGGCAAGAATGTGTGCAGGTATATGCAATGGCCATCACATGCACTTCACAATGTATAATCGACTGTCCACATTTTGACTAAGCTGTGGTATATACAGTATGATGTGTATACATTTCAAATGGAATAACTACAAAATCATAAATGTGGACATGATACACTATAAAGACAAAAGTATTCATACACATGCACATGACACCAACAGATTGGTTTCCCCGTTACAGCTGTAACAGGTGCACTCTTTTTGTAAGATTTTCTACAAGATTTTGGTGTGCATCTGTGGGAATGTCTGCCATTCATCCAAAAGTGCATTTGTAAGGTCAGACACTGATGTCAGATAAAAAGGTTCAACTATAATCTCTTCATTTTAAAGGAGTTTGATAAGTTTGAGGTCAGGGCTGGGTATGGAGATTAATGTGTTTAATGTGTTTCAACACCAAACTCACCAACCATGTCTTTAGGGACCTTGCTTTGTGTACAGTCATTTTGGAACAGCAAAAGGCCTTCCCCAAACTGTTCCCACTATATTGGAAGCATACAAATGTCCAAAATGTCTTGTCATTGTGCTTGTCCAAAATGCCATGGTACTGGACTTGATGATGTAAGGCTTGCCTGCTACTTAGCACTGGAAATCTATGCCAATGAGCTCTTGGTAAATAGTTTTTGTACTGATGTAAATGCCACAGTGGAGGTTTGGATCTCTGCAGTTATCGAATCAGTAGAGTATTGCTAACTTTAATGCACTATTCATCTCAGCACTCGGTGACTCCACTCTGTATATTTACGTGGTCTGTTACTTCGGGGGTAGTTACTGTGGTTCTTAAATACTTCAACTTTTCAATAATAGCTCACAGTTGATTGTGGAATATTTATGAGGGAAGAAATATCATCAACTGACTTTTTATAACAATGGCTCCTTTTACAGAACCATGCTTGAATTCAGTGGGGTCTTTAAAATAACCTATCATTTACAAAGGTTGTTTATAAAGGCAGACTGTATAGCTCAGAGCTAGGTTATATGCAACTATGGCAATTAAACTGAATTAAAAAATCTGCATTCAATTATTTATAGGTGAGTTTCACTACTTTTGTCCATATAGTGTAAGAGAGGTTTTAGCATTTACAAGGACATCCCAGTAATAAGATACCTACTGAAAGAATAATATTGATGTGAAAAGTTACAAATACTATGTCCCTTTTCTTCTATTTGGACCTTATGATTATTATATGTGGAACTGTGTAGTATTATACAATATATTCATGAACATAATTTAGTTCAGGTGCATCATACATGTGTAAACTACGTAAGTTTAGAAATTGGACCAATATATGTAATGTAACATTCACACAACACTCATACAATGCACATGCATTGCTCTGCCCTTTTGCAAGCCCCTCTGCCCTGACAAACAGTTTGACGAACACTGGGCTTGGTAACACTGGCAGGGACCCCTACCTTTCCCCAGCACAGAAAGAGGGTGCTGCAGTTTTCAGAGCAGGGGAGACTGGGTGATATCGAGGAGACCCCTGACAATGCCTAACCCCTCCATTTCGGCTACGGGTTCGATGCCAGGTATCAAACAAAAGAAGCAGCTCTCTGAAGGGGTCAAATATACAATAGCAGTTACATCTTTTAAGATAATTAAGAGTATAGGAACACAGACTTATTCATATCATTTGTGCCTATGTTTTTTATGAAACTTTCAAAAAGTGATGCCACCCTTGAACAGAAGAGTGCCCTTCCATTGTATCAAAAAAGTTATCATTATTATTAAAACGTCACAAAGATTTCAAAATCATACAAATTTCAGATAGCACAAATGATGCACAAACATAGGCCCGACTACGTGCATATGGCGTAAATGACATATTACACACCTTTACATACGGTTCCTCTATTTGTACAGTGGCAATCAAAATTAGAGAACAACACACAATTTCCATAATGTTAAGGTGATTGAATTGTCCTATGTGAAAATATCCTAACATGAGTAAATTAGCAGTATTTATAAGCTTATTTCATAAACTGAGTATAATCTACAGCACAGAATAAAATGTAAATGAGATAAATGAAAAAGATTACTCATCAACATTAGAGATCACTTTCAGATACCTGCAATTATTGTGTTAATCTGGCACCTGGGGCTAATTTCCTTAATTATCTGACAAACCCTATTTAACTGGCAGCCTAACTTTCCAGTTTTAACTCACTTTGCATAAACAGTGAGCCCTCAAAAAGTGACTGAAACCCTCCAACAGCAGGTTGTCCAGATGAAGGGCTAAAGGGGTCACCATATCAGCTATAGCAACAGAAGTTGGTTGTTCCATGTACGTGATTTCTAGAATATTTCATCTGTACAACCATCACAAACTCTTTCAAGGCCCCAAGAAAAGGGTGGTCGCCCTCAAAAGACAAATGCAAGAGAAGTCATGATAATGCAGAGAATGTCCATGAGTAATTGTTTCAACACTGAACAGGGAAGGACCTGTCTCGTCATACAGTGTCACAATGTTTAGAGCATTTGGGCTGAAAGCCACCTATGCAGTGACCAAACCTCTCATTAGCAGAAAAAATCAAAAGGCTAGACTCACCTTTGGTGAGGAGTATGTTGTGTGGACAGAGAAGAAGTGGCCCAGAGTTCATTTTAGTGATGAAAGTAAGTTTCATTTATTTGGGTTTAATGGGAAACATTATGTTCATCGACAAACTGGGGATAAGACCTTAACCCAAAGTGTGTAAAGAAGCCAGTGAAAGGTGGTGAAGGGTTATGGTTTGGGGAATGTTTTCTGCTGCAGGAGTTGGATCTTTTATGCAGCTACATGTACCCCCCGATGAAGGCAATAGCTGAAACGTGAGTAGGGCATGGTGCCATACCAGCAGTGAGGGAGCCCACATGGGTTAGGAGGATCAGTTCAATTACCTATTGTATATGTGGTTTTGACTATATGTGACTTTTTCCAGCTT